>VZSR01003809.1:12021078-12089352 GCA_013398615.1 Brachypodius melanocephalos
AGCCTCTCACTTGTTTTGCTTTCAAACCACAACAAGGACACACTACTTTGATGATGGACACTTGACCAATTAGGTGCCCTGAAGGATATGTGCCCACCTGATGGACAAATGGCTTAGCCAATCGAGAGACACGTGTATGCATGCTAGAATCTATAACTGTAGTTTGATGTACACAATAAATCGGCTTCTGTTGGAATCATATTGGTTCTGTTATTTAGGAGTCCATTCCCCGCTGCACGAGGTATCTCTGCCCTTCCCAAGAGAAAGACCATCAGCTACAGGAGTGTAGCCAGCTACACCCCTCCTCCTTGGCTACATCTTTTGTCTCTCTTAAGTACCAGTTGTTATTGTCTCTTAGCAACAAATGGGAAAATATTCCAAGAGAGAAAGGAAAAAAAAAAAAAAGAAAAATCTTAACTTCCAGCAGGTGTCTAAAAATCAATAGATGCAGATGAGTGATGGTCTTGGGAATTTAATTTCTCCTGCTGGCACAGAAAAATGACAATTTGATATGTCACAGGTTGGCTTAACTGCTGCAAAGAATAAAGAAACAAGATTTTTCCAAAGTTTGTTCCATTTCACTTTAAGAACTTCTGCAAAACACTAACATCTTTATTTGTGGGGAGATCATGGCTATATAATTTTTCAAAACTTTATTAAAATAAAATTTTAAAAAATAAAGTTATAATACTCTTTCAGGGTGAGACAGTAGAATTGCTGCCTTTTATGGATAGTTATCATTTGCATACAAAATAGCATGACAATAAAGTTAATTCCTTTGAGAAGAACATCACAGCAGAGTGTGAAGGCAGGGATCAAATAGGCTTCCCATCAAAGCCTGTGCCAAGAGCAGCAAACGTGACTGTAATACATCAAAGCACTGTATGTAAGCATGAGAAATCCTTCACAAATATTTAGGCTGGATGAAAGCAATTGAAGTTGAATTGTTTGATTCTGTATAATCCTATGAAATATTCTTGATAGCTTTCATGACACAGATGGGTGATTATTGGGTGAACTAAAACAAGCAGCTATGAAGACATACTGCCAGAGGCGACACTGCAGTCAGGTAACCCGTGGCACTCACCTGGTATGTACCACAATGTAGTATCAGTGAATCCTCTGTTGTTTATTTCAACTTTTCTAACCTGGGACTGAGAAAAATACACTCTGTTATATTTTCTGGTTGCCAGAAAATAGCAGAATTCCGTTCACTTTACATTGTGAAAGACTAGTCTGCTGGAATTAAAAACATGGCTTACGTTTAAGAAGGGAGGAAACATAAAAGAATGCGAGGTTACTGCTATCTCTTTGTGTATGGCCTGCAAAATTCTCTTTGATAACTTATCTGATTTCTATTTTGCTCAGAGTCCTCTGGATATTTGTGAGACTAGAATATCTGTAGTGACCAAGCCCTATATATTGCAGTTAAAATATCCAGCCAAATCAACACAAAGTATGCTGAACAATGCAAATGTGCAGTTATTCCCTATCTTGTTCTGCTGATGATCATCTATCAGGAGGAAAATGGCACTGCTGAAAGACTTGATACCTGGCTTGGTGTTGCTTTCAGAAATATTCAGTCTGGGGAGAATGATTCAGCTATTGGGTAAAGCAATGAAGAAAAATCTCTCTGACATTAGGTCTTTATAACAGCAATGTATCATCCCTGCAATTACCCATCTGTATACTTATGAAATCTGTTTAGTATCACCTTTTATGGATAATAGGTCTCCAAAATTAGGCATTTCAAATTAATTAACCAGATCTCTGAATGTCTTGGCTCATTAATGTTTCTGTACAGTTTTTGAAGGAGTCAAGGGAATTTGCTGTGCTGAATATAATCTGATTTGAAAATCAGGAAGCTGTCTATGCCACTTTGTATTACAGAGTCTATCTAACTGTTCCTAGACATCTGGATGTAAAAACAACTTCTCATTCCTTCCATGATGGTGAATATCCACATCCTCACTGTTTTTCCACAGAATGAAAATGTCATAAAGCTAGCTGGCACTTGCCTACTTCCATTTAGCTAGTTCTTAGCAAATTCTTTGTGGTATATTTACTTTCTTGTGAAATTTGCTTAAAACCTCAAAAATGAAAAAAGATAAGCTTTTAGTTGACCCCCTCTCCATTCTTTCCCATATGCATGCAAAGAACATATGGCAGTAATAAAGGAGAATTTGAGGAGGAAGAAGGAAAAAAAAATCTTTAAAATAAATCAGTTAGCTCTACATAGATTGAAGTTTCTAAAAAAGAATTTTAAATTAAGGATCTGCTGCCTTTGTAGGAGTTGTCTTTTTCCTCTTACTCATGTACTGTAAGGAGCACCTTAATTGCTGCCTTCAAGACTAGAGCAGGTGGATGGGTTTCAGATGACATTCCTGTGGTATGTGGAGCATGGAAGAGGTTACCTTTTTCTCTTTGAATATGGGAAAATGCCCTCCTATTTGCAATCTCCAAAAAAAAAAAAAAAAAGAAGAAGTGAATTCTACTCTTTTTAATGTTTCACACCTTTATAGCTCTCTTATAGATTTTAATAAAAGGGACCAAGTGTGTTTGACCAACTGCTGCAGGCCTTTAGTACTTTAAAAGAAAACAAATTCAAACCACTTTTTCATAATGCTTTTGTAACATTAACAAAAAGGTCTATGTACTTTAGTGTAGAGTAAAACTGAATTATTCAACTTTCTAAACAAGACTTTCACGTCCCTGCAGAAGCTGACAACATGCCTGCAGCATATAACTTTCAATAAACATATTATCTGTGTTTGCACATTTAAGTGACTCTTTCCCCCCTCTAGAGTGATTATAAACATAGAATAGAATAATAAAGTGGTTTGCGTTGGGAAGAGCCTTAAAGACCCTCTAGTTTCAATGGTCACCTAGTGCCGTTGGCAGACACAATTTACTAGACCAGGTTGTTCAGCACAGTCTGACCTGGCCTTGAACACTAAAAGGGATGGGACATCCACAGCTTCTCTGGACAATGTGCAGTGCCTCACCACCCTCACTGTAAAGAATTTCTCCCTAGTATCTGATCTAAATCTACCATCTCCTTGTCCTGTCAGTACACTTCCTGATAAAGAGTCCTTTCCTGTTTTTGTGTAGGCCACCTTCAGGTACTGAAAAGTTTTATAAGGTCTCCCTGGAGTTATCTCTTCTCCAGGCTGAACAGCCCAAATCTCTCAGTCTATCTTCATAGAAGAGATGTTCCAGCCTTCCTCTGGATTTGCCGAAACAGGTCCATGTCTTTCCTGTGTTGGGAACATCAATGCTGGATGCAGCACTCTGGGTGGGGCCTCACCAAAGCAGAGTAGAGGAGCAGAATCACCTCCCTCGACTTGCTGGTCCCACTGCTTTTAATGCAGCCCAGAATGCAGTTGGATTTTTGGGCTGTAAGTGCACATTGCTGCCTAATGTTCAGTTTCTTATTCACCTGCTCCCCCAAGTACTTCTCCACAGAGCCACTCTTAATTCTCTCGTTGACCAGCCTGGGATTGCCCTGTCACAGATGCAGGAGCTTACACTTGACCTTATTGAACTTTGTGAGGTTTCACGCCACTCAAGCCTCTCAAGGTCCTTCTGGATGGTATCCCTTTGCTCTGGTTTATCAACCAGACTACTCAGCTTAGTGTCACCAGCAAACATGCTGAGAGTGCGCTCAATCCCACTGTCCATATCCCTGACAAAAATGTTAAATACTGGTCCCAATATGGACCCTGAGGGACAGCACTCATTACTGCTTTCCTCCCAGACACTGAGCCTTTGACAGGAATTCTTTGAGAGTGAGGATCTAGACAACTCCTTATGCATTGAGTGATCTAGGTGTCAGATCTTTGTTTCTCTGTTTTAGAGCCAAGGATGTCATGTGCAATGGTATTTAATGCTTTGCACAAGTCCAGGTAGATTATATCCATCACTCCCCCATATCCACCAATACTGTAATCCTATTGTAGAAGGTCACAAAATTTGCCAGACATGGTTTGCCCTTCGTGAAGGCATGTTGGTTGTCACCAATCCTTGTTTTCCATGTGTCTTAGAGTAATTTCCAGGAGTATCTGCTCTATGGTCTTGCCTTACACTGACTGACCAGCCTATAGTTCTCTGAGTGGATTTGTGTGTTATTTTTTTTCTTTTCTAGTCGGTGGAAACTTTCCCAGCCTGCCACAACTTTCATCTGATGTATGCATGATGTATATGACCTGACAGACATCTGTCTTTCTGAAAAGGCACAGAAAAATTCTTAGTGGAGAGAGTGGCAGTTGTACTGACTATAGTATTTAATATGCAGCACAAAGCATTCACATCAGCATCCCTATTAACAGTATAATGTAAGTAATTGCATTATCCCTATTTTACAGAGAATAGTGCAGGAAGAATGGGGAGAAAGTTGGCTGACTGTAAGGATGTACTGGCCAACTATGAGGCAAAATTAATGTCGGGAGATTTAGAACTCTGTATTGTATTTAGTTCAGTCCCAGCATCCTGAAAAAACAGGCATGCTTTTGGAATTAACTTTTCTTTGTCAGACCCCTCTTTTATACTAAAACTATATTTAAGGATGATGATCTTCTTTTTATCCATGTAGACTTTGCTTTTGTTCCACTACTTTTGTTTTTTCTCCTTGCAGTGTAGGAAAATAGTTTCAATCCATGTGGAAATGAAATTTTTATACACAAAAAAGATGAATTATGAAGAATCTCAGAAAATGTTGTTTCTTCCTTGAAAACCTTAAGCAAAACAACATGCACTGTGTATTCCACAATCACACAAATTTGAGTTTTGATTCTGAGTTTCTACCAATAAAATTGTATCTATATCAATTAAACCTGGTTATTAACACTCAGAGTCATTAGCTCTGTTGGCTGTCAGTGTATTATTAATTGTACATGTATACATGTGAATAATGTATATAATAAATGTATTAAATTACTTCTAAGTGTAATTGGTATTTCTGCATATGATATTTTGTCTGTAAATAACAATAGTTAATAATCTGTGGCAATTTAATCTTGTTTTAAGAATTAGCTGAATTATGAGTACTCTATTAAAAATAAACAGCAAAAAATTTGCACAATTTTTTTAGCATTTGTTAAATAAAAGCTCCTGATGAAGCTCCTGCTGTTTTTCTGAGCTAATTTTTGCCCTAGGGTAAATGATTTCAAATGACATCGAAATTACTATAAACACACTGAGAATAAGTGTGAAAAAGGTAAACAGGAAGGCAAAAATACTGTACTGAAAAGACTACACAGATGTTTTGGACAATGGTTAAAAAAAGAACAAGGCAAAGCTGAAAGGAAACTGGTGTTGCTAGTACAGCATAGCTAAAGATGTGAGATCAGACTCTACAAACAGCAAGCTACTGTAACAAAGCTTGAAATCAGCCTGGAAAGTGTGGTCCCCTTAACTACCAAATGGAAAAGGGATTCATTCTTGCTGGAGAAAGCTCAAATTAGGAATGACTGCAATAGCTTGCCTGGGTCTTCCCAGCAGTCTTGTGTTTAAACTGTTCACTATCTCATCCTTACTTACTAACATTCTAGCTAATGTGAATCTTTCACTAAAAATGAGGGACCACAACAGGGTCCCTCAAGTAAATCACTTGCTTGAGGCCTGTGGGAATTATTTAATCCAGGAACGGTGTAAATTTTTATT
Organism: Brachypodius melanocephalos; assembly: GCA_013398615.1. Taxonomy (NCBI): domain Eukaryota; kingdom Metazoa; phylum Chordata; class Aves; order Passeriformes; family Pycnonotidae; genus Brachypodius; species Brachypodius melanocephalos. Next base: position 12,026,740 of record VZSR01003809.1, read on the forward strand.
CCACTGCCCTACATCAATCACCTTAGTAGTAGTTTGGGTAGATATGGTACCTATAGTTGTCAGCAGTGATGAAACATGAACTAGATGAGGAATGTGAGAAGCCTGGAACAAAGTATCTACAGCTTACATTTACATCTCATATATATATATGTGTGTGTATATATATGTGTATATATATATAGATATATATAGATATATAGAGATATATAGAGATATATATAGATATATAGATAGATAGATAGATAGATAGATAGATATAGTGCGACAGTTTGTAGGCTTGTAGCTTGCCCTTAATAAAGTAAGCTGGGTATCAGGAACAAAATACTTGTGTTTACACATCTACCTCTGTCCCTGAGCTGTTAGGTTCAGAGGAAGGTCAGGTTTCTCTGTGCCATATGGCAATATGTAATGAAATATATATGCTTTAATGTAAATAAAATTATGGTAGACATTTTTTCATCCATGGAAAAACAAGAGAAAAAGCTCCAAAGATAAAATCAAAGATATACAAAGAGAATAAACGACAAGAGGAATACAATGGTTAGTCATCTGACAAATCATAACATGTACTATGAATGGAGATAAAAATGCTGGTTGCCAAAGAGTGGGTAAGTGACAAAAGAGTTCTGGGGAACACCCACAGAGTGAAGACAAAAGAATGAAAATTACCATCACAGAACAGTTTTAAAAGTGAGTCAAATCATAAAATATGAACCACTGGAGTAATGTGCGTAAGATACAATAACAGTTTGGTTTAAATCAGCGGTAAAGAGGTATCTGCAGGGTGGAAAGCAGCTGAATAATCAGAGAACAATAAGAGGATGAATCAGGGCCTTCACAGGTCACCTGAGGTAGGTAATTAATAATGAGAAGACCCAAAAAGGGAAGTCATGCTGGAAAAGGTCTATGCAATGTGACAGGCATGGATAGTTTATTATGCTAAATGATAGATCCCTATGTCAAGATTTTGAGAAATGTGGAGAGAGGAAAAAAATGATAGTAATTTAACAGAACAAAAGTTGAAATCATGTAGAATTTTCTAATATGGGAATTGTCTTGCTTTTTTGACCTCAGGAGACACATGGATAATGAGATATGAGAAGCAGTAGTAGAAAGAAGGAAAAGAGAAACTTGATGTAAAACCCACCTAACAAAGAAGCACACAGAAGATAAATGAAATAAGGGGGTAAATAAGAGTAGAAGAGTGCAGAGGTCTTTGTTACTGCACTCAGAGAAGGAAATATCAAGGATATACATATTTCACACCTTCATGCTGAATTCATGTCTACTGTTTGAGAAAAAAGAATAGCTTAGTTTGAATACTCATGATAGAAATTGGGCCTCAGGCAGACAAGAGAAAAACTGTGGTTACAGGTGTGCAAAGAGCAGGCTGTAGTATTTTCTTAGTTGTGGATGCCACAGATGTCGCAGAGCTTCTCATCCTCAGGCTCCTGTTTTTACTTCATCTGATTCCCCTGCAACCTGATTGGAGCCAAATGACAGGCTTCAGTAAGAACTGGCATGTTTTGTCTATTACATTAAGTGGTTTCTCGTTTGTGCCACACAGTGTAGCGTAAAACCTTCTGAATTACACACTTCTTGTGACTATGGCTTCTATGGAGCCAATTGTTAAAAAACATGTTTCCCAGATTGATGTTCCCAGAATTGCAGACAATAATCGATGCCAATAGTCATGTGGGGAGGACTTGTCCCAGGGCATATTCTTTTCTGTTTATAGTCCCTGGTGACTTGTAATTCTTGCTTTTTTTTTTGCTTCCACACTCTTTGCTTTCCCAACACCCATGGGAAAGAAAGTGTTTCGTTGGGTTGAGGATTGAATATAATGCAATATGTAGCTCCTGCCTTCCTCTGAAATTGGTTTATGTCAGATTCCCTGCAGTATAAAGGCACATATTTTTGTGCCATAATCATCTCCTTAGGAGTAGGCTCAAAGGAATTCTGGATTCTGCAGCAGGACTCTCTAAGGTGGGCTCTCCAATGTTGCCCTCTCCAAGAGCCAGTGGAGTCATTGACTGCACTCCCTCACAAAGGAATTTTACCACTTTACTACAGTTACTTGTGCCTACAGAGAATGGTCTTTTGGGTGTGTCTCACAGCTGAGAGAAAACTGTGTGGTATGTCAGAGCTCAGGTTTGATCCTAAATCACTGTTTAGTCACAGTGAAGCCCCAGATGCAGGACTGTGGAACCCTAAATTGAGTCTGTAACCTTGGGAGCACTTTAGTAGTGAATCCTTATTCACAACAAAGTCCTGATTGAACAGAATCAAGCTGAGACTGAGAAATCCTAGCTGAGATAGAAGCTGCATTTCTTAGGCAGACCCAAGCTGTTGCTTACTGCTTTTCAGCTGAGAGAGGAGCTCACTGTTGGTTCTCTGCCCATGCTGTGGCTGGGAAACTGTAGGCTTCAGCTGAAGAAAGGGAGGAATTCTGTTGATTAATGCCTTCTAGAAACAGGCTAGAAAGAGAACATATGTGCATCTGGACTCACATTTTTCTGAAGGCTGGGAGATGAAGGTCTGATTTCAGCTTTGAAGAAGCACCTGATACCTGCTCTGCTGGGCTGGGCTCAGGCCAACCCTGCAGGAGGCAGAGGCAGCCCCTCCAGCCTCCGTTGTTCAGTGTCACTGCTGGCTTGAGTGTTTTGCCAGTGATAACAGCTGTCACAGGTGCCAAAGCTCAGACCTCAAACTAAGGTGTTCTGTAGAGTTTAAGGTTATGTCTACACTCCAGTACAAGGCCTGGAGTGGTACTGGACACCAAGTAAGCATAGTAGTGCCTGTCTTGTCCTTGCTGTAGTGAAGAGACGATTGAGAACTTGGCCCTCAGTGAGTTCTGTGTTCTTCCAACTCTCATCTTCTGTGCTCTATGCTGAGATGCTCAGATCACCCATTATCTTCATATTACCTAAATGAGGTAGACTGCTATATCTGTTACAATTATCCAAACAGGAACATCTTCTATCAACACGTATACAGTTTGTTTAAGCTACACAAGGGTTTCTAAACTGACTTTTATGTTATGTCCTGTTTATAGGTCTATCTGAAGGCATTTTGCATTATTTCTTAGTCCATGACAGAAAGTAGATCACCACCTGTGAACCTGAGTTGTTAATCTGAGTTGTTTCTTATAACTATGTACATAACATATAGAAGTGCTGGTAGGACACTTTGCATGTATTTTTCATGTGCATCTTAGAGTTTGATTTATCAGTCCTTTGAAGCATTGGTGAGTCTTCTGCAGATTTTACTGTTCATGTAACAAATCGCATATTATTGTTGGACTTAATTTTTCAGTAATGTGTTACAAGCAGCACAGGAACTTCTTTATCACTTTACTAGCAAATTTTGTCTTTCAAGGCGTGTATTTTTGTTCTATTTCTATTGCAATTCCATCAAGAGATGTGTTCCAGCTGAATTTATTTTTAAAAACATGTTAGTATCATTTGTAGTGTCAGATTCCTTGCAGTTCTATTCCATCTGTTTGTAAGGTCTTTTTTCTTCTGTTGCTTGCAGGAGGAAAGCATTTGATAAGCATTTGATTCTACACTTGAAGGATGTTAATTGCCAGCATAGTTGTGTTTCTCATTTGTGGTTTTATTCATAAAAAAGGAATGGTACCAGATTATTTTTCCAGTTCTCTAGACAATGCTTATTTTATTTTAATTGTTAATAAATTAGGGTTTTTTCAATTATATTGTTCTAATGAACAGTGGCATGGAGTTGGAAGGGAGGGAATTTTGGCTTACATTACACCCTAGGGCCACATAAGGTTTTTATCAGACAAAATTTAGTTCTTGATAGCCATAGTATTTACAGGTTCTCACCTAAATACATTTCATCCAGAACCCTTAAAATCTGACTCTCCCCACTGTATATGCATTTAGTCTGTCTTATCTAATTCTTAGCATACTATCTGCTATTATAGTTCATTACTTGAGAAGGAGCAGATTTATTTTCAGAGAGAGCAGAGGTTTATTTTCAGATGGAGTAAAGGCATTCCAAATAACTTCACTTTTTGGATCTCTTCTTAACACACAAAAGAAAAAAAAAAATCCACGTACTCAGGTGAGCTGTAAACTGTCAGTCTTTCTCCATAAGCTTCTCAGACCACAGTGACAACAGTATTTAAATGATTATTCTGCTGTATTAAACTGAGATTGGTCAAAGCTGGTTTAGCTCAGCTGGGCCCAGAGAGCTTGTAGGAAAGCAAGATCTGGGCAGTTTCCAGCCAGGGACTGACATACAGATGACAGCAAAAATGCCTGGGTGGAACAGCTTGTGCTCCTGTGTAACAAAGTCTTGTAAATTCAAGAGGAGAAGTTAGTGAGTACGAATGGCACTTTTTGAAGGGTGGTCATAGCAGTCCTTCCTGTTTCATGGTTTTTCTTTGACTGCTTAACTGGCTTAAATGATTTATTTTATTACTGATAATATAAAGTTCTTGTTACATTTGATGAGAGTATTTCTAGTAAGATCTTAGTTGGCATTTTCTGTGGCAAAACATCTATCAGAGATTTAATGAATCTTGACTAATTTAGCCAATTAGTGATTGAAAGTGTTAACAATTAAAACTGAGTTTCTAACATTATTATTAAATAATCCTGTTTCTTAATAGAGTGATTATCCTCTGCAGGGGAAATAAATTTCACCTACAATTCATATTATTTATATAGCTTTTAAAAATCTTTAATAGATTTATTCTTGGATCACTTCAGTAATATAGGCATGCACAGTTATGTTCTTACTCCTTCTTCTCTTTAAATGGATAAAGACAGAATGAATAACTGATTTACTTGCTGAAAGATGAAGATAGGTATCTGATAAATTTTAGAGTCATTTACATGAGATAGACACCTAGCCCAATTAGCTATTTTCAAAGCTTCCAGTAAAAGTTACACAGAAACCATTTCTGCATCTATATTCTATCTGAACCACAAAATACGATTGTGACACTCTCCCTTTCTTACAAGAAATACCCTGTTTGTATTTCAGGGTTGACTCTTTGTATTCTCTGTAAGTGAGAAGTTGTTATTCTGGGTTTGTGCATAGGCCTGATTGGGACCAAAGGGAGCTGCTCCTTGCCTAGTTCATGCCCAGCCCTGATCTGGATTACAAATGATGTTCCTTGGCAAACGTCACTTGAGGAGCACAGGCATTCTCCTGAACAACATGCAGGTGCTTCCCTCTCTTCCCTTGCCTCTTTTTTTTTTTTTTTTTTTTTTTTTTTTTTTTTTTTTTTTTTTTTTTTTTTTTTAACAATAGGGGAGGAAGTAAAGGTCATATTTTGTGTAAAGAAACACAAGTTAAAGGATGTGAGAGACCCAGGTTTAGTTCTCCTGTAACCTTCACGCTTGCCTGGGGAGCAGGCTGCACCCCAGCCTGGCTGCCAGGAGAGCTTCTTCCCAGGGCTGCAGCTTTGTTTGTGAAAGAAGTGAAGGTTTGCCAGGCTTTAGAGGGTAAGTGATCATGAGAAGAAAGGGAGTGTAAGTTCTTCTGAACCATTTTTGGTTTGATAGTAGCTGTGTCCCACAGTGGGTATCTATCCAAGCAAAGTATTACTATTACCCCCTTCCATCCAGCTGCATTTTTAGGTGAATCTCTATGATTTTTAAGGCAGAAACCAGGGGCACTTACCTTTAGCAGAGCTCTAGAGATTCCCTAATGCTTAGATAGTATTGCTGAGCTGGGTGGCAGGAGAGGACCAAATTAAACACATGGCCATGCAATGCATTTGGCTCTCCTAGTGGGACTAGGGATGTTCTCTCCTCCTGTACTCAGCACTGGTGAGCCTGCAGCTTGAATCCTGAGCTCAGTTTTTGCTCTTCACTACAAGAAGGACATTGGGGTGCTGCAGCATGTCCAGAGAAGGGAAAACCAATCTGGTGAAGGATTTGCAGGCCAAGTTGGATGAGAATCAGTTGAGAGAGCTGGAGGTGTTTAGCCTTGAGAAAACGAGACTCAAGGGGGACTTTATTGCTTTCTACAAGTGCCTGAAAGGAGGGTGTAGCCAGGTAACCAGAGACAGGATGGGAGGAAATGGCTCTAAGTTGCACTAGGAGATGTTTAGGTTGCATATTAGGAAACATTTCTTCACTGAAAGCATTGTGAACCACTGGAGCAGACTGTGCAAGGAGTTGAGTCCATCCCTGGAGATACTTAAGGAGTGTGTAGATTTGGCACTTAGGGACATGGTTTAGTGGTGGGCTTGGCAGTGTTAGATTAATGGTTGGACTCAATGACCTTAGAGGTCTTTTTCAACCTGAATGTTTCTATGATTCTATGGTTAGCTCTAGCAAGATTCCCACTCAGATGAGATTTTTGTTATTCCCGTCTGAGATACTCCTCTCTTCGTTTTTATGGTAGAATCTGCATCTCATTCAGGAATCCAGAACGGCTAGGTCAGGAGCAGGCTGCAAAAATTCAGACCCCAACTGTTTAAGATATGTGATGCTACCCCAGGCACTTTGGAGCAGCCTGTGTGGCCTATGACTGCCACTCCGGAGGAGTACAGATGCCCAGGAATTCTTGTGCCACACACATTTACCAGCCCATGCGGGTGCCTGGGATGCTCTAAGCAGTGCCAAAAAGCACTGTAGGCCTGGGAATAGGCAACCTGAATCTCTCCCATAAACACCTCTGCAAATCTGTCTTTTCTATATGCTTGTTTATGCTTGTGTAGAATGCCCTGCAGAGCCAAAAGTTACTCTCCTGCTTTTTTCTAAATTCCTGTTGCTTAGCCATTGGATCGTATTTTGTCCCTTGAGAAAGAGAGATCTAAGTGTTTGCTTCTCTTGGGGTATTGAGCTTTCACCCTGCAAGGCTATCCAGTTGCACAAGGACACAGACAAGTCAGCTGAGATAAAGTAACAGTGCCCCACTCAGCTGAACAGAGATTTGTGGTTATTTCTTGAGTGTGTTCTCAAGTGCCCAATGGCTTGAGTGAGATTCAGGTGCATGCTTTATTGAAGTGCAGATCTGCACCATTCGCCCCCCAGAAAAGAAATATCCGTATTAGTTTTTCTGCTTTGAAAAAGCCTTTAGTTAAACTTAGGTATTTGGTTAAATTCATCAGATATTACCAATTTAAAATGTGATTTGGAAAATATCTTGGAGTTAATGAAGAGTGCACAGGAAAGTACAAGGAGAAAAATCTGACCCTTGATATTTCACACAATATGAAGGCCTCCCACAATCAGTCAGATGAGAATGTAAAGGGCATCAGTGCAGTATCCCAAGGAACAGAACTTTTGACTTCTGAATATTACACACCCAAGAGACTTTCAGCTTTCCTAAAAAATTGTAAAAATTTCAATTTTTTACCTCCCAAGGTATTTTAGCAGTTTCTTTGCTCTTTATCTTCAAGAGACTATAACAGAGAGCACATGATGGACTATGTGGCCTTCAATCCATCCAGGCTTTGGAATCTACAACTGATTTTTTTCTTTTTTTTTTTTCAGTATGATTGTGTCTAAAGATCTTGCCATGGCTGTGATTAATCGCTATCAAAAAAATCTTCTGAAGGGATTTGTCATGTCAGGCTAGAGAGAAGCACTGATGGGCATGCAGGCCTATGTATGAAAAATCTTTGCACAGTTTGAAATGTTGTTTAAATGAAGTGTTATTTTCCTGCTGCTACAACCACATAATTTTCTTTACAGACATTTTCTGTTCTGAAAATAGTCTGCGGTCTGTTTTTTCCCACACCTTTATTCTGGTTGCATGTTGGGAATCTTTTTTCCAAGATGGTTATAAACATTTGAAGGGTACACCATTCCAATATCAAAATTTTAAATTTTTTTAAAAGAAATCTTAGTCTTTATGATCTTTATGATTTGTTTGATGAAAGACAGTCTAGAATCAAAATATGCATTATGCATATAATTTCTTTGTATCTGAGCAAAGATTTTCCAGGCTCCCTTGGGAGCTGGCCTCTTAGCTTGCTTTAGTCCTTCCTGCTTTGAGAGCAGGGCAGCTGGGAAAGATCTGTCATGGAAATTTTGTAGCACTGAAAATTTTTGATTTAGTACAGAATCTAAAAGCATTTTTCTCTCACATGGAACTGCTTAGATCTGGGATTTACAGCTGAACTTTGCTCTTAACGTCTCATCTGCCCTGTGGGTGGGATTTTCAGAGTTTGCAGCTCTTGGACGGGACTCGTACACTTCCTGCAGATATTTTCCTATATTGTCCCTTTTCAACAGCCTGAGGCATCTTCAGAATCCACAAGGCTTTGTAGCCAATTTGAGTTCATCAGCAAGTCCTTGATATTGATTGCAAGGAGCATATTTCACTTCAGAGAGAGAGTTGTATCCAAAAAGAACCACCGTTGGACTTCAGATCTGGGATTAAAAATTCTTATATATTGACTTCTTGTGAAAATTTTTATTATTTTCTCTTCTCTCAGATGAGGTCACCACTCAATAGCAATTATTTAATTTATTCAGCCTTTTACCATCTGTTTTGAATGCTTACCCTTGACTCTTCTCACCCCATGAAAATAGAGATGTTCAAATTCATTAGCTGGAATTCTTTTGTTTGCAATCATGTTTTGCCTTTTCAATTACCTTGAGAAGCCAGTGATATACTATCCCTGTATTGTGTTAAGGAAGGTGTATTTGCAGAGAAAACTTCCAGAAAACTAACCAGGCTGCTAGTTAAAGAATACTGGCTTTGTCAGGAATGTGGTGTGGATCTCATCACTATGCAACTGCAGTCTAGTCTGTAAAAAATTACAGCTGATTTTTGATAGGATATACTGGGGTTAAGTAACTTCAAGAGCAGGTAGTATTCCACCAAAAAAACTGATCTTCAATGATGTGAGAGCACACAACAGAGGTCCAGACGGGGAAAAAGATGTTTGAAAGTGGCATTTTTGCCAAGTTGGGTGGTTGCTATGGCTGTCCATTCTCCATGCAAATCAGAAAAGCATTGGAGGTCTCTCCTGTGTAGCTCCATTCTCAACAGATTTGCTTTGAGTTATGGAGAAGCAGTCTGCATGCTGCCTGCGTTTGATCTCCCATTGCATCTCCTGTGTTTATGCCACTAACAGCAAAGTTTCTGGCTATGGTGATGTGATGCAACAATTTAAGGCTGAGGTTTTTTCTTCTGCTGAAGATAAGAGATTGGTGGTTTGAGAAGCAATTGTGATGGTGGGGAAGTGGGGCACATGCAGCTCTGTGGTTCTCTGCCTCGGTGATGGTCACTTGACTCATTGTAGCAGTAGTTTGTTTCTTGGTGGAGAAGCTGTTGAGGGTTTTTTTGGGACAATATCATCTTCCTAAGAAAAGATTTTGTTTTGATAACTATTATGATTGCTCTTCTATTAAAACAAGCACTAAACATTTTAGTATTCTTAAATTAAAAAAAAAAAAAGTGGTGATGGAGGAGGAAGATTCAATTTCAGTCCTCTAAAACAGCAGCAACTTCAAGAAGATGAAAAATTTGACAAGAAATCATCTTCAAAGATGTCTGATCTTGTCAACCTTCCCAGCAGCACAGAGCCCAGGAGCAGGATGTTGCTGTGCATGTCCTGTTTCCTGGCCTCTCTTGGATGTTATTCTGCAAATGCACTGGCTGCTGACCACCATGGGTTCTCCCCTGTCAGGGAGGATATGGATGGGGTTTCTCCCCTTGATTCTGCAACTTCTGTCTTTTCAGAATTGTTGGTCTCGAGACTGAGAGGAGGAAAAGCAGATGAAAATAACCACTGTTTGCTTGTTTTATAGGTCTGGGTTGGGATTACTTACTTGTGCTTCCTCACTCAGATGTTAATTGGAAGAGAGTTGACAACCAAATAAAACATGGAACAGAATCTAGCTGAAAATATTCACAGCGACCTTGAGGATTTAATGAGAAAAAGAATATAGTGTTATCTATTTTTCTGTTTGTTGTACTTATTTTAATGTGTTTTATTGCAACTACACTGGCATTATTAAGACAAATAAATATTGTTTATTTTAAAAAGTGCTTCTGGTTTTCTGGTTTTATTTGTTTCTTCTCCATCCTTTCTGCCATGTTAACAAATTAGCTGCCCTGCTGGGAATGGATGAAAACAACTCAATCTATCCTTCTGGAAAGCACATAAATTCTAAGAGGAAAGAGTAAGATTTTTATATAGAAGCCTAGAAGAACACAGTGAGATCTGCCTCTGGGAATGTTTTTCACATAGGATAGGAAGTTGCTCTTTTTCATAGCATATCTGTCTTTGTAACATCATCACCAGTTTTCTTTATATTTAGCATCCTGTGTTGTTTGATCAATCGAATATTACAAGCTCCAAGTTCCCTTTTTTGTCACATCCAACATTCAAGCTACTGATCTCCAGTGTATGGAGACATATACTTGCTTGTGTGTTTTCCAACCTTCATCATTAGAAAATATTTCTAATTAAGTTCTTAAATCAAGACAAACCAGCCTCTGCAAACTGTTGAGCTGTAAACAATGTAAACATTCTCCTAACATATTTCCAATAATTTGTTTTCCTGGTTAGATTGATACCCCCTCCTCTCTATCATAGGCATCTAGGCCTGCAAATCAGAAGTTATTTCTGAAGGCTCCAATGATGTTAACAGCCAAGACTTAATGATGCTTAATGAATCCAAAGGACTTAGTTGTGTTTTAACCTCAGCCATTTACTAAGTACTACGCAGCTGCTAGCTCACTGCCTCTCTTTGTTACTGAGCTGGGGAGGAGAATCAGAAAAAAGATGAAATGCATGGCTTAAGAGTTTAATAGTTGAAATAAAGTAAAGTATAATACCACTACTAATAATACTAATAGCAATAATAACACCACAATCAATAGTAACTGCAATGAAAAGGAGAAAGAAATAAAACTGAAGGGAAGTACCACTGCTCACCACCTAGTGGCTGATTCCCAGCCCATCTCCCAGCAGCAATCAGTCTCTCCTGGTCAATTCCCCCCAACTTATGTGCCAGTTTATGACGTTCTGTGGCCAGTTTGGGCCAGCTGTCCTGGCCATGCTCCCTCCCAGGTCCTTGTGCAGCTCCTCACTGGCAGAGCATGGGAACCTGAAAAGCCCCTGGCTCAGGGTGAGCACTGCTGAGCAATGGCTGAGCCATGGGTGTGTTATCAACATCAGTCTCATGCTGAATTCAAAACACAGCACTGTAGGTTAGGGTTATGCGCTATTGGTTATGGGTTAGGGCTAGTTGGAAGAAAATTACCTCATTCCAAATGTAACCCTTGTATGTAACAGTGGCAGTTATATGTCAGCTGTGCAAATGGGACAAATATTTCTTTATGTAGATGATTATAAATCTTTTAGGTGTCATTGATGATAATTTAGATGAAGTTTAGGATAGAGGAAATAAAATTTAGACTAAAAAATTACGTGTGATTCCTGGAATCTCTTCTCTCTTTGCTGTCTTTCAGTACATAAAGGAATACTGAAACAGAATATGAGAAATTCAAAATGAAATCTGTTCATAATGTGTATTTACTGAAAAACTTAAAAGCTAATCTATCTTTATACAGAAATTTTGTTCTTCCCTTTGACTATCAGTTTTGTTCTTTCTTAGAGTTTGTTTAGAAAAGCTTAATTTAAATAAGGGAGCAGTAGAGAGAGATTCACAGAAATTTTTTTCCTCAGGTGATTTTAACATCCTGTTTCTATTCAGTTTCCAAAAACTGGGAAACACAACTTGTAAATATTTGGTAGCCATATGGAAACAAGAATGCTTGAGGAAGAAACCTGGTACAGCTACAGTAAAATTAATAGGATTAGGAAGAACCAAGTACCTTTTCGGAGATGGAGAAAGCTTGACCTCTAGGTTGTTTTGTTATCTGTGATGGCTTAAGCAACTCCATTTGCAGGAGTTATGGAGTGCTAGAAAACATCACTGCTCCTTCAGTGCATTTTTTTCGTCTTAGGAGATTTTCCCTGTCATGTTGCTGGTGTGAAATCCCATGGGCTACGTTTTTCTGGTGTGAATTTTGTACCTGGCATTATATTTTTTTCTGCTGAGCTTAGACACTGGAAGGTACTCTGCTGTGCATGTGCCCATACCCTCAGTGCTGGCAGCAGCACTCCCTGGTGACTGAACTGAATAAAACTGCTGTTTCACAGACATTTATTGCAGAAGAGCTTATGCCTTGTCAAGACATAAAAACTATATAAGGCTGTTCCATGGTAACTTGTCTGAGCAGCACTTTGTGGCTTCCTGAATGGAGGTGGTTCATCAGCCACATTTGTCCTGCTGCTAATGTGTTTTTGCATTTCAATTCCCTGTGAAAAGCTGGATATTGCATAGAGATGTTACTATTATTATGGTAATAGCAGTTGCATTTTGTTTCTAAAATGAATGCACACCAATAATGGGTGAAATATTTATTTTGTGCTCTTTACTGCCCATGAGGAAGCTATATTTTACACAGCTATCATTCAGACCAAGTGCTATAGCATCATAACTGATATTTAAGTGCCTTACACCTAAAGACAGGTGTAGACAGGACTTTTTTTTTTTTTTTTGCACTACTCTAGTGACTTGTTGATGTACCTCCCTGACAGACTGAAAACATTCCTCTGAGGCTCCAGCTGAGCTGGAAAAATAAAAGAAATTGAGATTTTCTGTAGAGTGTATGAATCTATTTAAAGATGGAAGAAAGATTAATTTACTTGTGAAGCCTAATCTATGTGTTCTTATCTCTTAAATCACTTATTGGTGTAAGTCTTATCCAGAAACAGGCTGTAAATAGCATAGTATATATATATATATGTATATGTAAATCTGGTAGGAAAAAAGCAAGCTATTTTTTCTTCTTAACAGAGAGGAGAATTTAATTTAGTTTTCTTGCAGATTTGTACACTTCTGAAATTCCCAATTTATTGGGACTAAACATACATACACAGCCTATTTTTTTTAATGTTGTATAGAGGTAGGGTAATATGCAGTTGTAAACAGTTTTCAAGTCAGTGAATTAGTTTTAAATAAATGAGACCAAGGATTTTTTAACAGAGGAGTTTCTGAAACACCTACATCCTTAATTTAATGTAACCTTGCATATAAAGGACTATAATCCAGACATCAGTGTGTTATAGTGGTTTGCTATTACCGGTATTATCATGAGACAGAACATTGCTGCTTAGAGATGTCTGGTTGCTTCAGTCGTTGTAACCTTCTGAGGTCTTCCTTTTCCAGGAAATTTAATAATAAATTTACTTAAAATTAGCAATTTAGCCTTTTGTGTGCATTTTGTGTGTAAAAACACCACACTGTAATTTCCTAGTCAGAGGTGTAATGATTTTACCTGATCCAGATTCCTTCCCAAATTAGTAACCATGACACTAATGACTGCTGCAGTTTGTGTATTTGTTTATATATTAATTTGTTTTATTACAAGGGGACAAGTCCAAACAGAACTCTTCTAGTATCATCTTGTCACTCTGATTTAGTTTTCCGTTTCCTCAGATTTTTTTTCCTAAATTATACTAGATAATTGACGTTCCTGCCTTTTCATGTTTTGGCGAGAGACTTAGTGAAAATAAAAAAGTAAAATATTTGTGTTAATTTTTAAAATCTCTTCTGTTATGTTACCTGTAAGTAAACATAGGCATGAGGATTAATCCCTTGGCATTTCTCTTTTAAGTTCCCACATAGATACTGCTCCAAAATCCAAGAGTTTTAACTACCAGCTATAAAAGGATTGCTCATCCCACCCCAACGTTGTCACTGCCAGGATTTAGCTGTGCTTGTCAGAAGGGAATTTGTTATTTCTTTCTACTTTAATAAATATCTTTGACCATCAACTTGCTGATATCCAACTACATGTGGATGAGCAGTTTCTTTTGAAAAACAGATAAGAAAAGCAAAATATTGCTGTTGGCTTATGTTCCCTTTAGGGTGATCCAAGGCAACATTAGAAGGTTCTTAGACTTGCTGAAGAAAAACATTGAAGATTTAAGTATTCATTTTCAGCTATTGGCATCTGAATTAAAATTCTTGTTATCTGTAAGTTAAAAGAACAACCCTATTATGAACTTTTTCATAAAATATTACAATGAACAAAATTATAATGAAGACTATAATTAAGACCATGGTGAATTTTTCAAAGTATGTAAACTGCTTTCCTTACTAAGGCATGCTATGATTCTATGAACTTTGAGATTCAGTTCAACTGTACATGTTCTGTATTGCCTTCAGTTGTACACTTCAGCTGCTACTTCAGATAGACTTAATTTAAATGTTTTCTGCACTTAAAACGTTTCATTATGTAATTTTTGGTTTAGTGTCTTACATCATGATATAATTTTGTTGATATTCCATCCTCCTCTTTAAAAGAAAAAAGTTGCATTTTTGTTTTGATGCATTTTATCCAAAATAGGCATTTACTACTAAGTGTTTGGGTGGAAAAACTAAGACATTGACTTTAATCTCTAAGAAGTGAGACTTCTTGGCATTCCTGTTTATAGGGATAAATATATTAGGGATAAATATATAGGGATGTTATATAATATATAATATTCCTGTTTATAGGGATAATTTACAAACTTAATTGCTTCAGTTGAAATTTAGAGTGTTTTTGGTGAAAGATATATTTTTAATTTGCACAAGTAAAGTTTTGTGTTCTGAATTACTTGCCAAATGAATTTATTTATTTGCTGTGAGGAAACATAAATGAATGAATAAATACCTGGATTTGTAATCACCTCTTCTTCTAGGGTGACTTGTTTGCTTTTATGGGTCATCCTAAAACCTGTGGGTAATTTGATGTAGTGTAATCTGAGTACCAAAGTTACCCCAAATCGTTCTTAAAATACATGCAGATGTCACCGTGGTTTTTGGTACTGGGTAGTAATAACCTGCCTTTTGGGGAGATTGTGTTGCCTAAAACACAGCTTTTCATCACTTTCTTAAAAAGTGAGAATTAAGCCTACTAGTAGATATGAATGAGTACACAAACAAAAGAGCTAGTGACACACACCACACTTCCCAAAGATACAGCAGATGTCTTTATTTTAGACAAGGTTAGATGCCTTGTTTATTCTGCCTGAAGGTAGTGCTTGAGCAAAGGAATCATGATGCTCTTGGTCATTTTCTATGAAGCACTTGTGAACACTCAAACTCTTAGCTACAGTGTTCACTCCCATCATCAGTGTATTTTCTAGATAAACAGTGCCTAAACATTATATTTTTCACTGCCTTTATTTTTAAATTCAGTCCTTGGAAAACCATAATTTCCCACCTCAAATACCATTTTATTTTTCTTCTAGTGTTCATCTTCACCTGCCTCTGGAGAAGTGATTTAATTTCATATTAATATGAAGCAAGTGGAGCAGTCTTGTTCAAGTGCATCCCTGCAGGCAACCTCCACAGCACCACTCCGAGCCTGTTGGACTCTGATGCCTTGGGCTACAGTCAGCTGCCTGTTGTGACCATGTCAGAAGGAGCAAAGATAGTACATGAGCATGCAGGACCCTTGTGCTTTCCTGCTCCAGCAGATATGCAGTCTGACTTGAAGGTGAGGCTCAAAACAACTAGTCTGTGACTAAAGCTGAGCTTGGAGGATTTGTTTGTGGGCTGGAATAAACTCCATATTAGAGAAACCCAAGATGTACTTTCTAAAAGCTGGTCTGATCTCTTAGGTTCACTTTAACAGAACTGTTATATTGAGATACCAAAGAAAAGATTTTTAAACTTCTGAAAGCCAAATTTATCAAATGAGAGCTGGGATACTCCATGCAGACTTTGTTCTTGCAAATTATTTCTTGCCTGTTCAACAGATTGTTCCTTTCTCTGCATGAACTGCAGCTTCCAGATCCATACTGTATCTCTGGACTTGTTGCACCCCATGACCTGTTCAGCCATCTGTCTCACCAGCATACACAGGGGAAGGAATGCTTCTCCTCCTTTTACTACCAGTCTCATCTGGCTTTCATAATGGATTTTAACAGTGTTGTACACAAAATAAAAGTACCAAAATCAAAACCAAGTGCTTTTCATCATATTTCCTCCACCTTCTTTTGAGGAGTACATTTCTATCCAGGCTACCAGTTTATTACCAATTTCTGCCCTGCTATCACTCTGCATTTTGGTAATTTAAATTGCTCCTGCAGACATTAAAAAATCTGAAGAATGTTCCATAATTGGGATTTCTAGTGTTATGCTGTGTAAGATGCAGTGTGTCAAAGAGAGCTAGAAACAAACAGATCTTAACAGATGTATTTAAAACAATTCAAACAAAATAGGAGTAAAGAGTACTCAAATGCAAAATTAAAACAGTGTATCCAAAGTTTGTCCAGCCACATAATTAAGCCCACAATGGTTTGAGTGAATCTTGGCTGTGATTGACATTTTGCAGACATTTGATGATAATGCTGAAGATAATACTTATCATGAACTAAATCTTGCACGTCTTTTTCATCTGCTAAAGAGAAAGATCCTCTTCCTTTCATCTTCTCCCACTTATCTTTGCAATATGTGCAGAGCAATTCTTTCCCATTTCAAACTTGAGGGGATAGAAAGTAGTGAGATATGACCTTAAGGGTTTTTCTTTATTTTCACCCCAGAGTGTAGGTTAATCCTCAAGCAGCCCACATATTGTATAACATTTTAAAAACTGTTTTGCCTTTCTATAGCAAAGTGAGGTGACTTAAGAACAAGCTCATCCTGTTTCAGTTTGAATGAAATAAAAAATTTGGATGGAGAAAACCAATGCTAGGATGCAAATAATAGTCTTTCCTGTAATATGGAAATAACAAAACAATGTGAAATCCCCCTACCTTAACCATTAAAAATAGGTTGAATAAAAAACCCCAAATATGGCTTCAGAGTTCTTTAGCAATAGTGTAAACAGGACTTTTTTTGGTTTAAAATATTTTTGTTTGGGAATTTTGCTTGTTTGTTTGTTTTTAATAATTAGGCACATACCTAGTGAGTATCTTCTGTCTGAACATCTGTATAATAACTCTTACACTTTAGGGAGTTGTTGATTTTTTAACTACTTTTGCATTTTAACTTCATTTGAAGTAGAAGCTGTGTGCTAGATAATAAGGCATTGCCTGAAACAAAGCAAATTTTTGAGACTGACTTGTCAGAGGATTCTTGAACTAAGATGATACCAAGGTATTGGTAATACTCAAAATACACTAACTCAATCTATGGATTATTTATATTATGTAAATTATTTATAATTTATATAAGGAGGAAAAGAAATAAAACCAGAATAAACTTAAAATGGACCCTCTAATTTCTGTACAAACTCATGCATCATCCACTACAATTTAGTGTTGTATTGTCACTAGATTTGAACAGGAACTTTTCAATGAAACTGGAACACCATGGAAAATGAAACATGGAACATGAACATTTCATGGAAACTGGAACATGTGGAAAATTGATTCTGCTTCAGCTAATGGGTGGCTTTTTAGGCTCGGGATAATTTTCCTAACTCAGAGGGAAGACTGAGACTTGTCCCAGAATTGACAGTGTTCTTGTACTCATTTCTTGCAGGTGTGGAAAAACTAGCTTGAAGAGTAGGATTTGGGCACTGCAATCCTAGCCTTATATGAATGTCGTAGTTCCTTTATCAGGCACTGTTTCAGAGCACAATGCTTATGTGAGACCAGATCCAGTTCTTCATTCTGTCTGACAAGAGTAGACACCTAGAGAAACAGTGAAACAGGCAGATGCTGATGATACAACACAACCTCAAGTCCAGTGATTTCCTGTGATGACTGTGGTTTATTTGTTATGAGTAGCTTTTGAAGATGTTTCTCCATAGAGAACTTGTCTCATCTCTTTTGAGCTCACATACACATTAACATCTATCTAACATTATCATGTTCTTTGGCAAGGTGCTCCATGAGTCTATTAGCCATGGTGTGAAGAAGCACTCCCTATGGATGTGTAAACATCTCAATTTCATTCATTCTTTTATTTGTTATCTTTGCCTTTTGTTTAAAAAATTGAAAAGATAGTAAATTTCACTGTTGGAAAGATTGCTGGAGAGATTCAAAATGCTGTTTTTCTGTCCACAGAAACGCCTTCCTGCCAAACACTGATTAATATTATATTACAGACTCATGAAAATAATGGAGGCAGAAGAAGCCCACTTCATACAATTTCTCCAGGGATAATCCCTATGAATGTTCCGAGCTTAGAAAGACAAGTTGTCTGAAAACGTGTAGTTTGGGATTCTGTTTATAACAAATGCTTGAACCATATAACTCATCGACTGTATAGTGATGTAAGTATTGTAACATTTTCTTATACAACTGCAAGATGTCTGTTACTCAAATTGTCCACTGGTTGATAGTTTTCAGAACATATGATTGAAGACATGCACATTAATCAGTTAGTGCTTTTGTACACTTGAAATGCAGCTAGTTCAATAACTAAAGCTACTGCCAAAAGCTGTTCCAAAATCAAGGAAACAAAACAAACTTTCTAAGGAAAATATGGTCAGCACACAAGGAGCTGTAATGCTGCAATAAAAACTAGTTAGAGTCTTAAAGACAGCAACAGTGAAAATGGTTATCATATGAGCTGGTTTCTCTATATTAGTAAGGCAAATGGAATTGAGACTCCTTAGTCATCTAAATTAAGCTGGACTCTACAAAGAAAGAATGGGGAAAGAATTTTTCTTTTCATTCAGATGGTGATATTGGGAAATGTATATTCAACCACATAGATTTTGTGCAGAAATAAGGTATTTCAATGAGTTTCCTGCCTTACATTAAAATTGTTATTTTTCTAACAAAAAAGGGAATGATTTTTTTTTCAAAGCACAAGTTAATGGAAATATTAAAAATGTTTTCAAGATACTTTTCTCTTTTATCTATTACTAGCTGTTGTTTGCTTGAAATTTTAATTAAGTCAGAGTCAGTGATAGAACAGGTTGATGGCTGAAATATCATAGAGCCGTCTAATTATGGTAAGAGAAGTGTAGTCCTCTAACTAGCTTTAACATACCAAAACCAATTAATATAAATGGAGAGTAAAAATTCACTTGGAACATAACAAATCTATTTTTTATTGAATATGATCCATGAAAGACAGTTGAATGTAACACTACACAGGCAGCATTTGTACTATAGAAGTACCTGTGATTAGGAAAAAGTGAGAAATATTAGCTATGGGCTAAAAAGAAGAAAAATCTCCCTGGTAGCTCTCATATTTCTTAATGAGGAAGAAAGGCCCATTTGTATTTTAATACATTACATAAAACCAGGATTTTTTCTTTTTAAGACTTACAAATATAAATTAAGAAAAAACACTCTCCACCCTAAGCCTGAATTCTCACATTCAAACTTGAATTCATGGAACTGTAATTCCAAGTAGATGAAAGACTCACCTGCAAATTTCAGAGGCCACTTAAAGTCAAATTCCAATCCATGAGAGCAGGAAAAAATAGCTAAACTCTCCAGTGCCCAGTATTTCTACTTGTGCTCATTTGCAATGAGCACATGAAGTAGATGAAAAGAGAGCATTTCAAGAAAGAAAGAAAGCAAAAGAACAATGGAAAAGTATAGATGCTAAAATACAATAATCGATTTCAAAATTAGTAACAACTGCTCCACTGCTGGTAGAAGTCTTTCTTTTTGCTGTTTTAGGCTGGGTATTTTTGCCTTTGCAATGAGGTCAGAGCTAGGCTAGCCAGTTGTTTCAAAGTCTTTGTTTGGACTCATTCAAACTTTGTGATAAAGAAGCATAAGGACTTGTTCTCTTTCAGTCTACTGGGACAAGGCCCCAAGCAGACAGTGTGACTTCATACATTGAGGCTTCATTTGTGTGTCGTCTGCATGGACAACCAGCCTGCACTGATTTGGAGTTCCTGCATCCTGGCACTTAAGTTTTGGATTCTGCTAAATCAGGATTAGAAAATCTGGAACCTGCAGGTTCACAGATGTCTGTCCCTTCTCTTTTTAGAGCTACCCGGAGCTGGCAGCATTTATTGCAGCTGAGTTAGTCTTATGAACAGGACCCAGACGCTCTTGCCTTCCTTCTACAGTCCAGCCCTAAATTGATACTGACCCATTGTTACCATGAACTGTTGGCATTTTAAGAGAGATGGGACCACTAGAAGACATCTTAAAACATGATTTATTGCCTCAGTCTCAAGGAGGGTGACAACATCTTCACCACATACACCAGGAATTTGTGGCCAGTGGTCACAAGACCACAGGTTACAAGGGGTTTTAAAGGTTTGTTAGCCAATAATCTACTGCCAGACATGTTGTTTTAATTTGCACACCAATGACTAATTAAAATGTATCACACATCTTGCCGCAATGCAATGTTATCCAATCATACAGTGACACACAATTCTGCAGAACTACACCTTAAAACTTATTACCTTTATAACTACTTCTGTATCTTAACTTTAAAACCTTTAAACTCTCCACTACCTAGTTTAATATGTTTCTGCCTATACTACAAATCCACATTCTTGCTTATGGTCTCTGAAGCTGGAAGCCTTTTCCAATGCCTCAAGTCAAACCCCATATTCTCTGCTGTGTTTGGGCCTGCATGCACAAGGTTTTGAGAATTTTCTGGCTCATTCTTCCACTATGGGACCAGGACCAAAACCGCTTCTCCTCAGAATGGACCCCTTCTCCTGCCCCTGGTGATGACATGAGGTGGTATGGAATAACCTCTGGATCCTGGCCATGATGCCTACTGCAAAAATTAACTCTTGTCCTGGCTGGAACCAGGGCAATAGGCTTTCTTCTTGAGGAGATAAAAAGTGGCCAGCTGCTGATGCAAAATAAAGGGAACATCTCGAGCACGGGTGATTGCTAAAATGCTGGTAATTGCAGTGTGAGCTGAGAACTGCCAGATCAGATCCAGACAGATGGCAGGTGGTGATGGTGAAGCAGACAGACTTACAAAAACCAGGGACAGAATAAAATCTTTAGCTAGTACAAATGTTCTGACTCTTGCGCTTGACCTCATCTTTTATTTTTTGGATGGCAAACACATGACATAGTGTCATTCTTTTTTCTTGGTAGTCATTATTGTAAGCAGTTTTTGCCAAGCCTGTTAAAGAACTAGAAAATACTTGATAAGCTGCTTTCTGCTTGGAAATTTCAGAGGTCTGCAGAATTGCCATGTTTCTTTGAATCTCTTGGATATACAGTTGGCCTTCCCTGATGAAATGTCCCAACACTAGTTTGAAGCTTGCATGGTATTTTTACACAATCAATCAGTCCTGGTGCTTGTGTACTGTGACTGCAGAAAAACACCACATCTACACACTGCAATGTCTGAGGCATCTTACTGCTGGGAGGACAGAGAGTACACCTGTGATATGATTGTCCTGAAAATTTCCTTTGCTCTATGAATCTGGAAGAGCATTGATAAGTGCTCTGAAATATGTAAGCCTCTCTGATAAACTTGCCTTGTAGCTGAACTCTCCTATATGGTGTCATGCAGTGGGGACGCATGAGGAATCATTAATTAATCCCATCATAAGAAATTTTTAATGCTCTCGTCTGGCACTATCTCACAGCTTGCTAGCATGGTTTCCTGGAGATAAAATGTCTTTTGCTCACATTTTTGAGTAAATGACTTTTGCTAACCTTTGACTCCTGTCCCAAGAAACGGTAAAGCATTTCAGAGGTTTTCTTGGTCAATTCAGCAATGGGAGAGAAAGAAAGGTTACTTTCCTAGGTCAATGGTAGACAGTTTCTGAGACAAATGGGTGTTCAACTGCAAAAGGATGGAGCTTTGCAGCTCTTTCTGGCAGCTCATGTACTTTTGAGTGTAACTTGGTGTTCTTTTTGCATACATTCTCTTTGAGAACTAAGTGCCCTTGTTTTATATTGTTATTCTAAACTTAGTGTCATTCACTCTGTCATTAATTTTCTGTGGCATTGTAACAGACTTGCTGGAAAATATTCGTTTTCAGGAGTAAGGCAGGCTTCCATTTAAAACCACACAGTCAATTTTTCATATCTATACTTAAAATTATGGAAATAGCTAACTTACGTTATTTTAAAATTATTTAATATAATTTTTTCCAAGCATTAAACACAGAAAATTTGTCTGTTCTTCATTATTGAATTGTGGAATTCTGGTAGCAAAGGGGCTGAAATACCTTTAATGACACTGAACAGAATTAAACTTGGGGAATGTAAGAAACTGCTGCCCATTTCTTAGGGTTACTAGGAGGAAATGCAGGTGCCTTTCATTTAGTAAAGTGAGCAATTTGCTCTTAATCATAACTAACAAAAAATTCAGATGAATGAACTATTTTCAGAAACATGTTATGTGTTAGTGAGATACAGTTTGAAAGAAAGTCCTCATTGCTCTTACTTTGTCTAGTTGTACTAACATCCATAGAAGTAATAGCAAAATTTTCATTTTCAAATGCCAGTATTTCTTTTATATCCACTTACAATGACAGACAGTGAGATACTCTTGGCTTTCAAACAGTGAAAACGATTTTGACAAGACTCTGAATTTTTAAGTGAAAAATCTCCCTTTTGACATACATTGGATTTTGATAAAATTATTTAGTCTGGAGTAAAGAATGTTGTTTGGTTTATCAGAAATGGATGCATGTCTTCCTGCTTGGAAGCAGTGAAATTTTCTTTTTTTGTAAGTAGAAGGTTGGACCCGGAATAGATTTCCCAAAGCTTAGGCTTTGAGTCTCAGATAATGCAGAAATGTTTAATTAGGTCACTGTAACCATGGTTTGGGAAGCTTCAGAACCCAATGCTGCTTAAACTAGATCTCTTTGAAACACAGGTGGTTTTATGCATTGTAAGAGTATTTAAACCATAAAATTTCAAATTAGAGTTCTCAGTCATGATCTACTGACATAAGAACAAATTGTGGAGAGAGGCAATATCCATTTTCACAAAAAACTCATCTGGTTGAAAAACCTCAACAAACAGACTAGCATTCAAAATGAATTTGTTAAATTTGTTTTGAGGCTCCAAAATGATCTATTTTACTATATTTGTCATTCTTATAGAATTCTGGTCTTGTTACCATACAAGTACTATAATGGTGTTTTAAATTTATGCTGTTTAAATACCATATATGAAACTGTACATTAAAGTAAAAAAATTATAGCGAGGAGGGCTCTCTGCTTCTGCTAGCAGAGATTCTTAGCCCTTGCTGCAGTTTGTAGTTCGTGGGGTTCAACCTCTTAGCTGCCGCGTGGTCAGGCACTTGGCAATAAAGAGAGGCCTCTGCTGTAGTTTAGGAAGATCTTTATTCCATCCAGGTGGGAGGGAGGAAGCAGAAGGGCCGACCGGATCTTGCTCCAGCCTTTAAGTAAGTTCAGGTGTAACCCGAAGCAGGGGGTCCTTTGCCCAATGGGAAGGGGAGGACGGAGTGTCCTGGAGACACCACAATGGGGAGAGGGTGTCACCTAGGCACCTGGTGAAATGGCAGACGATACCCTTTGAGTTGACCAGGGTGATTGACAAGACAGGGTGATACAATCAAGGGTTGTATAGGGTGGGGGGTGTCAGGGGAAAAAGGGATAATCCATTACAATAGTATACATTTTTGATTATAAACTGCAACAAAAATAGTGTGCTTATTGAAACTATCTAGAGAATTAAACAATTAGTGAGGAATATTTGAACCATGAATCATTTTAATTAGGTTATAAAATTACAGATGATACTGAATGGAGAATATTAAAGGTAGGCTAGACCTTCAGCATCATGCACATAATCTAAATTTATGAATAGTTCTTGAAAGATTTAGACCAAATTTTGGGATTGATAAAAAAATGATAAAGCTGTGGAGGATAAGTAGAAAATGTGAGGAAAATGTGGCATGAGTTGTTTTGAAGACTGCTTTTTATCATGTTGTGGTAAAATACCTGTGTTGCTTTTCTTTCGGACTTAAAAATGTGATGGAGCTAATATCTCTAGAACTGAGAATCAGAATTGCTGGCGAATATGCCCAGTGCAGGCAACTCAGTGAGCAGCTGCTGGGCAAGTTGCAGGTTGTGCCCTTGGAGAGGGGGAAATGGCTGGAGCCCCTAGCCATGAGCCATGAGCTGGTGCTGACCCTTTGCCCAACAAAGGACACAGGGACCTGTGGGGCTGGATGGTCAGTCAGTCACTGAGAGACCCTGTAGAACCCAAATAAACAAGGGGAAGATCCCAGGCCCAAAATCACCCCTGGAACATAAGGACATTTAAGCATGAAGTGTGTGTGAGGAATGTGGGCTCAGAGTGTAAGGGTACACTCACTCCTGGAGGAGCCCAGCCTGATTTGTAATTGTGTAGCTGCACCACAGTTAAATTCCTGAAAGGAATCAGACCTCTGTGACTCTGCTACAGGAAATCTGGGACTGAACCAGTGAGGGAAACTGGTGTGACAATGTGCAGTGGGAGCCAAGTCGGGCACTGGAGCTGCTCCCTGGAGCTGTCTGCTGTGAAGGTGATTTGGTTCCAGCAGTAAGTCTGGGGTGGTGCAAGTGGGACTCCAAGAATGGCTCCTGAATGGTCAGTCGGGAAAGTTTCCTTAAGATCACTAAAGTATGGTGCTGCAAGACAAATCACTAACTGACCTGGTGACAGTGAAGTTTGGTATTACAACTATGATCTTACTAATTTGAGTGTGTATCTGGATGACACTGAAGTTTAAGTAGTGTCAGTACTGCCACTTTCCCATTGTTAGGGAAACTTCCCTGTCTGACCATGCAGGAGCCACTGTTGCACCACCTAAGCTGGGACTGGGGCCCTTCACAGCTACACATCCCATACACATCCCATCAGACCAGGTTTCCTCACTGGCTAACCCTGGATTTCCCCTATCAGTCTCAGAGGTCCTGATCCTTAAAATAATTAAATCTTGGAGCAACGACAAAATAACAGCTCAAGCTGTGTGCCTCCGAGGAGAAACTCAAACAAAGGAACCCCATGGCTCTTATACTCTCTAAATCTAAGCATGGGAAAGTCTGGAGTCTTTGGCTCCTGCAGTGTCTGGTCACCTGGACGGGCCACAGGTCCCCAGGCCCTTTGTTGTGCAAAGGGTTGGCAGATCCCCATCTCTCACCTCAGGCTCAGGCTCCTGTCCCTCCAGACCTGCGGCTCACACTGCAGCTGTACACCGAGCTACAGGCACTGAATGTGTTTCTGACATCTTTGACATGGATTTGATGTTCGACCTGTCAGCTCAGCACCTATGAAAAGCAAAATTTATTCAGCTGTCCAAAACCAGAAAGGAACAAAATGTCAGTTTATTAATGATGCTGGCTTATTCAGTACAAACCCTACTATTTGCGAGCTTCCCTTTTCCTGCAGAACACCCGTTAAACCAAGATCTTGCAAATTAAGCTGTAAGCTTACAGCCTTTCTGCTTCCTGGCTGCTTGCTGAGTGAAACCAGGGCTTCTTTAATAAGTGGAGGTCGGCACAAAGCAGCACAAGATACAACCAATGTGGTTAGTCAAGTGTTCTTTGCTTTATTCTCCCACAATGGCTGGTTATATAACACAGAGATAGTTTACAATAACAGGAGTTCTCTGATTGGCATACAGAATAGAAAAGAATGCAAACAATTTCACCCTTAAGAACATCCTGGTAATAAAACTACAAGAGATATATCTGGTGCATAAGCACACCTTAATAAGAATTTCTTACTGTGCCACAGATTCTGGCAATCATCACACAGGCCTTGTCAGAATAGCTCAAATCTCACACCCACATTCATTACAGCTGAGAAAAGCTGTCTTTAAAAGATGTGGAAGGCAGTTTTCAGACTCCGGTAGCTGATCTAATCAATTTTTCTTGTGAAATATGAAAAGTAGAAAAAATTTCTTCCAGGTTTCTCATCAAAGATAGCAGGTTGTCTTTTGAATGTAGCTGAAGGATATTTTCATGTATCATGTAGGAAAATATTAAGGTTCAATCAGCAACTTGAAAATCTTGATGCAACTTATTTTTTGCATTTTTTTTTTCTTTTAAAATTTTGCTTTATTTTGTTGGTACTTCACATTTTCCACTTACTCATGAGGTGTCTCAGGGCTGTCCTGAAATATCTAACAGTGCTGCTTCATCCTTTGTATTATATTATACTTCTATTAACAGATAGTAATTGTATGTGATCAGTTAAAAGTCACAGAACTAGGCTTCTGCTGAAAATATTTTTTCTTCTTGTAAGGATTTTTAATATTCGTGCATCAAATACCTCATGGTGTATGTAGTAATGACTGTAAAAATGTTACATGCATAAGAAACTGTACACATATCTGTTCTTAGAGTATTTCTCATTTGTATAGAACAGAGAAATACTTATTTAATTTGAAATTAATCTTTTATCCTAGAGTAGAAGTACCCAGAAAAACATCCTGGTCCTTTTTATATACAGATGAATTAAAGTGTAGTAGTTCATTAGCTCAGCCAATTTTGGGGGGCTTTGTTTTTTCCCTTTTTTCTCTTCTGAAGTAAAATGAAAGACAATTTTTTTTTGTGCTGTGGAAAGCGGTTTAAGGTCACTAGTTGCTTGAATAATGTACAGAATTTTTATGCTAGTACATAAAATTTAAATAACCTGAGCACTTTTCAGCCATGAAGTTGTTCTGAGAGGTAAGGTGAGTTACCATTTGAGGAGAAGGATGAGAAGACAGGGATGGTGTAGGCAGCAAGCAGGCAAAAGCTGCAGCCTCTGGGTAAAAGTAGGAGCAAGCAGTGGTTCAAAGACCAGAGTGGAGACCAGTGAGGGGAGAAGGTGGGAAGAGGAAAGAGCATTATGAGCAGTTTTGGGAACTGCTGCTGTAAGCTGCAGTGCGGCCCCTGTAAATCAAACTGTGTCAAGGCCCTGAGCAGACACAGAATGAACTAGGTTGAAAAAGACCTTTGAGATCAGCAAGTCCACCTATGACCTAAACTGCCATCTCCTCATCAACTAAACCATGGCACTGAGTCCCATGCCCAGTCTTTTTTTAAACATGTCCAGGGACAGTGACTCCACCACCTCCCTGGGCAGACTATTCCAGTGTGCAATTGCTCTTTCAGGAAGGAATTTCTTTCTGACATCCAACCTAAACTTCTCTTGGCACAGCTCAAGACTGTACACTCATTCTGTCCGTTGCTGCCTGGAGAAAGAGACCAACCCCCAGGTGACCACAGACACCCTTCAGAAAGTTGTAGAGAGTGATAAGGTCACCTCTGAGTCTCCTTTTTTCAGGCTAAACAACCCCCATATGTGTCACTACACTCATGCTGATTTTAGAATTGCAGGCAAGAGTGTAAAAAGACGGTGTTTCAGACATGTTTTCTCTCGAGTAATATCAGATTATATGCAATTTTTAATAATGTTAAGTGAGACCATATATTTTTAATCCAGGATCTGAAATTAGATGTGACTTCATGGAGTAGAGGGCATCCTTGTTTATAAAGTTTATAAAATTCGTAAGACTTGGGGAGCAGACAAAAAATGTTCTGAGCCTGAATAGAGAAAATGGCTTATGACTAACAAGAGTAGAAAGAACACTCCTATTTAAGGTTTAAAGGTGAGAGGTAAGCCTTGAAACTACTCAAAACTTTTCTCTCTAAATAGGAATTTTACACTGAAATGACATGGCAGGAAAACGTTTACTCTGAGAAAAAATTGTGATGTATCTCTGAAGCACGTTTTATTACATAGTTTTTTTCATTTGCATCACAAAGCAGGGCCCTCTTGGAGCTGTAGCATTTGTGAATTTTATCTACATTGTGACAAGAATTGTGACAAATCACTGCAGCAGAACAGCTAAAAGGTTAGAGGAGGGCAGATAAGAGAAATGTGTCTGCAAAACTCTGCCTGTGGGTTTTTGCTTGACCTAAAATACGTCACTGCTTCCTCTGACACAGGGCAGTAATTTTTTCCCTGTCTTTCAAAAGCTAAGTAGGACATTAGATATATGTTAACTATATTTGTGTAATTTTGTAAAATCACAGTGAATTATGCTCTTTGCACTTTGAGGACAGGCAAGGAATATTTTCTTAATTTTGTTGTATGCTGAAATTTCTTGGAAGTTATCTGCTGTAGTGAATCATAGAATCATGAAATATCCTGAGTTGGAAGGGAAACACAGGGATCATTGATGTCCACTCCTGGGCCTCCAAACAAAGCCCTAAGAACATTGCCCAAAGAAGTCATCCTTCAGAAAAACTGAAGAGCCATGATTGTGGCTGTGAATACACACCTACTGCTAACAGTAATCCCTCACCTCATGCATTCTAGCATGGCATTTGCTTTTCTCATGGCTACTTTATTCTGGTAGCTTATGCTTATCTTTGGCTAATCAATACACGCAAATCCATCTCCTCTTCAGTTATTTCCTGTTGAGAATGTTACTGTTTGTAAGTCCCTTTATACTAATCTCTTAATAAAAACATTCGCATTTCATAAAATTTAAATTTCAGTGTGCCTTACTCCTCTCTTCAAAGTCTTTTAATTCTTATACTGCTCTGATCTTTTTCTGTGTTATCAGTGATTTCTCACTTGGAGCTAATTAGTACTTGCCCATTATTTTGGCAGAGCTGTTAGGGAAAATGGTGGGTGACGTCAATCTCAAAACAAACTATTGAATTATTCAGCTGATGTGATTTTCTCCAGTTTGATGGTTCTCCTTCTAGCATATTATTTTCTTATAGAAAGTTTATTATTTATTTGTCCTCTTGTGCTTCTGGTGTTTTTCATTTTTGCTAATAAGACCCCATGCTGTGGAGAAGCGAGTACTTCACCATAGGTGACTTTCACTTCCCTAGAAAGCCTATTCTCCTATACTACACTCCTATTCTCCTAGAATTTTAACCTGAGAGAAGCCTCTCAAACAATCACTTCCATTTTACTTCACCAAAGTTTGACTTTTAAACCTCGCAGAGATCTGAAACGTGTGGGTTTGTCCTGATACACAGAAAGCTCAAGGGCTTTACAGAATACTTTAATAAAAGCAGCTGTATTTCTAAATCTTTGTACATCTTAAGAATTTGTTTTTCTTCTTGGCATCATTTCCACTGGCAAAACTTAAAATTTCTAAAATTGCTGCTGCTTCTCTAAAAATAGTAGTTTTCAAATGTCCTAAATACTGTGAAAAATATTTGGAAAAAAGTTCTGAAATTCAAACAGCTTGTAAAAGTCAAGCTGCATTTAGATTTTCACTACCACTGTTTCCTTTTAAAAAAAGGATGCCAGGATGATCAGGATTAACAAGCAATGTCATTTTGTTTAAAAGAAAAAACACTTTTTCTCCTCCAGAAAATAAGCAACTTGTTCTGCTAGTACTATTCTGTCTCAGGGTCTTTACCTGATTGTATTCTCATGCTGCTTGTAGATCACTAGCTGCAACTTTTTGTAGGCTGACTTGAGTTGTGTTACTCCATCGACCATTCTTTGACATTTTCTTCCCTGTGATGAAATGTGAACTAAGAGAAATTCACAGTGGTTTTTACCAATGAAGCTTCTCCTGAAACAGCAGTGCTAAATATCATAATGTAATGGATGTATAGTTGGCCTTATTAACCTATGGTGCTCATTAATTGGTGCAGTAACATGATAATATTCTAATTCTGTATTATATTTATCTCTGGATTTTCAACTTTGATATCCTATGGGCAGATAGGATTTCAGTGCCAGATTTATGAGAAAAATAGACAAAAGAATACCTGCTCTTGGTATCTTTATCCACCAGTTTTCATGAATTAAGGTAAGCATGAGTATGGACTGCATTTTTCTACTGGGTTTTGTCTTGTGGGACTGAGGGGCTGAAGGGCTGAGGGGTTGCTCTGGGGCTGCTGGAATTGGCTGTGCCCAGCTTGGGGCAGCCTGGGCCTCTTCTCTCACTGAGGCAGCAAGTCCTCTGTTCTTGTTGTGCTCTTTCTGTCCTGTGAATTGACCTAGAGTCATTCTGCTGGCCTCAGCACCCTGAGGAGGGCTGCAGGTAACAGGAATTAATTACAGGAACTGTATACCACAGTAAGGTTGGAGCTTGCAGAGCCATTTGTCTGTCTTTAAAGGTCAACAAAGATTTCTTTTCTTGGTGTACCTAGTTTCTAGACTATCATACCTCATATTTTATTTTGTTTAACTTTTTCATGAATTTCTGTTCTGTAATTAATTGTTTCTGTCATAGATAACCCTTTGTCAGCAGTTTCTGGCCACTTTAGAACAAGACACCATGTATGTCACCTACTTGTTGACCCAGTGAGATATCACGAAAATATTATTATACCTGTCATATCTATACATTCTTTTCCATCGAGTTGCATGGCTTACTAATTCCAAGAATTAAAACCAGCATTTGGAAAGGAAGACCTGTTCTAAGAATGTTTTAACTCAGAGACTTTCTGAAGACAGGGATAGTTTTCAGATTCTGTTTCTGTCTTCTATAAATGAAGTGCTTTTAGGCTGAAGTTTAAAATCAGGTGCTCTTGTCAGTAGAAGTACTGGGGTTTGGATGTCACTGATAGCAGCCTTAGAGTGATGGATACTAAAAATCTGGAAAATGTTTTCCATGCATGGAGATGCTGCTCCTTACCTGGCATCTAAAATATTTCAGCAAATATACCTTTATACATATGTACTATACAGTCTATTCTAAGAAGCATCCAGAAGTATCTATAACCCATTCTTTCCTTTCCCTCTGGCAAATTGTATATACAAAGCCTGGCCTACAGCACAAATAAAATTTGCAATAACTGTGATTGCTCTGACTAGTCAGAGCATTAAATTGCATGGATGTTTGCAGCTGAATTGAGTTATAAGAACAAACCACACTCTTTTGTTTTTAGTTACAACATCAAATAATGTAACAGCTTCCTTGTATCATTTTCTTATATGCTTATTTAATCAACACAAGGGAAATGTTTGTAGCTTGGTGTGTTTAATATTTTTCACCAGCTCCAAATATCAGGAGCTGTCTCTAAGAAAAACTGTTTTCTTACATACAGAAAGGGGAAGGAGAAAGAACAAAGCATGTAACTTTCTCAGAAGAAGAGGGTAAGACCGTAAAATCTTACGTGCAGTTAATTGTGGCGAGAATAAACAGCCACAAATATTTAATTCTGGGTGTTGCTTAAAGGGATTCCTGGAAGCCTGAAAAAACCCCAAACTCTATCACCTGTAACTTAGGATCAGTATTAAAGACAAGTCTGGGTATAGTATGAAATCAGTTTTATGTGTAGATGAGCCAAGATTTGATATCTGCTCTCAGATACTTCCCTTTGCTTCACATACTCAAATAGAAATGTTTGGCTTTTACTTCAGATTTATGGTTATGGGCCCTGAAACTCTGGCCAAGGTATAAACAAACAAGTATCCACAATTGTCTCTCTCCTCGTCTCCTTTTTTAACCGCAATATAGGATTGTAGCTATGTTTCAGAATATATATTTGACATATCTGAAAGTCTGGCTCATGTAATACTTGTCAAACAGACAGAGTTAAAATGCTTTTTTTGCCATTTCCCATTAATTTCTCTTTTGCTTCCTAATTTTTCTTTATCAAGCAGATGGAATATTTCCTACTACATAGCTCCTAACAGTAGTTCAGTTTTGAACCTCTAAAGTCCCTGTTGAACTTGCAACAGCACTTTAACACATTGTAGGAAATGTTTCTACTCCTCAAGTATTTTGAAGATGCCATTTTTCTCTGCTTACTTGAGTTGCAGGACCATTTAAAATTTGCTGTGTTGCTGCAGGCAGAGAGACAATTACAGATTTCTGCTGTCAAGAGAATGATGGGTGACCTCTGTTCCCCCAGAGCCAACAGACCTGCCTTCTCATGCAGTCAACAGAGAGAAAGCAGAGCCAGCTGCACTCTTCCTGCAATATTGGCTCTAGCTCCCTCATGCAAACTGCATAACATCCTGTCTCGTGATGATCCCAAGCTCCCTGCTTTTTTATGTACTGGAGAGAAAAACCACCACAAAAACTTACTATGATTTAAAAATGTGATCATAGACAGGCAATTTTTCCTGTTAAAGAAGAAGGAAATAATGCAGTCTAACACTATTCCAGAATTGAAATAGTTGAGTCTTAGAGTTTTGTATCATCATTTTACTCCTGTTTTCAAACAAACTTCAAAGGAAAAAACCTTTATGAAACTTCTGGTGAAACCCTATTCTGACTGGGGCATCTCTCTTCCCTCACTGTAAGTTATATTTGTGAGAGTATAACTCACAGTGAATGATTTGAATGATTAGCACATGTTAAGATAGTTTTAGTGGGTGTAAAATTTACCATTAATTCTGGTTGCCATTTATACTGTTGACCTCAGCATTTTGGGAAAGCTGGAGAATGGCTTTGCAGAGAAGGACTTGTGTGCCGTGGTGGCCCTTGAGTTGACTGTGAGCCAATGCTGTGCACTTAGAGCAAAGATGGCCATACATATTGTCATTGACCTTATCTTTCGCAGGGAGAAGAATTTCTGGATCAGAGTGTGGTAGATGAAGAAGATGTCTTGATCTGTAGATCCTGTAATCCTTTTGATCTATATTAGCACTGCCTAGCAAATGAGTATCTTTTGCATCTTGTTTCAGCAATACTGTTAAGGTTACAGATCATGCAAAAAATTAAGGTTCATATATAAACATTAATTTCCAGTTGATTCAAATATATAGTAGAAATGTCTTATTATCTCTGTCTTTACCCAAGCCTGTTGCATTTTTCTCCAAGGAGTTTTGATTTAGAGCCTTTTGATCTAGCTTTCCTGTCACTTTTTCTGTAAGTATGAAAGAAATCAGGGCTGACTTTTGCATTCAGGTCTGGAACCATTTTGGTTCATGCTTTTACAACACCTGACTCTAAAAACTTGCTGTCATAAAACAGATTAGAGAATCATAGTAAGTGTCAGATGACATGCTATCCTGGATCTTGACCCTGATTTATTTTTAAACAAATTTGATTTTTAAAACACTGTCAAGTCTATCCATAATATAATTTAGATTCCTTAAATTGTTCAGGCTTTAGGAAAAAGTATGGGGAACCATTGTTTTTTTATAATTGTCTCATTTTGTGACACCTTATAACAAGTTCAAATGTCAAGGTCAATTTTTCTGTTTATCATATACAGTTTCTTTTTTAGAAGCTATACCTCATTCTGGCAATTTCCTTGTACATTTGAACTTTGCACATGCAGCATGCAGCAGTTTGGAAACCGAGGTGCAGCAGCCTGAAAGCCATGGTGAATAAAGTAATCTTCTCAGAATGCCTTGTTTGCATTCTCTTCCATTCAATAACACATCAAATGATCCTTTCGACAAGAATTTTATGAGACTGAAATGAAAAATGGCTGTGATGTGTGATTAACCTGAGGGTCAACTTAAATGAGAAATACTCTTTGCTTAGGTATTTGGAACATGAAAACACCATAAATTTGTTTTTATGAGTCCTTACAAAATGAGATATTCAAAATAGACAAATGAGCCTTACACTGTATGCTTCCTCTCTGCAGCTTTTCAAGTTCATAAAATGGAAGGAATCCTAATGGATGCCTTAAAATTAGCTGCCACAACTTTGCTTTGAATAAAATATAGATAGGCAATTTCATTATGCACTTTCTTGAGGATGTTGGCAAAATGTAATTACGAAAGAAATATATTTAATACATGCTTTTTACCAAAACCTAAGGTAAATGGACAAGGTTTTAAGTTTACTCTAGGTTAAATTTTGGCCAAAAAACCTTTTTGTTAAAAAATCAAATCTTAAAGTACCTATCCTCATCAGATAGTAAATTAGGAAGGAAAGCCTTCTTGAACCCTAAACAGGCTTCTTTATGTTCCTCTGAGATTAATGAAAAAAAAAAATAAGACAACCTGATGTTATGCTAATGTAGTATGATAAAACCCCAGATGTATTAATTCTGATTTTATTGTGTGGAAACTATAGCAGATTAGTTGAGAGGAATGCAGGTGCCTCTCTAGTTTAGTGTGTGGCATGTAAGAGCAAGATGTTAGCAAGGAAGGCTTACTATTATGCAGTCAAGGAAAGTTTCATTTAACTAAGTGTGTTGATTAGGTCATTATTTAGGAATAAAATAATGAACTATATCAGGTGAGTGGTGAGAGGAATACTAAGTGAACAAAGTAAAGTGTGGAACATCATTAAGAGTACTAGGAATATATTAGCAAAGCAATAAAGTTTTCCTGATAAAAGAAGAGTTGTTGCTGTGAAACTTCAGGGATGCTGTCTAAATCCTGTGTTGCAAATGCATAAACCCCTGGGGTTTGTTTATTTATTTATCTGAAATGTAAGAAGTCCTACACAAGTCTTAGACTATGTTGAGTATGTTAAGTGCTGATCAAAAGACTAGTGGTGTAAGATAAAACAGGAGAAATTGTAGGAGGGTGAAGGGGAAGTGTTAAGGTCATAAAAACATAGAGGGCATTATGGAGGTAATGGAGGAGTTGTTTGCAAACATGTCTTCAAATGCATATGGCAGGTTGGAATTTGATAGTAAGGTTGAAACTGGATGATGCTGATGATGTCTGCAACATAAAACCAGGAATGTGGTGGATTTTGAAGGTCCTTCTCTATTGGAATACTGCAAGTTGTGATGATGGCTTATGTCTTGGCTTAGATTGATTGCTAGGGCAGTAATTATTTTGAAATGAGGAAATTATTTTCTAATGTATTTTTAAAACAAGGTTTATTATTTTTAATGTGTGGTGTTTTTCAAATTAATTTTCCTTTTTCTGATTTTACTGTTAAATTGAAAATTTCTGAACTTGGCACATGCAGGCACTAGTTTAATAATTTTAATTGCCTGGTTTCGCATAATAATTGGGATCAATGTAAACCTTGAGTATTTTCAGAACTAGGATGATTTCTCTGTGGAATTTCAGACACTTTTTTCGTTTCTCTGCTCCTGGTGTAAAAGGCAGGGGTAAACCAAAATTGCATTCTAGAGAAAGATGAACAGATGAGCTCAAATCATTAAATTTTCTTTCTTAGTACTCCTTTGTCTCTTTTGCAGAAACAAAGTTTAGGTGGTTTTTTTTTTTTCCAATGACTGGCATTTCAGTACAGTAATATTTCTGCATGCAAAGGAGAATCTACATCTCTGTTCCTGTCAATCATCATCTTAACTAAGAGAGGACGTAAGTCATAAACAAGTATATGTACAAAGGATTTTCAAATGTAACATAGAACACGCAAATGTGTCATTTATGTACAACTCTTTGAAGAAGTAATGATGACTGAATGACAAAGAAAACTTTATACAATTTTCAAGTGTTACTTTTTCTCTGGTCCATTCTGAAATACCTGAACTACAGCACTCTAAAACCAATGGGAGATTCGATTTAAATTGTTATGCTACATATTTAGTTGTCATGCTGAACTTTCTTAGTTGAAACAATTTTCTCTTGTTATTCATCATTTGGAAGTGAACTGCTGCCATCAGACTTTCTCAGTTGGAAACTAAATAGTAGTGCAAATTCAATCACACCTTCAACACCTTCTTTGAACACAGGCCCATGGGAAAAAGAGAGAATGGGAAAATAGCTAATTTTTAAAAGAGAATTGAATCTCTAAACTCCTGTTTTGTGCCATACTCTTGTTGCACTGGATCACTCATCTAAGGAACACAAGCAACTGTGAAAGCACTGGTATCACTGTTGAGTCAGTCTCAGGACTAAACTGGCAACCTCTGTAGGGGAGTAAATTTGACTCTCTTAAGATAGGACCCTGTGTTGCTACGTGTGCACAGCTGCAGAGGCCACACTTCCCCATGGTCCTGCTGGATGCTTCTCAGGGTATCCGAGCTGACCTCTACCCAGTGTGGGAATTATGGATGCTCTCATCCTATTGAGAAGGTTTCCCACCCCTTTGATGATCTCCTGGGTGAAAAGATGGTGCTCACACCATGAGCTGCTAATGCCCTTTACCCACAGGGCAGAAAGGTTGGGCACAGTCTGACAGCAGCTTGTGGGGTAGTGTTGTCAAGGCTTACAGGACCTGCAGAGGAACAGGCTTATTCCCCTGTGCTGGAATTCCTCAGTGCCAGGCCTGGGTGTGCTGCTGCCACACGGCTCCGTGCCGGTCCCAGTGGGTGGAGACACCTGTCAATAACAGACCCTGGTGTGGGTGATGGTTGGCTCTAGTCTATTCCACACCAATTTATGACACTTGGACTTCAGTGGGAATTTTGCATCAACACCATGAGATCATGTTATAATATGTTGCATGACAGCAATTTGGGCCAACGTTTTATAGATTTTGACCAAGGTGGATGGGCCACCTTCACTTAGCCCATAAAGAAGTCAATTGTGCCTAAGAAATATGCAGGTTCTCTAGTAGTGCACCTGCATTAGTCATTTGATTGCCAAAGAGCTGCTTTCTGTTCATAATTTGCCTTACATCTTTTCCTGCAGGCTTCTGTTATGCCTTTGACCTTGTCGGTTTGGTACTTTATGTGGTTTCCTTCCTGCCGGAACCAAGATTGCCATTCTACTTCATGGCACATTGGCAGCTGCCCACATTCAGCTTGGACAGAGAGCCCTCCAGCAGTATACTGGAGCTGTGCTGCTGTGTGCTGCAGTCTGCTGCTGAGGCCACTGGGGTATTTGCCCAGGCAGGCTGCGGGATATGATCCTTCCCCTCTCCTCAGCACTGGTGAGGCCACACACGGAGTGTATTTCGGGCCCCCAGTACAAAAGAGACATAGACATAGTGGAGAGAGTCCAGTGAAGGGTCACAAAGGTGATGAAGGGACAGGAGCATCTCTCCTGCGAGCAAAGGCTTGGGAAAGAGTTGGGACCATCCAGCCTGGAGAAGTGAATGTTTAGTGCTAGTGAGATGGATCTTATCAATGTGTATAAAAAAGAACAAAATAGAGGAAGCCACCATGCTCTCTTCAGTGATTCCCAGTGACAGGACCAGAGGTGATCTGCACAAACTGAAAAACAAGTGGTTCACTCCATCCAAAACACCACCCTGTACAAGCTACTAGAAAATTAACTCTGTCTTGGCCAACACCAGCACACCCTTGGAGTACGTGGAGTTTCCCTTTTTGGCTGTATTCAAAAGCCATCTGGACATGTCCCTGGGCCACCTGCTCTAGGTGGTCCTTCTTGAGCAAAGGGGTTCGACCAGGTGGCCTCAGAGGTCCCTTTCAACCTCAGCCATCCTGTGATTTCACTGTCAGCAGAGACACAGCGTGAAGATATATCCTCTTCTCATTGCACCACATATTGTATAATGTTTATACGCTCTTAGAAAACTTGAGCCTCATTGGTTTGCTAGAGTCTGCTCAATGTTGATCCAACTGTTTCTTCTGATTGTGCAATAACGACAGTGAGTAATAATTATTGACAGAATACAGGAGGTGGATAAATGCAATAAACGTGTAAACTGTGTGACAGGAAAATGCTGTCACAATTTCTAGCACAATATGTTTAATACCATTGGAGAATAAGAATTTAAGTCTCTGAGTCTCTGTAATAACATGTGGATCTCATTTTTATGGGCAGGATTATGCGTCTATAGGCAAATCCAGTTTTGAGGGATTAATATGATATTAAATAGAGGTAAAGTTTTAGCTCTTCTGCAGAAATGAGCAGTCAGGTCTCCACTAAGGAACATTTTATGAATAAAGATTTATGAAATTTATTTTCAGGGCATTTCAGGACCGTGATTCATAATATAGGTTACAATATTATAAAGTCAAAGAGAGAAAACATTTGGAACACCCTGTCTTCCTTGTTAACTGCATAGTTGTCTATTTACAGAACATTTGTGAAAGCTTCTGAAAAAAGAAAAATATTGAAGAAAAATAGTACAAAGTATTTTAACCAAGGCAAAATATTCAATATAACCTCATCTTAAATGTTTGCCATACAAGGACAAAAGTAATACCATTATGCAATTTTTATGAGACAATAATCCCAATCTTCAATGGGGCAGACTACTTTGCCTCTAGCATACCTTACTGTTTTATGACCTCATAAAACATGACAACATTGCATATTCTTATGCAGTGTGTAGAGCTCTGCCATGCGTAATAATTGTCTATAGATGCCCAGAAATGTGATGCCACTTTCAAGGCCTGAATATAATCCTAAATTAAATAGATTTCAGGAAATTACAATGTTTTAAGTGCCTGTGTTGAGGCTGTAGAATGTGAAATTTATTTTTTAAAAGCTTTAAAATTATGGCTTTTTAGGATTTTTGATACTATAAGAGAGAAGAAAGTGGTGGAGAGGGCCCTGACAACAGCTGTTTCTTCCCCTTAGATCATGCTGCTGCCCTGGGCACAGAAGAATTCCAAATTAATGTATATATCCATCCATTTCCTCTTTTAGTCCTAAGAAATTCTGGTTTTCTGTCTTGGCATTTTGCATGAAATGGATGTTCTAGATCTTTGACACTGCTTTCACAAGAACTTCAACCCATGGTCAGCACATCTGACCAGAGTCTGGTAAGTGTGTTATGACAAAGCCTGACACTGGGTTTTCTCCTGCACTGGAGCAGTGAAGTGAGCACCTTCTGTGGGAATAGCTGGATGAGAGCACCCTCTGGCCAGGCAGCCAGACCATTGGTGCAGTTCCCACTGGTATATGTGCCACAATCAGCTTAGGAACATTCTGTGAAACTAAATCATAGTCGATTTTTAATGTTCCAGTCAAATCAGAACTTTCCTACTGGCTCAAGCAGTGTGTAGGTGTAGCTGCTGGGGAGGGGCACAGAGGGCTGTGCAAAGCTGGTCGAGCCAGGAGGTGGGTTGGCCATAACAACTTAAGGGCAGTAAACTCCATGTGTCAAGGAATAAAAATGTATTAATGATGCCCCTTGAGATGAATTCAAAATAATCTTTAGGAGAGGAGGAAGTACGTGTACCACATTAGATGTTGCCTGTAAAGTATCTAGTATGCCTTCTAGAAGTCTTATTTGCCAGAATCACAGCTTCATGTTTCCTGTCCAAACAGTATAAAACTTGTAGAGTCCTGCTTACTATCATATGGCAAAGCTCTTATTGTGCACAGTCTGATGCACATTAAAGAAATTACATTTACTGTTATGTGATAAAATGCTACCTAAGAGATGTTAGTTTTGCAAGTAGCTTTTGCAAGGCTATGCTAAATGAGAAAGCATGATTGATGAAAGACAATATCAATTTGTGTCATGATTTAGATTTGGCTATCAGAACGCATGACTGAACCTTCCTACATCATAAAGACAAAATCCTAGTGATCACAGTGATTCTGAAAGGTGTGGGTTAAGGATTTAATTGGAGCCTCCCTGTTTTTTGTAGCTGCTCAAATTACTTGAAATTAAGAAGTATAAATATGCTTGCTATTTTATTTTCTCATCTATGAATATTCTGAATATGTGACTTTTTTGATATCTATGGCATCTCATTTTTTTCTCATAATGATGCATTTGTTTGGTTTTTTTTTGGTTTTTTTTTTGTTTTTTTTCACAAGTCCACACTTTCCATAAAACCTCTGAAATAGTCTTCCAGCTTCATCCTCTCCAAATTTCTATGACAATAAAGTTTTAAAGATAAGCATTTATGGGAAATATTCATGCCATAATTGCAGACTGTCTGCAATGTCACTCTATGAATGACTTGATGGCAAAAAGTTTGATGAGAAACAATTACCTGATTTTTGTTGTTGCCAAGTGCTTCTGTATTTGCTACCTGAGCTATGTTAAAATTGTTTTCTGGTTTCATTTACTATTTAAAAATACTTGCAGAAGATAGTTGTGATATAATTCTGTTGTTAGACAGGAGTTGCTTGATTTACATAGAAGATGGGCCTGTTTGTAAGGACATAAGAGGTGTGGAACAGCTGATAAGAATACGTTAAACTCCAGCTTGCTCTTGTCAAATGCAGAACATGTCCCCTGGAAAGCAAGGAATATAAGGAATCCTATGGATGGTGTACTGATGAAAGATTATGTTTTATCTTGTATTTTACATTGTGCTGTGTTTTATAATACATAGAAGAAATGCACTTTTGATTTTGCATTGCTTGAAAAAATCATTCTGAGTTGAACTGGAAACAGAATTATTTCTTTTAAATTATATCCAGATTTTCATATTCTACTGCTGAAGGAGCTTGTCTGAAATATGTGTGTGCATGCTTTATTTCTTTCATTGTTTTAACAAATGAATATCCTATCCAGTGTATGAAAAATTAGAATATAGAAGAAAAACCAAGCTGGTATTGAAGTGTGTAGTATTTTTAGGTAGGCAATAAAATACAGGATTTGATTTCATGAAATTGCTTCTCCCAGTGCGGGTAAAAAGTCAAGCTGTCATCGTATTTCTGTACTAAATCATCAAACACTGGTAAGGAAGGTGAAGATACATTGCACCAGATGAGTCAGATTTGAGGATCTTGAAAGATGTTACAACCTCACAAGATTCATAACAGAGCACATAGCTATTTACTTTTACCTTGCAGCTTTGAATCTTGGTGAATACCTATAGGATTTGGAAGCAATTGCCCTATCCATACATTTTGTTCTTGGGCCAGTACTTATAGTATGCTATGTACAGGATATGGAAATGACCCTTTAGGATTTGTGGTTTGATTTTTTACATTTCAGTAAAGAAAAGATCTTCATGTTTAATTTATGTATGTCTTTCTTTTACAGCTTATATAACTGTCCCATAAACCAAGTAGCTGTGAACAACTAAGGAATTTATTGTTTAAGTGAATTTATAGTGGTGTAGGATTAACATGCTTATCTCATACATATTTCTGCTTGCTTAAAGGCTATTGTGAAGTGCAAAACAGTAAGCAGCTTTCAGTTCTTTTCCTCCCATTGAGGGGTCACCAAAACATCTGTAATGATATCTGTAATGTTAATTTGTGTAACAATTCCTTCGATCTTGCCTGATCCAGCTTTCAAGACTGATTCTATTTGTCCCATAAAATAATAGAAATCGAAGTTTTCTTTTGTTTCTCCCTTCCAAATGCGTTTTTAATTTTTTTCAGTGTCTTCCATAAGCACTGAAGTTGAACTTAATGGGCAGGAGTACTATTAATCAGTGCTGCTCTGCTGGCTTTGAAAGAGAGGGCAAGACATTCTGAGTGTAATACTCACTACAGAGAGTGCTGCATTTTTAATGGCTCTTAGACCTTCAGTGGTTATCTCCCTCAATGGCCACAGCTGTCAGTGGCTAGTTTTGATTATGATTCCTCTGTAAGGCAACTTTTTTTATTTTTAAAGAGTGTGAAACAATAAGAACTTATCTCAAAGGGATTTTGCTTTGCATTATAAAGTGTCAACATTAGGGAAGACCCCTCCCTTTTTAATGGTCATTTACACTAAGAGGGAAACCCTGGAGGAACCTTGACAAGATCTCAACTCAGACTGAGCAATCCTGTGCAAAAGTGTGACATTTTTCAGAAAGATTATGAGAAATAGCACATGTTAAACGTAAGATCCTACAATACAATTAATCATAGTGATGCAGGAAGATGTGTTTATTTTTTCATTGTGCTTTGTGTTAATCTTCTCTTTTAGTGCAGATTAAAATAATCAAGAATAAACCCTGCAGAAGAAAAAAAAATATATAAGATGTCTACTGAATCCTGGGTTTCTTTGGTAGGGCAGGTATATAAACAAATACATAACTCTTTTGTATAAAGAATCATCAGGATATGACATTTATGGGTTATGGTAATTTTGGATAAGGTGTACACTTAGTAATGGAGTATCTTCTCACTGGTCAAGCTGTATTTGAGAGAATGACAGTTCTAATTGGAGAATACAACCTCACTTGTAGTTGAGATCTCTTGACAGTCAGCTGTGAATTGATAGTGACAGCAAGTCCAAAGTTCTTTTTATTGCCTGCTAAAATGTTCCCTTTAAGCATACAGCAGGCTACATTTCTTTGTTAACTTCTGTTAACATAAACTCACTTAGAAAAGGTTACCAAGAAACAAAATAGCACTTAGAGTTGTTTATACATGCTAATGTGGGTTTGAGCTGGGGATATATATGGCAAGATCAATCCTGAAGTTCCTGTATATTGAACTTCATTAATTGCACGCTGTGCACTTCGGGGAGTAGAGGGGAATAATCTCAAGATAAATCACTTCTGAAGAACAGGGAAATGAATGTGGGACATGATGCTTTGTGTTGGTTCTGGCTAGTTCTGGGATCTTTTGTGGATGGAGGTCATTAAATGTATGAAATAAAGCAAAAGAGCTGTACACTGATGCCTCAGTCTGGTGATGTCTCAATCTAGTTCACACCAGAACAACTATACAATAACTATACTTTGGTTGGACAGTAAATTCAATGTGCAAAGTTAGTAAAGTTCTGTATTGTCTTATCCTTTGACAACACATCAACTTTGAAATTCCAGACCTGAGTTCTCATGTGAAAAGATCTTTACACTAAGAACTTTATCTGAGATGACTCTGTTAAAATATGGATACCTGATGTTTTTAAAGGCATTTTCATATGTCCTCCTCTCAAGAGTGGGAAGTTCTGATGCAGTTGCATAGATCTCTCATTTTAATCCAGAGAAGGTGAAATGCGAAAGTTAGAATTTTCCCCACTCCCTGAAGAGACCAAAATCACCTCTGGAGCTGGGAAGCCTGGAGAGGACAGCAGAAGAGGATAACCTAAGGTATCATATCTGGAGACTATTTTCCAACAGTTTTCAACTACCAGTGGTAGGGAAGCATCCCTTTGGCTGTAGTTTGAGATCTTTTTGATTGATTTTTCTCATTTCAATAATGGGGACCACAGGAATCAAAATCTTGTTCAGTATGACTTAGAACTCTTTATCCTACTTTTCATTTGGTTGTTTATATGCATTGGAAACAAAAGTGTTAAAATTTTTTGAACTTTCTTTGAAAACAATTTTCTAATGATCTGTTTAGAAGAATACATACCACAACTACAGTATTTTTTTTCTGAAAAAACTTG
Source organism: Brachypodius melanocephalos (assembly GCA_013398615.1). Lineage (NCBI taxonomy): Eukaryota > Metazoa > Chordata > Aves > Passeriformes > Pycnonotidae > Brachypodius > Brachypodius melanocephalos. The sequence goes on from VZSR01003809.1 coordinate 12,069,573, forward strand.
ATTCGATTATTCATGACTCATTTCTCTGATGAAAATTCTAGCAATTTAACAGTCTTCAAATCTCTGCTTTATTGTCCATTCTTTATAAAAGCAAAATAGTGACTCTTAGTAGTTAATTTGATGATCACACAAGAATTTAGCTTTGAGGCATTTTTTCCCCCTTAAGAAGTTACAACCAGTTGGGCTCCTTTTTTTTTTTTTTTTCTGGTGAAATTGTTAACATTAGTGTACCTTAACAGCAGGTACAATGAGAAAATAACTCAAACACTTGACTTCTGCTTTTCATTTGTAAACTCCCAGCGTGACTTCAGGTTCTTGGCAAACATAAAAGATTTTTTACAGGAAATATCTTTCTCATGATTGAACAATATATTCCTGGGTTTTGAAGAGGCGTAAAAGTTACGTTTTTTGTGTGTGTGACTTCTAAACTGTTAATCCAAGCCTGATTATACAGAGTGGTCTCTGCATACTGAGTTATTAAAATGAGCACTAAACAAAGATTCTTTGCTTGACACATTGCTCTTTGTGGTTTACAAAGAAACGTGACAGTTTTGTCAATATTATGATAAGCATAGTAAACTTTCCCATGCAAAATATAAACAGTATAACTTTAGATGGAAAAAGCAGACAGCTCATGAAGACAAAATGAGGAAATATGCACTGCGGTTGCATAATATTTTCTAGAGTAACAGATGTATCCCAAGTTCTCGCAGTATTCAGACCTGTGAGAAAGAAAATTCTAGGATTTAGAGTTTCACAAAGGATGTGCTGTGCATCAGTGTTTATAGACCCCTAGTAGAGTTTTTAGCCCAAAGATGTCTCAGAATTTTTGTGCTGGTCCAGAACACTTGGGAAGGCATCACCTGTGTTCAGCTTCTCCAGTACAGAGAATGACAAGATTTATTTCTTATATTTGTAAATTCTAAACGCAGTTTTAATTAATAACTGTATTTTTGGTGTGTCTGTAAGGATGCTTACAATGGTAGAAGCAACCACTGGATAGCTGGAGATGTACCCTGTGCCTCATGCCACTGCCTGTAACAGCATCCTGGGTCTTGAAAAGCAAGTCCCGTGGAGAAATGCCATCCCAAAATGAAGCAACTAGGACAAGGGGACTCATTTCAAAAATGGCCTCACAGACACCTGGGCCAGAGAGCAAAGTATTGAGGGGCTGTATCATCCTCTGTACCACGCACCAGCCTCTGGGACAATTAAACATTACAATGGACTGTTTATGATGTAGTGAAGGCCACCTGGTTAGTTAACACTAGAACTGTACCAGTTGAGTGGCCCTGCCCAATCAAAACCTCCATATACTGCAGAAGGGAATAAAGTCCCCATGGTGAATACAAGAAATGTGTTAGGGAAGACAGTTTGGATTAGTTCTGCCTCAGCCAAAGGCTAACCCATCCATGGGATTGTTTTTTTCAAGGACCTGCACACACATATATACATATATTTTTATATATACACATATACATATATATATTTTATATACATATATATTTATATGCATGTATAGTTGGAAGGGATAGGATCTGGGCATGATATGGATGGTATAGAATTAGGGGTGGATAATATGCTGGTCCCAGACATAACACAGTTAACTTCTGCAGCTGGCAGAGGAAGCAGGCATGGCCAGGACCTGGAGGTTCTTGTACATGTCATTGCTGGGGATGGGGGAAGGGAGTCTCTTCCAGGAAGAAGAAGCTCCTTCTAAGTGGGAAAGCGTGGTGGAGGGAGTGTTCTGGTGACACTGATCCTGAGGAAGAGATTGGGTAATGACCATTCTAAGCCAGAGGAAGCAGTCAGGGTGGCATGACTGCCATGGGGTTGAGGTCTCCAGTGAGCATTTTGCATGAGAATCACTCTTTTTTGCTAATAACATTGTTGCTGTTACTCTTTGTTTTCTTATGTCATTGCTGTTTCTAGTAAATTGTGCTTATCTCAGCCTGTGATCTTTAGCTTTTTTGCCTCCATTTTTTCCCTTACAGGGGAGAATGGGGAGAGGGAGATGAGTGGCCTGTGGTTTGGAGTCTCAGTTGGAGCACTAAACTGGGAAGCACCAGTCGTAAACCTTGACATGCACAAAATAATGTGTGTGGTTTCAGTTTTTAAAATTTCAAATGGGTGTATTTAGTACTGTGTAACAAGACAAATCAGTCTCAAAGTGTTGCCAAGTGCTGCCTGTGAAAATAATGAAAAAATGTTATGATTGTCTCTTATGACCTGTTGCAGGGACAGTGAATGACAGTACTTTTTATCTCTCCTGTCTGCTCAGTGAATTTTCAAACAGTTTTCTGTTTTGCCTCTTGAGGCTGAGCACAAGAATAACCTTGTCAAATAGGACAGTCTTGACACTATCTGCTTATGATTATAAGGAAATGTTTGTACAAAATAAACCAAAACAGAGAAAGTTTTGTCATTCCTAATGGCACTGTCAGACTGGGAGGAAACTGGGAATGTTTTTCCAAAACTGGAAAAGTGTGATGTTTCACTACTGTTCCTATGGAAACTGGTGCTAGTACAGTACGTACTTCTTGTACCTCATTTCTTATGCCTGATGTACAGCAGTTGTTCATAAAAGCACTCTTATGAATAACATCAGAATGCCAGAGAAATTTGGAAACCCATTATTTGTTATCCTCCTCTTTTCTGGACTGTGATGTAGACATGTCAAGGTCACTGCTGGTTGTCTGAACTAGCACACATGCAGTGTGGTTGCACACTGCTATTTCAAAGAGATGTCAATGGGCAAAAGTCACCTTTGGAACATTGGTTCTCAAGATACCCACTGTGATAATAGTCAATTACCTGTTCATTGTTTATTTAAATCAAGGTTTGGTGTTGCAGAGACAGCGTGGCTATTGCAGAATCACACGAAGCTGTGAGAACTGAGTGAACAGACCAGACAATCAACCTTCCCCAGAAAAACCTGGGACGGATGGAACTGTTATGAGAATACTTTGTAGTACACCTTTGGGAAAAGAACAGCACAAAATGTTGCATTACTAGTCCTGCTGTAATAAACTCAAATAGTACAGAGCTGCCAGCTACATCTGGAACTGATGAAACATGATGTCCTGTGCTTTTATCTCTCGTGTAGTTCGGATGTGTGCTGCTGAAATGGTCTGTTTCCTGGAGTCGTCAGCAGGAAGGTATCATTATTTCAGAAATGGAGACAACCATAGCTTTTTGAGAAGCGAATGAACTTTGTCAATCCTCTTGTCACCTCAGGATTATGAGAGGCTGTACCCTTAGCACTAGGAAAGAATCAAAACAGATGCTGTGTTATGTCATGTAGTTGCTGCTGATGATAATACTTTTCTTGCTAGTGAAGGAATAGTTTCCTGAGTCCAGAAACACAGAAGTGGACCTGCAGTTAATCCTCAATTTGAATAAACAGTGAGCATGTAATTGACTATTATCACAGTGGGTATCTTGAGAACCAGTGCTCCAAAGGTGACTTCTTCCCATTGACATCTCTTTGAAGTAGCAGTGTGCAACCACACCGCCTGTGTGCTAGTTCAGACAACCAGCAGTAGTCTTGACACAAAGAAATTAAAAGCTTCTGGAAGATGTTTCTATGTAACTGGCTAATCTTGATTCAGAGTCCTAGCAATCTGACCTTTAATCATGCCTGATAATAAATACTGTAGCATGCAGAGAATATCAAATTGCACAAAGACTAGTAGCAGGACAAGAAACCATGGATATACCAGCATCACACAGAAAGTACACCCCATCCTCTTTCTCAATTGTGTGCTTTTTAAATCCCTTATGAGGGAGGGACCTGGAGGCAAAACAATGTTCTGATAAGCTGCATAGCAGTGTCTGTGAGGGTTTGGTCTGTAGCATGTTCTGCTGGTCTTGGCATCCACTATTTAGAAGAAGTGGTAGCACAGAGAATTCCAAAGTAGTCTTTTTACAGTTACACAGTCAGAAAAGTTGTTACCTTTTTTAGTTTTTATTCTTCCTGCTGACGTGGGCGGGTGACCTCTAAGATAGTAAGACAGATATGGAGCATTTCTGTTTTGTCTGTTTGTTTTGGATGGAGTGGGAACAGTTTGGAAATTTTTTTAAGAGGGATTTCAGGAGAGTTTATGAAATGTGATAATTTTTCTAGTTGTTACACAAAATTTATGTATAAACTGCATACAATTTTTCTAGGCTATCAATGCAAGATAAAGTGTAGTCTATGATATATAAAAATAGAACAAAGAATTACTCAATAGAACACATCTTGTGTCCCTTCTTTCTTGAATTAATTCAGGATGATTTAAATTCAAAGGACTTTGCATCTTCAGGTCTTTACAGTATATTTGTATATACACTCACATTCACTCCCCAAATGGGGCAAGAGTGCTGTTTTCCCTTGTATTTTGCTTTGTTAAGGGTTTTGTAAAACTTGTTATTACCACGTGATTCTTGTTTTGTCATCACAGCAGCAGGCTTCTCTCTATTAACCAACTAGGACAGACTAACTTACTTGGATTAGTTACAATGAATTGATCTGATGGAAACAAAATGGCCAGAACTGAAATGGAAGACCAATTTACTGGAAATTTCTATCTTCTAGCAATACACTGGCAAGTTTTCTCTGATGATCTACATACGTAAAACCTTTCCTGCTCACCAGCCTTGCAGAAACATCCCAAAAAGCTGATCTCTCTTATCCATCCCAGAGATGAAGATGCTTCCAGGCAGGCCAAGCTGAGCACTTGCTCAAGTCTCAGCATACTAAGTTCAGCATCTGAGTTCAGCCCAGCATTTGCATGGGCTCATTGGAATATGAAACAGCCTATGCTGAAACTGGGACTTCAGAATTTCTGTTTGATAAAAATCAAAGCAGAACAATGTATATTTTAAACAGTTTTTAATCTGCAGTGGTGTTTTGGCACCTTCATTCTCAATTATTCTATTAATGTCAGTAATTTTGTTTTCAAAAATAAGTTTCTTATTAGGATATTTGTTTGCATCTAATTACTGTTTAATTCACAGAGTGTTTTGTCTCTCTTGTGTAGTTGCATATTCCCTGTCTAAGGCACATCCTTGGTTATCGAAGTATGTCTCAAGGCAGTAGAAGGACAATTTCATTAAATTGGACCTGTTGGGATCTTGACGATAAAGCCCTACTGAGCCTCTATATGAAGATCCAGTTGTTGCTGGACCACTCTCACTTTGCTGTTCCCTTGTACATATAATTCTCTTGGAAAAGGTTTTGTGATTCTTTTGAATAATCTCTGAGGGAATAAATAAGGGAAAGTTCACTGCTACACAGCATACTTTAGACAGCTGGGTAGACTCAAAACTAGGATATTATAATGTACAAAATTAAATGCAGCAGTGTTAATAGTATGGTCTGTATGGGAGAGCTAAAAAGTTATATTAAAATGTTATAAGATACTGAGGCAAAAGTATGTAGAAGAAAATCCTTCTTATTTTGGAAGCTATTATTATAAATGCTACTAAGGTTTTGAATGTTTTGAAGGCATATAACTTCCAATATTTTTCTCTTTAAGAGTTCCTTTACATTCTAAGGGATCTTCTGTGGAATGATATCTGTTGCACTGAATTTTCTAGTTATACTATGACTAACTGTAGGTCTTCCCTGTATTTTAAAATTGAATATTTTTGACTGTCCCAACTATCTTTTACTGAACTCATATAAAAAGGATTTTAAAAAGTGAAACATTTAGGAAAAATAAAAAAATCTGTATTTTAGGTTCTGAGCAAGCTAAAGAGGTTCAAGCCTCTGATAAATATTCAGCTTTTTGTTTGTTTGCTTAAAAAAATTAACTCTTTAGATATGAACCTGGAGAAATGTAAATTTATTTATCTAGCTTTTGATCCAAAAATTCATGAATACTGAGGATTTGAGCATATTCTTTCTCATTCAGGATTGTTATTGGACACATGCAAAATGCTCGAGGAGAATTTATATTCATTTCTTGATCATAATGATCAACAATGATTTTGGTCCTTATTTTGCCAAATTTAGCTCTTTTTCCAAAAAGAGAAAACCTTTTCATCCAAACACAAAAATGAGTAAGCTGCAGGCACTTTTTAAATTGCAGGTAGTTCCTATTGAGCTGTAGGATTTTGTAAGCAGTTCTGCAGCTCTTCAAATATTTTATACCTTACCTGTTTTTTTCTTAAATCTGAACCCTGTTAAGATCCAAAGTGTCTGCTTTATGATCCATTTGTTGATTCAGCAAAGGAATTATAATTTCATGCAAGTTCTGAAAGGCCAGTGGCTGAATAGTTTGCACATGTAAACTTAGATCTGTCAAAGCCTCTCTTAAACCAACTTCTTGTGGAAAGCACATCAGAAATAAAATATGAAGGAGAATGTTGTCCTTGTCCTGCAGAAGGATGGTATCTGGATGGGATTGGGCAGTTGGGTCCATTAAGTAATAAAGTCTCAGATTTGTCATGTCTGACTTTTTTCCAAAAGGTTCCTCTACTTTAGACTTGTTATGCAATCTGTGCAAGGAGCTCAAAATTCTCCAGACAAATACTCATCTCGTGGACATCAATACCAAAAAAAAAAAAATATTTCTGTGGGATTCCTTACTTACTTAACTTACCTCCTTCCTTACTTACCTTAAGCCAGAGTGTGTAAAGTACATCGATGTCTGTGAATAATAATTTTTGGAACATTTTAGGATTCTAGTACCCATACGGCACAGTAGTATTCTTTCAGTATGTGTAGGGCAGGGTTGCTGTTCAAAGGAACCTCAACATAGTTGAAGACTGGCCTGTGGGAAACTTCATCAAGTCTAAAAATGGCTCAAATAAAATCCTAAACCTGTTATGGAAAAACTCTGTGCAGTGGCACAAGCTGGGGACCATCTGGCTGGAAAGTAACTCTCAGGGGGAAAGGACAGAGGGCTATAGTGGTCAAGTTGAACGTAAGCTACTAGTGTTGCCTGACAGCAGAAATAGACAACAGTGGATATGTTAATAATAGAGTAGCCAGCAGGTCCAGGGAAGTGATTCTTCCCATCTGTTTGGCACTGGTGAGACCACATCTGGAGCGCTGTGTCTGGTTTCTGACTCCCCATACTGGACAGACAGTGACGCACTGGAGCAAATCCAGTACAAACGAGGGCAGGAGGACACAGTACATAAGGAGAAACTGAGAGAACTGGATTAGATCAGACTTGAAGGGAGATTTAATTTCTGACTTCAACTCCTGCTGGTAGGGAATAGACAAACTCTTATTGAAGGTGCAGAGTGACTGGGGAGAGGCAACAGATGCAAGGTCGAACATTGGAAAGCATATTTAGATATTAAGAAAATGCTTTTCTAACATGAGCATGATCAGTCCCTGGAGCAGATCTCCCAGGGTGATTGCAAAATTTCCTGCCTTGGGAATATTCCAACTGACTTGGATAAGGTCCTTCATAACAGATTCAAGTTGGCCTTACTCTAAGTGAAGAACTTGACTAGATTACATTAAATTGTATCGTGATGCTACAGGATGCTCTATGGGATTTTTATAAAACTCTTCATTTTGCATTGCTGCTCTACTTTGTAAGCTGGTAATTGGAATTAAGAAAACTATAATATTGATAGAGCACGCTCTTCTCTGTATCTGTCATTGTTTGCCAGTAATGTATTTTTCAACCTAAGGGTAAAAATGTGTTAATTTTAAGGTTTTTTGATTGAAAGGTGCCATGAAAGTTGGTATTATACATACACCTTTTTTTATTCCTAGCCTAACAGTTTAAGTATAGGCAAATATCAGACTTTTAAATTATTTGTGGAAAAATCTGAGTTTTGACTTAGCATCTTTCTATTACTTGAGAATTAGAATGATAGGAGATGCTATCTACTGTGATTATCCAATTTTAAAATATGTCATAGAATCATAAAATGGACCTAAGAGATCACCTAGTTCCAACCTTCTTGCCACGAGCAGGAATACCTTCCACTAGACTAGGATGCCTAAAGATCCATCTAATCTGGCCTGAAACACACCCAGGGAGGAAGTATCCACCACTGAACAAACTGTGTCATTGTCTCAGCACCCTCACAGCAAAGAATTTCTTCCCAGTACCTAATCTAAAGATTCTCTCTTTCAGTTTGAAGCCATTCCCCCTTTACATGCTCTTGTTAATGGTCCCTCTCCAACCCTCTTGGAGGGCCCTTTAGGTACAGAAAGCACTGTAAGATCTCCTGCCAGCCTTCTCATCTCCACACTGAACAATCCCAATTCCACCAGGTGCTCCAGCCCTCTGATCATCTCTGGAGCCCTTCTCTGGACTTGCTGCGACCTGGCTTTCCTGTCCATGGCTTTCCTCTGCTGGAGATCCCAGAGCTGGATGAAGCACTTCAGACAGAAGTGCAGAGTAGAGAGGAAGAATCACCTCCCTTGATCTACTGGCCATCTTTCTTTTTATGCAGCCCAGAAAACAGTTGACTTTCTGGACTGTGAGTGCACATTACCTGATCATATTACTTGTGCATTCACACCCCTAAGTCTGTTCTCAGTCCACTATCCAGTAATATTTCCTTTCAACTTAGACATTGATATGCAGTTACCACAATGCAATTGAAATTTTTAATTTTCTAGGTGTTTACAATCACCTTTACTCAAAGTTGCTACTGAATGGTTTTGTTTTCCTACTTAAGCATAATGAATATTATAAAAACCTCAGAATCCTATTGAAAGAAAACCCAGCACAAGATGATGTAATGAAATGGTTCTTGCCAGTTTATAAGTATGCACTTGGAGTAATTAAACATTTCTCATTCTGTCTTTTGTTCAGGTTTTCATGAGTGTTTTCAGTGAACTTTAAGTGTCTCAGTTTTGTTTATATTCTGAACAAAGAGGTCTAGGACCACCTGCTTTAAACAATAGATAGGATATCCTCTGGAAAACATCTGCCTCTAACGTCCTCCCTGGTCAAATTAGTTTTCAACAGAAATGATGTTCTTATAGCTCACTTTTGTATGATTTACATTGACTGGTGCCCAGCTTAAAAATCTAAATCTTAAAAGTAGGATGCTTTGAAATACATAGTTGTTAGGAAATGTTGGTATCTCTATTAAATTTTAAATTGTTAGCTTTGATTCTTATAATGCATGGTGTGATAAATCAATGTTTTCCATGTTGAAATATTACTGTCTGATGCTATATATGCTTAATATCTTCCTCTCATTAAAATCCTAGTCTGTCAGGTTTTTTCTTCTATTTTGATTTTAAAATGCAAACTTATTTTGTAACTACTTTCTCACTAAAGAGCCATTTAAAAGAGATTGAGGAATTAATTATCTTTAAAATGTCCAAATCTACATTTCAGAGCCTGCAAAAAATATGCTGAGTCAGAATGTGATGACAGGTGCAACTCATGAGGGATTTGCTACACAAACTGAAGCTAAGCCACAAAGCTGAACACTTTCACTGAGACCAGTGCTGAGCCTGCTCAGGTTCTGGGCTTCAAACTGTGTTTATATCACACTGCTAGATGGTTCAGACTGCAAGTAGAACAGACACACCTGTCTGCAGTCTGCCCACATTGCATATGATGTATAAGTCCAGAATTGGAATCTGAATTTGAGAAAAGTTCCTGGGCATAAATTCTATCAGACATGGCAGTTGCAAACAGCTCTGCAGTGTCTATTGAGCAGGTATCTAATTTTCAAACTAGCTTATTGTTCACTTGTGGAATCAAGAGTTTGATTTAAAGAAAACAGCAGGAGTCTTCCATGACATTTTTTTCATAGGTAGGGTTAGACTCTTTATTTATCTATTGTCTGGAGGTTTTCTGAGACTTCAGTTTGCTATTTTGAATCTAACAAAAATAAGATTTTGGAGGGGCACAATGGTTGTATGGAAAATTTCTTACTTTTAAAACAAGGACAGAAGCATAAACTTTTCATTGAAATGACAGGAAAACCTGTTCTTAGCTAAGAAGTGCTACGTGCTTAGCACTGCAATTCCTGACATCACAGGCCCTCAATTCACCTCAGATATATGAGCTTACGTACCTGCAGCAGCAGACCTCTAGTTAGGGATAGAAAAGAGCCAAGACACAGACTCTTATTTAGCAATGTGAAAAGGGCCCCTGTTTACTCCTCTTTACAGCTTAGCCATCCTGACTGACTACAGCAAGCTCCTACTGTAGGGTCCAACTGCAGACTCTGACTGCTGGTTATTTCTTGCTAGAATATGCAAGTATTTCCTTGCCACCTTTGACCACAGGCTTTTACCTAGTTCAACTATGACTGCAGGCTCCAACTCCATCAGACCCAGACTGACCTCATAGCAGATCTTCTACAGCAGCAACTCTCTTCCTTGCCTCATTCTTTTTTGTTGTTGTGGGCTTCTTTGTTTGTTTGTTTGTTTGTTTGTTTGTTTGTTCTGGATCATCTCTTCTTCCCTAGGACCCCTCAAAGTCCTCATCCTCCCCCAACCAACTCATCCCACCCCTTTTATCACACTTCTGTTTATTAGTCACCATTGCAACCCATTAAGGGCAAGACCGTTCCTCTTCTTTGGTAATTAGCACAGCTGTGACTCACACAGGGGTGAGGTTGCCTGCAATCCTTTCTTCTATGTCTACATGTACCTCAGGTATGGAGGATGAAGCATGGTTTATTTGTCATGTGATTAATTTAGAGCTTCAAGTAAAATCTCCTGTTTATTTATTATCTTTCTAAGATTGAATTTATTTTAATATTAGGATTTTTTAAAAAGATCCTACACTAAGCCTCAGGTTTTCCATTTGCATAATTTTTCATGGTAGTAATAGTTTTTTTCTTTTGTATTTGAACACCAATTTTTAAATGCTCCTCAGTAACACAATTAAAACATACACGCTTTCCATTTCAGTTTGAGTTGTTGCTGTAAACTTTAACTCAAGACCTCTGCTACAGAACTAGCCTGCACTTTAAACTGATGGCAGAAGAAATCATTGCTTGCAAGAAGAGAAAACTTGAAGATACTGGTATGTGTGGTGTTGGGATCTGTCAGCTCTGCCTTAAAGAATTAAAGAATGTATATATTTATATACACATTGAGTACTGTTTATGAAAGACATGGTTTTCTCAAGCACCATGTATGTTGTAGTTAGTACTTCAAGTATTTCACCAGAAAAGTTAGTTTTGACAGCCTTGATGTAATGCAGACCTTCAGAATTGAAGGCCATGATGAGATTCTCCAAACATCTGTGTCAACATAGGACACTGCTGAGGCAAACTGAAGAGTGTGTGACTTCAGTATATTTTGTTTGTGCGCTTGATATCCCATATTATGTAAAAATTGATTATTTTCTTTGGCTGGAGAAAAATTATAATGTGAGCTGTATTGTTTACATGATATTTCTCAAGCAGTACTTGTGCACTGCATGAATCAGAGCTTTGTGAAGTTCCTCACCTCTGAATGCATATGGAAGTGCCCTGCCTGGGCTTGCTGCAAGGTAGAAAGTGTTCTTTGGGGAAATGATACTTGAAAGGAGATCTTTTTGCATTAAAAAAGTCAACAAAATAAGAAAGAGTCCCTGAGATCGAGAGTGATAACACATGGCTAGAGAATCACAGAATTATGCTGGCTTGTTCCAAATTCAGAGATGCTTGAAGAAATGTTAGACAATCTCAGCCTAAAACTGATGAGGAAATAATGGCCCTTCTGGCTGTTTACAGTGGTTCTGTCCACAGGGTCCATCCATTGAAATAGTTCTAATTAATTAACAATTTTTAACAGACAAACTTAATGAGAATTGTGGGAATCCCTGAACTACTAATAGGAAGAGAAAAAACTGCATTGTCACTGATAACAGTAAGTGAACCTCATATTATCGAGTAAATTTAATTCAGATTGTTGGTAATCTTTAAAGGGTTTGTAACTATGATAATGCAAATGGATGTTATATTTAATCCAGAAGTCAAAATTTAGCCCATAAATTGGATTTAATGTTTTACAGGTATTAACTACTTTTCAATTTTGAAACCTTGTCAACTTAGAATAATAGGGAATTTGAAGAATGATTTTACACATTACAATTAATGGTCAAAATCCTGCAAATGCCACTATGGGACTTAATAAACCCAGTCTTGTGGGATGGTAATATAAGCTTTAAATTCTCAATGATAACATGCCATGCCAAACAAACATGATTTTGTTGTTGTGGTTTGAAAGAAATACAGAAATGGATACCCTCTCCTGAGCACTTAGTATCACACCTTATGATACTGAAATAGCACTGCAATCAGTTGATTAAGAATGTGTTAAGTGGATTTACAGTTAATTGTCTATGCCAGATAAGCAGAAACAATTTGTATGCAGATGCTTGTAGTCAGCTGGGGGTTGGTCTCTTTCTCCAGGCAGCAACTGACAGAACGAGAGGACACAGTTTCAAGCTGAGTCAAGGGAGATATAGGATGGATATTAGGGAAAATGTTTTTTATGGAAGGAGTGAAAAAGTACTGGAATGGTCTGCCCAGAGAGGTGGTGGAGTCACCAACTCTGGATGTATTTAAAAAAAGACTGGATGTGGCACTCGGTGCCATGGTTTAATTGAGGTGTTAGAGCATGGGGTGGACTCCATGATCTTGGAGATGTCTTCCTTGTGATTCTGTGATTTTAGTTTCAGTATTTTCTTGCCAATAAATTGGGTGGTTAAATTTGCCAGAGACAGAAAGTTAGGTCAGAAAATGCTGGGAAATTTCTTCTGTACCTGGGTGTTCTTACAGAATATTCTCATTGTGGTATTTCATCAGCTTGGCCTATTTGAAAAAAGAATGTTTACTTGAATGAACAGCAAAGAATGAAGATTATGCACAAAGGGTAGAAATCTGTGTAGGGTGTCCATGTCCAGATGCATTAGAATTGTCTTCAGGTGGTGAGTAAAACACCAAAATACCATGCTGTAGGGAAGAACAGTTGTTTTAATTAGGGGGCTATTGAATATGAATAAGAATGTATGTTATCTCTGTAGATGTAGGTCTTGCCATAACGGAGATCGGGAAGCCAAAAGGCCAAAAATACTTCTGGTGAAAAGTGTTCAGAAAAATATGCCAGGATCAATTGGGCATGTGAGAAATAGTCCTCATAGCCCAATTTATTTTGGTCAAGAAGGAAAAAAAAATTACGTGCTTGGACCTGTGTGTATAAGAGATTTTTTGACTTAAATGAACTTTATTTTAACAGAAAAGGCTTGACGAGGTCTTGACATATTCCCAAGCATAAAAAATGCCCCACAACAATACCAAACCAAAACCATCCCCACTGGAAAACAGAAGTCAATGTTTAATCCCAAGGGTGAGGAAGAACTTGAAGTAGAACTGTATGTGAAAGGCAGCTGAGAATCTACTACATTGTTATGTAGCTGGCTTCTGTGTGTATATCACATTGTTATGTTCTTGGAGTTTTTATCTAAAATAAAATCATTGAAAATCAAAATAATAGGGTTTTTTTAAAAATTTCTGTTACCAAGGAGATGAAACTTAAATTACGTCTTTGCTTGAAAACTAAAAAATGTTGGCAAACAAAACTAACTTTTTTCTCAGTTGTTAGCCAGATACCTTCGATTATCTGCAGTTATTGTTTTGAGGCAGTAGATTAGTGCATAGACCTAAGGACTGGATTTGGTTAACTTTGGTCTAAAGCCTTGGAAAATATTTGACATCATATAATAGGCTGGAGAATGTTGGTCCTTTTAATCCTCATGACTTGTTGCCCAACTCAGCCACCCGTATTTTTCCTTTTTGATTTTTTTTTCCAAAAGGGAAAAAATGAGTGAATGTCACATTGTTTTAGGAAATTAGTTCCAGAAATCATTTCTTGAAAAGAAATTGGTTTTAAAGTAAACAATATCCATGCCCCAGTTTTATTTTCATGTATGTTTCAAGATTAAAATTATTCTTCAGTTTCATGGATTTTTTTTAACTAAAAAAATTGGCTTTCATTTTCCATTTCAATACTATGTTAAGAGGAATTTCAAAGTAAGAACGTGAAACTTCTTTGAATCACTAAACTTTCTGTCTTTTATGGAAGAGACTAAACCCCACACTTTCATACTCTTGATGAAAGCATGCTTTCCCTTTTCCTTTTTTTGTTTGTTTGTTTGTTTGTTGTTTTTTGTGCAATTCTTAATGGCATGTTTTATACCAACTCATTGTTAGTCAGGTCTAGAGTATTCCATGTTGTGCTAAGGAGCAGACATGACCCATATGTGGCTTTTGGGCTTCATGAGGCTGGTGAGCACCTAAGCACTCCTCAAAACTGTGGTAACATTGGGCTGCTGGTGGGTGGGAAAATGGAGTAGAAATAACTGCTTAGGAGGAAAAGCAAGCCATCAGCTTCCAATTCCCAATTCATTCAAACATCTTTACCCTTTGACTACAAACAGTTTATCCTGAGCCTTTTCACATGCAACATTTGAGTGTTCTGCCTCAAAACCATATTCTAAAATGCTAGTATATCATGTAGATCCTATCCATGGTATAGGATGACAGAAAACTCTCATGCTGGAGAGTGGGGTTTGTTCATAAAATCAATGAAAATACTTTTCAAATATTTTTCTTTCTTCTTGAGTGAAAGTATTGGCATTCTGTGGACTTTCTCAGCCTCTCTATTACCTCATTACATATAGTCAGCCACCACACAGCAGACTATAAACCCACATCTGTGAAAGGAAAGGAAATTTTCTAGTGTTTCAGAAGAACAATATTAACAATAAACACATTGTTTGAATAGTCCACATATCTACTGAGCTGCTGAGCTCCTATTTAGGAGAATATACAAATGGTTTCGGCACAAAAACACAATACAATTTTTTGTGATATCAGAGGGTGTGGAACTATGATTCAAGAGCATATTAAGAACTGATAGTCTTGTCAAGTGATGAAAATTACAGGTGATTCTTAAATGGCTACAGCTGTGATCATGACTGTGAACCAAAACTGATGGAACTTTATTCAGAGAGAAAATAATTTGGCAAATGAATACAGCCCGATCAAAGGAGGGAAGAAAATTATTCACAAACAAACAAAAAATGCAAAACCCAAACAGCCACAGATGTTTTGAAGCACAAGTTCGATCAACTGTATAATGACTTCTGTACCTGGGAGTTCATTACTAAGAGTTTTTGTTTCAGAATCAGTTCTATAACAAGAGAGTTGATAGCAATCAGAAGTGGATTTTTCTTTTCAGGATTAGTGCTGGCTTCTGTGTGTATATCAAGTCATGCAATCTGTAAGGAGCTCTGACTGTGTCTGGCACAAAGCCATATGCCATGGCTATTTGGGACGTGACTAGTGACTTTCCATAGGTATCCAGTGTGCAAACCTGAGCTTGCAGCACATAATCCTTTGATAGAGTTAAGCAAAACCTAATTTTGTGGATCATGTGTGGAATTAAAAAGGTTAACCCTGAAGATTTTTTTTTCTTTAAATCTGCTTTTCTGTATTGTGCAGGTTCCAATATAAGTGGTAGTATGTTAGTTTCTTATAAATCTTGCTGCTTGAATACAGGCTAGTCTTATTAATTTCATCTTTCTGGGCTTATAAGACAGAATTTTGAGTGCTAGTTGTCTCTATAACAGATTTTGAGTGGTTTCCATATTCACTGTAATAGAATCATTGTGGCCATCCTGTGGCTGCAGGTTTCTTAAGCATTGGGAGAGGATTGTTTGCCAGTAAATTTCTTAACTTTTGCCTTTTAGCCAGATTTTTTTTTTTTATGACAGTGTTTTAAATATTTGTTTAAAGTTTAAAAATGAGATGTATAAATATCTGTTGGGGTACCTCCTATGAATTTTAGTTCAAAATGTGTTTGCCTTCCATTTCAGAATTTTTATGATGAGGTTATATGTGAAATTAATTCTCTTCTCGCTGATTGGTGAACGGGGGATTGTTGGGTCCTTTTAGTAATCTTTGAGATCACACTAGGTACTTCTCATTAGTCAGATGAAGCTGGCATGATAGTACAGAACAACGGCAAATCTGCCCTTGTAAGAGCTCAACATTTGAACTTGTGTTGTTAAGCCTGCAGAATGGCTGGTTCACTGCACAGCACCTATGGTGATTAACCTCACAGGCAAAGGCTCCGACTCTTGTCTTCTCTAAGTTCATCCTTCTGCAGGTTCACCTTTCTGCATAGTATTAATCAATAATTATTACTTACATAACTCACAAAAATTGTCTAGTGCATGAAAACAGCTCACCACCACAGCATGCACTTTTGCTTTGCACTTCAAGCATCAAGACCATATTTTTGAGCCAAGATTGGTGACAGCAAAATTCACCATCCATTCCAAATACTCCTTGTTGAAAGTCTTTCCTGGCTTTGGGAAAAGGGGATGACTGCATTGGTTTAAGCACACTGATGACAATCTGTATTTCTCATAAACACTGTGTAAGTAGTATGGCGAGTTGACCTCCAAAGGCCACTATCTTGCTATGGGAAATTGCATCTTATAATTACGTCCAATTTAGTATTTGTATGTAGGTCACTGGGTGCTAATGTCCCTTCTACCTTGCTTGCTGCTTTCCCCAGAAGCAGCATGACTGTTTAGACCAGCCAAGAGTGTACCACTTCAAAGTCACGGCCAGGAGCATGTACCAGTTTCTATAATGCCATATCCAATGTTGTGGATGCATAGTGCAGGAGTTCAGTGGCTGAGGATTAGTGTCTCAGCTGCTGTGAGGAGGCAGATCTCCACTGGACTGGTGGAGCTTTGATAATTAACACCAGCTGATGCTCAGCTACAAGGACGCAAGTGTTACAGTTTGCATGTCTCTAACTAGTAACGTTGATAGAATGTTCATTTCCATTATGTTCACTAATATAATTTGTATTTCCCAAATGTGCAGATCTTTGGGTGAAATCATATTCTTATGTCTTGGACCCAAATATATTCTTTTCCTTTTTTCCCAGATATTAACAGTGTTAGTTGGGGTTTCTTTCTGTTTGGTTTGTTTTTTTTTTTCCCAAGAGAATGAGAGGTCAGAGGAAAAAGAGCAAGAGGAAGAAAATTTATGATTTTTTGTGCCTGGAACTGAATGGCAGTATGTTTATGTTGAATAGCCTTTGCTCAGAGATATGTTTCACTGCAACGCTTTCAGCCTTCTGTTTGTGTGGTCTGAGTTCAGAGAGTTGATTTGCTTCTGTTTCCCACAAGGCTAAGGACAAGCTGAAGATGTTATGGAAAATGTCAAAGGAAGAAACACACAGAGACAGGGAAAGATACTGTGAATAATGGTCCTGGAGACTGTACAGCAATAGTTCCTGCTTGGTTGGAAAACAAATTTGGCCAGTGAAGCTCAATGGAAAACACCCAATACACATTAAATACTTGTTTATACTCATTGTAAATTCTGGCCCCAAGGTACAAAACAAGGTATATTTGAAGCTCAGCACAAATTTATTCAGATTTATTCAAGGATCTGGACCCAGCGGTGCATTTTTACTAAAATGCAGGCCCACTGCTGCTATTAAATTATGAGAATAGCCCTGGTATGTCTTTAGCTTGCATCAAATCATCAGTATGCTTCTTGAAACCTGCAAGGCAAAATCCAGGCCCAGTTGGGAGTATTTGCTGCACCTCGTCTGATGTAATTCTATCAGTTGCCCATTTGGTCTTATACCCACACTGTACATGCGCTTGGGCATGCTGGAAAAACACACAATAATAAGAGATGCAGAGCTGTAGCTTTGTTATTTTTTCCCTTTACTTGAATAAGTACTGGCCCTAGAATGGCCTTACAGTGGGCTATACTGGGCAGGGAGGCAAATGTTTCATTTAAAGATAGAAAATGTTGTTGAAAGGGGGCTCTGGAGGTCACCTAATCTAGCTTCCCTGTCAAAGGAGGATTGTTGCCACCTGTGGCATTGTCCCTCTCAAAAACCTTTAAGCATTTCAGGAGTTAGGGGGAGGAGGAAGAGATGCTGCTGAATCACCTGAAATTTATAGCAAGGTGCCCTGGCCTTATGAGGTCCCACAGTGGTATGGGCCAATTAGTGCTGGGACACATTTCACTGAATGGTTAGAATAAAAATCCTGCTATTTGAATTGCTACAAAAATGATATCCTGGGTACAAACTGATAGACATTTGTAGAACTCCTTCTCAGAAAACAAAACTAGGATGTAAATACCCTTGACATGCCCCAGCTCTGTGTATTCACACACTGAAATGAATTCTCATCTCAGCAAAGTCTTAGACATATGAAGTTATTTTGAATTTTGACATTAGCTTTAGCTCTGGGAATAGAAAGAGAAATCGGATTCTATTTTCTTTTCTCTCTCTTCAACATCTTTAGAGAAGTTACATTTCTTTTGAAATGAGATGATCAATTCTATTTCCTCCACCTGATACATCTTCACACAAGCATACTAGTGCAATGTGTTCAGGTTGTGTATTCATGGGACTTTTGAGTCTCTATAGTCATGTGGCTGTAGTGGGACCCAAACGAGAAAGAAGAAAAATGGGGACTTACAGAGATGGCAAGTGTATGGAGAAAGGATGTGATTGTTTAGTGAAATATATTTGGTATATAAATATACATTTTGTATATATACAAAAGAAAGAGAAAAATTCAAGCAAGAGAGTGGTCATGAAGAAAAATGCTTACAAACTAGACATTGATAATGGGCATGAGGAAAAATGATTATAAAGTAAACACTGAGAATTATAGTCTGGGAACAGAATAATGAGACTCTTCATTTCCTAAGAGGGCCCTAGAGGCAAGAAATCAAATACTTCTGAATGATTTAAAGATACGAAGATACACTGAATAGGCAGGTGAATTGTTGCATATAAAGAGGCAGCGTACGTAAGTAGAATTTAGGTTTTTCTGTTTCTGCTTGATTTAGGGATTAAACAATGAGCACACCCACTCAGTGAATAGCCACTGAGTTGTGAAATTGTCCATACACCTCCCTGCTCTCAGATGGTAGCTGCAGCCAACTTAAACATGAATGATTGCTTCAGTGGATATTTTGAAAACAATATGGTTATTTTTTGTCTGGACTTCAGGTGCTGAAGCTTTACCTAAACCTGGACTTGTAAACTTTAATCTCTGTAAGAAAAGTTTCTTTAAACTGATGTCCATATGTTCCTTATTGAAGAACTGATTTTTTTGTTGTTGTTATTTTGTATATCATAAATTTTTATTAGATAATGGATGTAGCTTTAATTGTACATATAGCTATAAAGTTTAGGAGCCCTCCTGGACTTGTGTTTAAATCTGGAGCTTGTTTGTGAATGGGCTTGGCTGTAGGCATAAGATTTGATTTTTTGACTTAGTAAGTCAAACGACCTAAGATTGACATATAGGTTCCACAGCGAAAGGCAGTAGTCTTATTCTGAGATAATTTTAAATTATGGAAACTCTAAAGCTGGTCTTAAATGCCTCAGCTCAAACTTCTCAACATTTCAGTTTCTGATCCTAATTAATTTTTGTGGCTTAAAGTGTTTTTTATTTTTCTCTGAGAGTATCTGGGAAATCTTTATCACTGTGATGAGACCTCCATAGGTACTGACTCACTGCTGTAATTTTTAAAAAAAATTACAAATTATTCTGCATCTGTAGATGCATAGACCTAGAACAGAACAACAAAGAGAGTGTCAAAATGGGTAGGTCTCTTGGTTTGAAAGACAGATATCTGCTAGGAAAGGCAGGAGCCACCCTTGGAATGAAGAAATGTAAATCCTCTCCCTCTGAATTATTATAATTTTGAAATTGAGGGGCTCTCAGGCAAAGGTATGACAATAGGAATAACAGTCCTTTACTAGTATGTGTAACAAGGCAAACAAACAACAACAACT
>VZSR01003809.1:12089452-12105169 GCA_013398615.1 Brachypodius melanocephalos
GCGATGATTCCCCCGTGGCTGCAGGGGGCGCTGTGGCGCAGGCTCGGGGAGCACACGGTAATGGCGGCTTGGCTGAGATGGGGGGGGATGGAGGAGAGGCCTTGCTTCACAAACTCCTGGGGTTGTCCATCCTGGTGCCCCAGTAGGACTCTGAGGAGCTCATGGCAAAGAAACAGCTCTGGGCTGGTCTCTGGCGGCAGCAGTGAATTCCCTTCCCAAGCAGCAGCTCCAACTGTCCTCCTCTGAAACCAGAAGTGAGAGAGAGAGCCAGCAGCTGCCCCAGGCCCGCCCCTACCTGCCTCACTCTCATGGCGCTTCTGCCCTTCCTAGAGAAACTCCCAAAAACCAGAGGAGTGCCACCAGACACCCTCCTCCCCTGAGGCCTGGCTACTTCTCTGTTGTCTCAAGTACCCACCCATCAGTGCTTCATAGCAACTCACTGGGGAAAAATTCCACAAGTAAAAAGGAAAAAAAGGAAAGAAACCCAACTCCCAACAGCAGGGCAAGAGTCGAAAAGGGTAAATGCAAAGATGGTGTCTGCGCATCTTAATAAAAATGACAGCCATATGGAGGGCATATGCTTCTCTTAGAGCAGTTTGAAGCACAAGAGTCTTAAGCCACAAAGCAGAAAAAAAATATCAAAAAACGGAACCTCAGAGGGCCTTAATAAGGAGATGATTGATGTTGGCAGACAACATAGTTGGGAAAAATGTGCCAGTAAATTTTGTGCTTGTCAGGAAAAACTATGTAAAAAAAAATAAATAAATTGCAGAATAGATTTTTACAAGTTAGATACCAAGGAGAAAGAGGCACAAGTTAGGTAAGAGGAAGAAGGCAGGGGAGTAAACATTGCTTAACTAATTTATCATCTCACTTCTAAACTACTAATTCACCAGCAAAATCAGGCAAAATGAAGCTGTCTCAATATGTAAATTCCACGAGGCAAGTTGAGTGTTTTATTCAAAGTGTTCACTATAAAAATCAGCACAAGCATGCGTGCAACTTTATGCAGGGAATGATGCTGATGGCAGTGTTCTGTGTGTTTTACATGCACAATGGAAAGCCTTCTTTAGATTAACACAATTATAGTCTGAGCATTTGCCACCCGTAGTAACTTCAATTTAATAAGTGAACAAGTTTATGTGATTTTTTTCAATAATGTTTGAAATATACAGTAAAATATAATAATATATGTTATCTATTAGACATAAGTGACTCAGAACATAAATTGCATTTATATCTGTCTTATAATTTTAAACTGATAAGGACTTTTCTTGCAAGTTTTGTGGTGGTTTTCTTGACATCTTCACTGGATGCTTTCTGGGGCCAAGCTTTAGGTAAGTTCATTAATTGATTTGGCTAAATACACATATACTATAATGAAATTGAATGACCCGTGATCATTCACAGGAATATAAAACAAAATTATGTAGATGCCTTCTATTCATAAAGAGGTGGAAATATAAGATCTTTTTGAAACAATTTAATAATTTATTCTGTGGAAATCTGTATTGAACATCACTGCTTTAAACAAAAATTTGACTCTTCCCCTGCAGTGTTCTAAACAAGACTAAACGTTATAATGATGCACTCATGTAACATTATAGGCAGTAGAACTTCTTTTCTAATGCACTCCTGTGGTCAACTGTTTGCTTTGTTTATGTATCAATGATTTTCTCTGCAAGAAACAACCTTTTATTTTCCATCTTGAAATAATATTTTTATGATCATTCAGGAAGACTTCAATTTAAGAGTTTCTAGGATGGCAGTCTTTGAGTTTTGGACCAGGTGTACTTGTGGATTTCCAATCAGAAAATATTTCAGTAGGCCTTGGAGTGACTACATTTGGACAGCCTCAGTGTCGACAAAGTCCTGTTATCCAATGTTTTCTTGTATCTGGCTTCAGATTTACAGAGGTGCCATTTGGAAATGGTAGGCTCAGAACATCTCTAGATGCTGGAAATGAGAATTGTCCTTGCAACACGTGGTAGGTCACTCTAGATGAGCAAGGCTCACTTGTTGCACCAGGATCTCCTTGGATACTTTATAAAGATCTAATCAGCAAAACAACTCTGAGCAGCCTTCAGAGCTGGTATTTGTTTGACAATAGCCTTTCAGAGAACTAATGAGGAGCATTTGAAGCAAAAATTTCAGTTAGCTTAGAAACTTTTCATGACTGTTAGAATGCTGTTTGTTCTTTCATTATTCACTTTCAAATCATATTGATGACAAAAAGAAAAATGAGAAATGGAGCCATAATCTTTCATGTAATATGAAAGTATAGACAAGCAGGAATCATGTAACAGTTTCTCTCTACTCTGCAAGAGAGCCCAAATGAGCATACAAGAGTATAGTGATATGATAATAATTTTGCATGCTATCAAACTACTCAAACATTATAGGTTTAAAAGCACAGTGCAAAAATCAGTATCAAGTATGAAGATTATGCCATCTTGTTTGAATCGTTTGTTGGAAAGGTGGACTGAGAGAGAATTATTGGTAAGTAATGAGAGTATATAATGAGATATAAAAATAAAAATGTCTCATGTTCAGCAGTAGTAGCCCCACATTTGGAGAGCTTGTTATTTTGAATAGCAATATGAAAAATTTATATTTCATATAACAAAATTTTTTCTGTGGTACTGAAGATATACAAGCTTAATAATCAGTGGAAATCAAAATGTGATTTCTTGAGAGTTCTTAATGTTAAATAGTAAACCAAAGCAGAACTTACTATGTCACTCCAAAAATTTGATAATTCACCTATGTTTTTAGTACTACAGATCTGGTGTTTATAGCCTATTTTTAAGGGGCATTGTATCCCTTAGGACTATTCTATGAGAAATTAAAAACTGGAGTAGAAATTGAATTTTGTAAAATAAATAATAATATGTATAAGATCAAGGAATGATGTCATCTCAGAGCACAAAATCTAGGGGGATCAAATGAATTATCCAGATACTGAACTGAAAAAGAAAAGATATAGTGACATTTCCCACAGCAGGTGGGCAAAATTACATTTGAAAATTCAATTACTTTTGAAAAATTATTCAGTTTGTTTAAATATAAACTTTTTTTTTTTTTAAATCAAAGATAGACTGCAGGAATGAGGGAACTGTGTAGCTTTGATGATTTGTTTCACTCCGTTGACTAGAAAGGAAGCCCATGTATGTGCCTGGAATTAATAAGGTGATTCTTGGTACCCATTATCTGTCTTTGAAGCTCCCTGGGATGCCATTTGGTAGACAAATTTATTGGAAAAGAAAAAATCTAAATCTGCCCTACTCTTGCATTGTTTTTGCAAGTTCCTATTTCAGGGCACTCCCAGACACAAGATAGTAAGCTACCCTCACATTCTATTGACATAAGCCAGCTTGTCCTTATTGGCAGTTCTTTAGGTTGCAGGGGACAGAAGATCACATTTTTGACCAGGTGTTTTCTTGCAAGAAGTTTGTAAAATTATGAGACCTTAATTTTTGACATCAAATTTCTCAGGTTTTACACTCAATGCTTGTTGAGAGAGACTTTGTGATTACTAATTATTTACGCTTAAACAACATTCTGGAAGTTTTCCTGGTACCAGATCAGCAATTCCGAAAAGGAATTTTCTCCTCTGACACTGTTGATTCTATTACATTGCACAAACAAAAGCTGAGAGCTTTATCTTGAAATATCCAGAGATCTTGCCTTCCCTCTGCAGTTCAGCTAGAGCTGAGAAGTGAGCAGCATTTTCTTTAAAAACCTAAAGCAAGATTATATGAAAGAATACCTTCATTCTCAGATAATTAGTTAATTACTAATTACTAGACAAGTTGCTGTGGTCCTGTATGATAATACATATTGGTTCCTTTACAGTGGATTCTGTAACTGTATTGTCTTAACAAGTCTAACTCTGTTGGATTTTCTTTAAATGTATTGTCCATAAAAAATGAGACATATTTTCATGTTGCTGACAATATGGGGTGTGCACACTAAGGAAAAATTCTTATTGCATGTGGGACTGCAAACGATAATGCAAATCAATATTGCAGTGGTGAATGTTAGTGTTATCTGTAGTACAGAACTGTGTTTATCTATTTCTCAGTATTTGCATCCATTTTATTTAGCTTTAACTGTGCTTATCTAGTTCAAACTAGCTTTTGCATGTCCTTAGGGGAAGAGAAAACCATTTACTTTCTAGCATCAGTCACAGAATATTTGGAGATTTGAAAATTATTCTATTAGGACAGACATCAATGGTAATTGTATTGAAAATCAAAATCTGTAATCCTTAAATATTCAAGCAAACAAGTCCTCTTTATTCATCTTTACATTTGTCTTGGCTGCATGTGTGTAGTATCTTTTTCCCCACAGTTCTTCATCTGTAGAATTGAACTCAACTGTTTCTTTGTTGGATTTTATTTTGCAGTTATAGAATTGTGTGGTTGCAAGATTAAAGTTTCTGATTTTCAGAGATATGCCCCTACTACAAATCTAACATGTTGTGACTTACTAAAATCAAAAATTTTTCAGTATTAGCATCCAAAACTTTAGATTATTTGGATACTTCACTCCCATATGGAATCACACAGAATAATCAGAAAAAGTGCAAAATGTCTGTAAGAATAAGGTGTGATGCTATTTGTCCTCTGAATGCCTGATTTTACTGCCTTAACAGGATTTATGGCTCAGTACAATTGAAGCAGAGGGTTTAAAGGCTTAATGTACTAGGTGATTTCTTTTCCTGCCCTGGTGAAAAATATCTCCATTCTAGATTTACAGGTATATGTTTGTTTATTTCAATTAATCAAATAAATGGAGATTAAGGGAAAACACAGATTGCAACCCTGCTCATATAATCTAAAATTAAGTACTTAATAAAAGTACTATTTCAATGCTACATAAAGAGCCTTTCTTTATATAGTGAAGTTTTCACCAATATATGCTTTTCTGGGATACTAAAGTTTGCTGTTTTTCTGCACAGTTTTTTGATTTCAGGTCAATAATTTCAAATGATGGCAAGCAATCCACTGAACACAAAACCCAGTCCAGTGATCCGTGACATCTGTCAGAATCATTAGACCTCACCTAATTTATTGTAGCAGTTCCTTTACTGCAGAGGTGTAAAACTGGTGTGCAACTCTGCAAAACTGATTAGTACTTGGAAGAATGATGGGGAAGATCATGCTGAGAGCTACTGAAAGGCTTTTAAAGAACAGTGAAATCAGGAGACAGTCAATGTGAGTTCACAAAGGGAAAGTCCTGTTTAACTAATTTGATCCCGCTTCAGTAAGCCACATCTCTGATGGGTGCTGGATGTAGTTTTTCTGGATTTTAATAAGGCTTTTGGTACTGTCCTTCACAGCATCTTTTGGAACAGGTTGTCCAGCTGTGAGATGAACGAGTTGGTGGTGTTTAGGACATCAGAAGGAATTTCTTCATGGAAGGGTTGTTAAATATGGAAGTAGACTTCCCAGGGAGGTGGTAGAGTCACCATCACTGTAGGTGTTCAAGAAATTACTGGATGTGGAATTTAGTACCATGATCTAGTTGACAAGGTGGTGATAAAGATTAGACTCAGTAATCTCAGAGGTATTTTTCAGCATAAACACTTGGCATTCATCAGCAGCATAAAACTGAGAATGATCAGCTGCTGAGTTTTTTACCTGGGTCAGATTAACAGTGGGAACAAATCTAAGCTGGAAGAGAAGTGGCTGGAGAGCAGCCCTGCAGAAGGGGTCTGGGGGTTCCGGCTGGCAGGAGGCTCAAAACAAGCCAGTGTGCCTGGGCAGCCCAGAGGGCAAACTGCATCCTGGAATGCATCAAACACAGCTTCACCAGCTTGGAAAAAGGTGTGATTATTCTGCTTTATTTAGAATTGGTGTGGCCTCACTTTGAGTCCTATGTGTGGTTCTGGGCCCTACTATTTGAAAGGGATGTGAAGGTACTTGAATGCATCCAGAGAAAGGTGACAAAGCTGGTGAAGTAGGTGGAAGGCATATCCAGTGAGGAGTGGTTGAGGGCACTAGGCTTGTTTAGTGTGGAAGAAAAGAAGGCTGAGGGGCAACCTTACTGTTCCCTGCATCTTCCTGAGGAGAGGAAGTAGAGATGCAAGTGATGATTTCTTCTCCCTGGTCCCAGTGCCAGGACATGTGGGACCGGCTCAAAGATGTATCCATCAGGGGAGGTTTGGACTTGACATGAGCAAACTGTTGTTTACCAATGGTGATTAAACCTAGGAACAGGCTTCCTGGAGAGATGGTCAATGCCCCAAGCCTGTCAGTGTTACAGAGGCATTTGGACAACAACCTTAACTCATGCTTTAACTTTTGGTCAGCCCAGAAGTGGTCAGGCTGTTGGGGCCAAAGGTTATTGTAGGTCCCTTTCAACTCAATTCTTTGGTTCTAAGATGCCTCTTCTATCTTAGATATGAAATAAGTGTATATAAATAAGTATATTTTCTTAATTAATAATAAACAGTGATGAATAAAATGGCATATGTACTGCATTGTTCAAGTGCTAGTAGAAGCATACAGGTGGCTGACTCTAAGCAGTATCAGCACAAGTAAATAATTTGTCACAACTAGCAAGAACATCTAGAAGTTTAATGTAGGGTCTCGAGCATGCAACATTTGTGAAGTACTTCATGGTTGTTTTTTAAACTAAAGATTCCCATGTACAATAAAATTGAGCTTTTTTGGAGGTAGTGAAACTGAAACCCCTTCTTCCTAATTGGAAACTACATGTAGCTTATTTGGTTTTACCTTATATCTTTTGGTTGCAGGGCCACAAGTCTCAGGAATGAATCTCACTGTAAAAAAATCAGTAGCTAAATATAATTCCTAGGCTCTTTTTATGGTTATTTTTTTTTTCTTGGCTATTCACTTGTTACTAAATTGGTGCTAATATCTCGTGAGAATTTAGCAGTAGTTTGTGGTTTAGAATATTGTCCAATGAAGTGAAATTTGATTTAAAATGTAAGTGAGAAGTTTCTTTTACTTATTCTTTACTTGTGGCCCATTTTCTACAGTTACTTTGACAATTTGTAAGCATTGCATAGTTTTGTGTAATATATCTGGACTAAGTGCAAAAGCCTCATCTTTTTCATATACTGTCATGTAGAGAATACTGTTATCTAATCACACATTAAAGATGATGGAAAAATTTTATCCATCAGAAGAAACCATTGTTTGTAAGTGAAAAATATTCTGTGGAATTCATTTAAGCAGCACAATTTGCTATTTGTGCAGAACTTTGGTAAAAACAAACAAACAAACAAAAAAACCCACAAAAACCCCCAAAAACAACAAACCCCCAAACCCAGAATGAATTTAATTCACTGTCTTGCCTATACTCCAATTTTCCTACCTGTTGGCACCTAAAACAATGATGAAAGAGGGTAAAGTACAGAATGGTTGCATGTGTTGTGGTACTGAACAGGAATTTAGGATTAAATCAAGATCCTCCAAATATTTTGGCACAACTGAGAAGTGAATTACTGTATGTAGGATTTTGAAAGTATAGAATCACATCTACAGGTCAGGTCAGAAAGAAAAATAATTTTAAACTTGTTTCTTCTCTTCTGTATGACTGTCCTAATAACCAAATTAAAAGATCAATTTCCTTGCATTGATAAATGCACATGTGAAATTACTCAGACTTCTGCTAGAGGGACTTAATTGTCATATTTTCCTATCTGAAATTTACAGTCACTCAGAACTACTAAGTTTTTAACTGTGTATTAAAACTAGCAGTATTAAATGCAAACAATATCTTCTCTCCCCACAAAAAAAAATCATTTGAGGTTAGCCATTGCATTTTTTAGTTGACTGAGTTTGGTATGTGGATCTGAGAAAAATTGCTATGTGCTACTCTATCTGGTATGGTGACACATGAAACTGAATTTAAGTAGAATTGAGAGTAGGAGAGACTTGGTTTGGCTCCATATTCTCCCATTGTGGTTGTTTCTGTAGGTTCAGACCTGCAATTAGCTTTTGCAATTATGGTTTTTCGAATGCATTTGAAATCACTTAATTGTGTCTTAACATATCATGTGCTCTTGGCAGTACTGTTGTGACTTCTCTGTAATAGTAATTCCAAAACATATTTAAATATGACTACTTACATTCTCTCCATAGAGCACAGCATCTCTAAAGAACAGGTTTACGGCACCATTGAGTCTCACATATTTCTAGAGCCTGGTGATCAATTCGAGAACCAGTTTGAGGAGTTTGGCCTTTCTGCCAAAGATTTGAAAAGTGTATTTAGTTTTGGAAGGAGTTCATAGCATTAGAGTTGTAAAACAGGCAGTTTCTTGTGATGATTGTGTGATTACTTGATTCTCCTGGCGATAAAATAGCTATAGCCAGCGACATCTTCAGAGTTTCAACACAGAGGTACTGTGAACATGATCTAAGCAGCCGACAGTGGTGTCAGTGAAATGAAATAGTGGGGATTTTGTTCTTTCCAGGGTAGACAGATCATATAGGATTTTTGGATACTCCCTGTGACAGAAATGGAAATTTCACTTGTCAGAATGTTGACTTTTTTTTTCTTTTGTTTTAGAGTAAAACTTGGCAGTAGTGTAGAGGTTCTATCACAAAAGTTAATGCATCTCTTGGGACTGTAATACAAATTATATTTTGAGGTTGAAGAGGTTCTTGGACTCTCTGTGAGACCAGAAAAGTAGTGTAACATTTACTCCATCCAAGTAATGTTTAGAGACCCAGACTATGAATTGGACAGAGCAGAAATGTTTTTGCTTGTTTTTCTTACTTGTATAACTATTCATAATAATATTTTAAGAGCAAAGGAAAACACAATTAGATGTGGTTTATATTGGTTATTTATGAAGGAGTTAAAAACTTTTGGAGAAAGTGCTTACTTTGCTATATCATAGTTGGCAAGATGACAGACAAAATTTGTTTCCAAATGACAATATTAAATGGATATGATGCAGGAATGAGGAAATTTAATAAGAAGCCACATCCTCCTTAATACAGCCTGGTTCTACTGAGGGAGAGGAAACTGTGCTGCAGCTTTCTGTTTCTTCCATGAAACTTTAGGGGTTATCCTTTAATAAAAGGTTCCTTTTGGACTTTTTGGTTTGGATAACTTTTGTTTGAGACTGCTACTATGTTAAGATTTAAATTGTTTTCCACTAAGTATTTATTCCTTCTCTCAGCTTTTAGTCCTTGGATTCCAAAAGCCGTACTGGACGTTGTCCGGTAGAATACATCTTTTTTATGTTTCATGGAAGAAGCTGACCTAGTTAATCAGGTCTATTCTGATGGAGGGTTGGCTCATTGATCTCATTTATGTTCTTTCCAAATTCTGTTTAATGCAAGTACTTGATTTTCTTATATTTGACCAAAATTGAAGTGGAAGAAGCACTTTGAACTTTACAGTAGGATAAAATGAGCTTCAGTACCAAATCTCTCAATTATCATAGTGTCAAAACTCAGCTCTAAGTCTGTATCTAAATTTTAGTTGAAAAGGTACTTATATTTTATGTCTGAAGTAATGATATGCAGTTGATATAAAAGCAAAAGCCAATGAGACAGTAGCAATCCATACCATCAGGGCACCATGCTGTTTAGTCATTATTGCACTTACTCCAGAGCTCTCCCAACTGAAATTATGTTGGTTTCTTTTTCAGTTATAGGGCATAGGCATCCTACTGGACTGTGAGGGACTGAACTGTTATTCAAAACTAGGAAATGAATCTATCATAGGAAATGTATAAAATTGAAAGCCTTTATTTTATTGTTTTGTACAGTCTATGATCAACTCACTTCCTGAGCTTGTTCATAATTACAAATTAGTTGAGGAAAAAGCTTTTACAATTGAGTTTTGATGTGTAGTCCATGGTAAATGCTACTTCCAAAGTTGTTGTTGATTTACACACAGTCTTGTTCTTATTTGGCTGTATTTGCATAACAGTATTAATATGAGAAATATTACTCCAACAGTAGCATTGGAGGTGCAGAACTGATTATTATTAAGCTGTAAAAAATTTCAAAATCCGTGTTCACTTGAATGCCCTTCCAAGAGCACAAACAAATGAAAGGGATAAGGACAGAACCTAGAAAAACCACTAACAATATTTTTCTCCCACTTAATCTACTTATTCCTAGGAGTTCTTAATTATGCCAAAGAAAGTGATCTAGCTTTCCATCTGAATTCAATTAATTCAACAATTAATCAGGAATGCTGTATCTTAATGAGGCTCATGCACACTGTGGCTTTCTACTCACTGCAGGTCTCATGTTAAACTCAGTAATTAGCACAACAATAGAGGTTCATATTTGGTTTTTTGCACGATGTTCCCTCAAGGATCTCCTCGTAAATGAGCTCTATGGTTCAAGGATTTTCTTCTGTGTAAAAACACTAGAAAAGTCAGGAGGAGTAGAATGTTGCCCACAGATATAGTTTCCGCATCATGAACAGGATGGAATGAGAAACAGAATTATACAGGTAATGCCTCCTTTGGAGCAGTGTGTGAAGGGATAAGCAAAATATATTTGAAACTTAAGATCTTATTGTGGTGGGTTGACCCTGGCTGGATGTCAGGCACCACCAAAGCCACTTTATCACTCACCTCCACTGCTGGACAGGGGAGAGAAAATATGATGAAAGGTTCATGTGTTGAGATGAAGACAGGGAGAGGTAACTCACTGATTATCGCCATGGGATAAACACAGCTGACTTGTGGAAATTAATTAAATTTATTACTGATCAAAATCAGAGCAGATAATGAGAAATAAACAAATCTTAAAAACACCTTCGCGCCACCTCTCCCTCCTTCCCAGGCTCTGTCTCCTCACGGCAGTGGCACAGGGAGACAGGGAATGGGGATTATGGCCAGTTCATCACAGTTCCTGCTGCAGCTCAGGGATAGGAGTCCTTCCCATGCTCCAGTGTTAGATTAATAAAGATGGCCCTCCATGAACTTCTCCTACCTGAGTCCTTCCCACAAGCTATTAAGTTCATTAACTGCTCCAGCATGCATCCCTTTCCATGGGGCACAGTCCTTTCAGGCACAATTTGCTCCACCATGAGGCCTCCACAGGGTCACAGATCCTACCAGGAAACCTGCTATAGTGCGAACTCTTCACAGATCTGCAGGTCCCTGCCAGGAGCTTGTTCCAGCATGGGTTTCCCACAGGTTCACAGTCTCCTCTCAGGTATCCACCTGCTCCAGCATGGGTCTCCTCCATGGGCTGCACAGGGACAGCTGCTTCTCCGTGGTCTTCACCACAGACTGCAGAGGAATCTCAGCTCCCATGCCTGGATCACCTCTGCCTCCTCCTCCACTGACCTTGGTGTCTGCAGAGTTGTTCCTCTCATATATTTGCATCCTGTTGTGCCACAATTTTTTCTGTGTAAACATTTTTTTCCTTCTTAAGTATGTTATCACATATGTGTTGCTGTCATTCCTGGTTGGCCCAACCTTGGCCAGCAGTGGGTTTCTCTTGGAGCCAGCTGAGATTGGCTTTCAGACATGGGGGAAGCTTCTAGCAGCTTCTCATAGAAACCACTACAAAAACCCGGCTACAGAAACCTAATACACATGTTAATGCAAATAAATGAACATAAAGAGCTGATGGCAGCTGCTAAATTCTATCGAAGTGCTATTGCATCTGAACATCTAAAGCTTCTGTGCTTTTTTACAAATGGAAGAAAATAGCACTGCCTATGCATTCAGCCAAAGTCAGTGCACCATGAGAAGGAAGGAAATGCAAGGTTTCTTGCTTGTCAGGTAGTGGTATTCAGCTTCATAACAGTAACAGAACTCCAGAATACAGTTCTGTTGGCATGATTGGAGGGCTTGAGCTTTTGGCAAAATGGAGTATTTACTAGAGGGGTTAAATTGTCAGGGGGAACAAAGAACTGAGCTTCCTCATGACATGGAAAAAGAGATTTAAATGAAGCAATGGTATTCCTGTTTTCTTCTTCATTCCTAGAGACTTGTTCATTACAGTCAAGCCCCACCGTGAACTACAGTGTTTGCACTGAGTTTCTGATTTACTGTGCTCTCCTTTGGGAGGTTTAGATAAAGAAAATCTTCCTTGTTACTATCATTAATATTAATGATATATGATAAAATGTCAGACTTTAGGCATGGGCAAGTGGCTTGGAAAAAGAAACTCCCGGTTTCATGAATTCAGGTGTTATGGTCTTTGGTTTTGGACCTCACTTTTCTGCCAGAGGTTGAAGAGCAGAAAGGCAGTATGTAATTCCAGCTGGGTAGCCCAGTTTTAGACAGCTGGAAAAAAACCTAAACAATCAAGTATGAATTAAAAGAGCTGTCTGGTGTGGTACAGGAGAGCCTCAGTCTTGGTCTTTTTCCTTTTCCCTTGCAATGATAACTTCATGCGGAAGGATCTTGTGAACAGCAACAACATCCTGACCTTTGTTGAACTACCTCTGATCATTCATCTGCCCAGAGCCCTCATGTAGGTGCTGATTATGGTCACCCTTAAGTGGCCAAGATATCACTTGCAAACCTTGAACTGTCTTTCTTTTCCTTCAGACAGAAAAATAATGACAGATACCCACCAGAGTACTACTTTGGGGAAATAGCAAAAAGAGCAGAGTGAGATGTTCTGAGGAGATTTTCTGTTGAGCTGTGCTGCTTTTGTAGTTCCCTCATAGTGGCTGAGAATGGGGTCTAGGTGCTTTGGTTAAGATGCATTGTAAAAATTTAACACAAATATTAGTGGCAGAATATTTGGAGCAACAACTTAGGTGCTTATGAATGTTACTTGAATAAGCCAACTGGCACAATTGGTTAAAACAGACACTAAAATTTGAAAGTTATAAACTCCAGCTATTTATTTTTTTTGTCAAAAGACAAAAATATTTTACCCAAAGACAAAAAAAATAGGCTTAGCTTCACAGACAAAGGCAAAGCTGATGTACTTCTGGCTTTGTAGCACACAGAGTTGAATTTAGAGGAGCTCTAATTTTCGGATGTCAAGCCTTGTAGCTATGCACATAATTACTGCCAGACTTGAAATAACCTCATTTCTGATCCACTTACACAAATATATACAAATATCATAACGACAAAAGTGTTCTTAGTTCAAAAATAAAGGAAGACACTACGACTGACTTGGTACAATGGAACTGATTTACACATGTTAATGTCCAGGCACCATCAAAACACTGGGACTGTTATTAGATAGCCTTAAGTTCCTGGATCAAATCAGTATAAAGATTATTTGAGTAGTTCTTCTGTATCATATAATGTACATTTATAATGCTTCAGAATCATTAAAAAGCATGCAGTGTTGGATTCAAGTAGGAAAAGGTTCATGCTTATCTACCTTGTAATAAAAGGCGCATGATAAAGGGTTTTTAATCAGGGTAAACTCCTAGAACTGATGATTTCTAGAGGTCTAAGGGTTTTGCTAATCATATGCAATGCATGGACAACCAGATGTTGATGAGTAAAAAGGAATCTCTTATGATTTTATGGCTATGTAACATTAAAGAGAAAATTAAAAAGAAGTAAAATCTTTTTTCTTTTGAAGGTCATTTACCAAGCCACTAAGGAGGCTGAATTTGAGAGATTTTTGTACTTGTAAGCAAAAATGATGCCATTATTACATTTAATTTTAATTTTCACAATTGTACTGTCGAAATATTTAAGACTTAACTCTTATGCATACAAAAACCTCTAGCTTCCTAACTTATCCTGATGATGTGTTCCCGGACCATGGAAAATACAGGCAGAGGAGGTTTCTGCTTAAGGAATTGTAATAAACTGAATTCTGACATAAAATGTGTGACAGTTGATGGACTCAGAGACAACAGTTTCTTAGGCCATAGTGACTAAGATATTCAGTATCTGAGCTGAAAGTGCAGAGCTGCAATGACTGTTTACTAGCATGCAATCTACTCTTAAATCATATCCCAGCTTATTGGGGAAATACTTAATGATAAATTAGACTAGGATGGTTCTGATGTTGCAAGTTATATTTTAAATAATAAGAAACTCTTTTCAGGTAGGTACAAGAAAAGAAAGCAAGAAAATAAATCTTAAGGAGAGCAGTTCTTCTCACAATACAATCCCTACCAAAATCCCATGAATATAGAATATACTGTACAAATAATTAAATATTTCTTCCCCTGGGGGAAAATGAAATGGTTTCTATTTTAATGCAAGAAGCACACTAATGACTTTCAAGCTTTTAATTCTCTTTTTCCATTAACTTCCCAGGAAAATCATAGATGCAGAAATAGAAGCCACTGTAGAACTATTATGAACCTTCTAGTTGCATTTAAGCACTCTCTCAGTGGCCGTGTGAGTATTTTGCCAACAGTATAAACTATATGGCCCAAATTTCTCCCTAGCTAAAATGGAACATAGGCATTATGACAAGTTTTCTTCAAAAGTCAAAACACATGATCTGTTTAATCCCATTCCTCGTGAATTATCAGTATGTGTGGAAGACCTCCAGCTGAAGGGTATCTGTGATTTTACAATGTTTAAACTTGCAGAGTCTTCCTGGCTTAGGAGACATGTTTATGATAGGCAAGAATTTGAAGGGGAGATTTCCAAAAGCAAAAGCCAGTGTGACAAAGTGATTTTTTTTCTTGTGTGTGTGTGTGAATAGGTTAAAGAAAACTGTTTCTGAAACAATTATATTTCTTTTTTCTTTTCTACCTCCTCTCCCTCATCCTATATTTGGAATGAGCTCCCATCCCAGCTCTTTTGACAACATGGCAAACAAAGTGTACAATACTGGCTTTAAACAGTTCTTCTAAAACTGTACTTATCACAGAATCACAGAATATATAGGTTGGAAGAGACCTTCAAGATCATCGGGTCCAACCCAGCCCTAACATCTCAACTAGACCATGGCACCAAGTGCCACATCCAATCTCTTTAAACACA
Organism: Brachypodius melanocephalos; assembly: GCA_013398615.1. Classification (NCBI taxonomy): domain Eukaryota; kingdom Metazoa; phylum Chordata; class Aves; order Passeriformes; family Pycnonotidae; genus Brachypodius; species Brachypodius melanocephalos. Next base: position 12,104,337 of record VZSR01003809.1, read on the forward strand.
TCCAGGGGCAGTGACTCCACCACCTCCCTAGTCAGACAATTCCAGTATATTATCACTCTCTCAGTGAAAAACTACTTCCTAATATCCAACCTATATTTCCCTTGACACAGCTTGAGACTGTGTCTTCTCATTCTCCCAGTTGCTGCCTGGAGAAAGAGACCAAACCCCAGCTGACTACAACCACTCTTCAGGAAGTTTTAGAGAGTGATAAGGTCACCTCTGAGTCTCCTTTTTTCCAGGCTGAACAACCCGAGCTCCCTCAGTCATTCCTCACAGGGTTTGTGTTCCAAGTCCCTCACCAGCCTCGTTGTCTCCTCTGGATGTGCTCAAGCATGTCCTTCCTAAACTGAGGGGACAGAACTGGACACAGCACTCGAGGTGTGGCCTCACCAGTCCTGGGTACAGGGGAAGAATGACCTCCCTGCTCCTGCTGGCCACTCCATTCCTGATCCAGGCCAGGATGTCATTGGCCTTCTTGGCCCCCAGGGCACACTGCTGGCTCATGTTCAGCTGCTGTCACCAGTGCCCCCAGGTCCCTTTCCCCCTGGGCACTGTCCAGTCAGTCTGTCCCCAGCCTATAATGTTGCAGGGGGTTATTGTGGCCAAAGTGCAGGACTCAACACTTGGACTCATTAAACTTCATTTTGTTAGACTCTGCCCATCCATCCAACCATTCCAGGTCTCTCTGCAGAGCCATCCTATCTTCCAACAGGTCAACACAGGCTCCCAGTTTAGTGTCGTCCACAAACTTACTTATGAAAGATTCGATACCCTCGTCCATGTCATCAGTGAAAGTATTGAACAGAGCTGGCCCCAGCACAGACCCCTGAGGG
>VZSR01003809.1:12106903-12132931 GCA_013398615.1 Brachypodius melanocephalos
GAGAAGAGAAGAGAAGAGAAGAGAAGAGAAGAGAAGAAAAAATAGAGGAAAAAAAAAGGAAAGGAAAAGAAAAGAGGAAAAGACTATCAATTTTCACAGTTGGAGAAGCACAGAAGATTATATGTTATTCAAAAGAATGAAATATAACTAAGTATGTATGAATCACAGCTATGGCAACACATTTTCCTCTTTGTTCTTTTCCAAATTAACAACTAGCTGCATGACTTTCTGTAATAGTCCCTGTTTCCTCCAAACAACAGGACCATTATCCTTAAGAAGGAGGTATTTTCCTCTCCCCAAACCTGGAACTTTAGTCCTTAAATACCAAGTTGTCTGCACTGCCTGCCTCAGGAAAAAGAAATTCAAAGTCAAATTTCATTACTTCAGGCCATTGTTTGGAAATTATAATAGAGTTGAATTAACCTTGATGAAATGTGTCATTTTACCCAAAAATATAGTTGGACTGGGTTAATCATATTGAAAGAAAGGAAGAAGAAATATATGTTCCTTAATATGGAAGGCTTGGGACTTTTTTGTTTATACTGTCTTCTATAATGTGCTTTGGCTTTAAAGAACAAAGAGCCACCCCTAAGACATTTTCCAGTACTTAAGTTGTCCAAAATTAAGTTACATTGTGTATAGGGCTAGAAAGATTATAGGACAGATTTTCAGATAATCTAAAGTAGTTTGGAAATATTCAGACTGAAATGTGCATATGGTGTATTTCCCTTGTCATAACAATCCATCTCAGACTAGACCTTTCATTTCTGTCTGCACCACAAAAGGCAGAAGGTGATACTTAAATGTTTTGTGCTTGAGGCACAGGAGGCAGCAGAAAAGTGAGTGGCTCCTTTTTTACAATCTTGAAAGGTTAGACATCCTCTAGAGCATCCACAAAATTTCAAATCATTATGTTTGGGCTGCAGAAGAATCTCAGAAATGCCTATCTGTCCATTTATGTCCATCGATTTAAATTTTATGTTTCTTGAAATGTTGTTTATTGTTTTGTAGTAGGAATTTGCATAATCTTATAGCAGGGAAGATACGTCATGGGTGTTTCTCAAGAGACATGATAACATTTTCTTCCCATTCATGAATTTTTTTAATAGAATGGGGATTACAGTACTCTAGTTGCACAGTAACTAAACCATCATTTGAAAATCTTCCAGTATGGACATGTATTTCCTAAGCAGCAATGCCTTTCTGCACAGGTAGTTGGATAGTTCAGAAAATATAATTTGAACATTTTTTATCATTACTTGACTTGAAAAGTAAAGACTTGCTTGTTAGTAGTATTTTCCTACATGCTGGATATTTTGTGTGTAGAGAACAGCTCCTGCATAGAGAAGTAGCAATTATTTAAATAAACATTAGTGAGAATTAGGTTGTTGACTGTTTGCTGTGAGAATTAATGTGCATCATAGGCATGATTATACTCATTGTTTTGTGTAGAGACAAAATTTTCCTTTTATCTTGACAATAGTAAAATGGCTTAGCATTAGATTACATTTAAAGTGCCATCTAATCTGTCAGACAAAGCACACTAACACTACTGTCACTGGCAGAATCCCTCCTCTTGTACTGTACGTGGATTATATAGAATACTGTGTATGTTCTAATACTTAGACTGGGAGACTGGATTGCTGGATTTTGTTACTGCTGCTCTACTTGAGTGTTGGCAATGTGAAATTAATTGTAATAATATATTTGAATCTTAAATTTTATTCTTGATTATGTGTTGGATGTTTAGTGAATTTTGAGTCATAATTATTATTTTAGTATTTTACTATCTTAAAACACTTGATCACTCAGAGGAATTCAGAAAACCCAAGTCCATATATGTACTGTGGCAATGCATTCTACTGTTTTCTCCAGTTATAGAATGTCATTTGACTTGTGAGAAACACAAGCCAGGTTATAAGCCAGTGGGGAGGGCCACTTATGTTTACAATCTTGTGTCATATCATGCATCACATGAAGGAGCAAAATAAAAGGCTGTCATATTCTCCAAGCTGAAAACACCAGGATATATGCTTGTTGAAAATTTCTAATAATTTTTTAAATCTTGGCTATTCTTGGAACTTGAGTGTACTTCTGCCTTATGAAACTTTACCTAAAGGCAGTTAATCTCTATTATTATTTTTTCACCATACTTCAAAAGAAATGGGTTGGCATTTGTAGCTTTTATACTCTGTCATCTTTCAGTAGAAATTCATGTCTAATATCTTGGTGCTTATATTCTTGCTGTTTATGTTCTTCCTGGCAAGAATCTAGATACACCTCAACACCTTCATTTAAAATGCAAGTATCTGGATGGACTAAATAAAAAATATCTAGCAGGGTGTTTGGAGGGTTGTGTTGGATTCTTACTTCATATATTAAATGACATTTGACCACAATGCTGCATTTCATCTAGATTTCCTGAACATGTGTTTAAAGAAAAAAAAAAAAAAAAAGACATTTCCCATCTCGATTTTATATTTAGTACAAAACTATAGAACAAGTGGTTGAGCATTAAGCAATATTTTGCATGTATTAATACAATATTTACCTTGGTCATATACCCAACTAAATTTATAACTCCATAACTTCATTAATTTTTCGCCTCTATCCAATTTTCTTATTATTAATGTTGGAATGTTGGCTTCTTCAGATTTAATAATTTGCAGAAGGATATCTGAGAACATGGATTCATAAAATAAAATGATGGATTCATAAAATAAAATGATGGATTTATAAATTAATGAATATTCATAATTTCAGCTATGACATTTACTGCTAAAATGTTGCAATTAAGGTCTTTTACTATGTCATTAGACATTTTTAAAGCCTAGATTTAATCTTTTCCCAAAGAGAAATATTTTGGAAAAGCATGGATAAATCCACTCTAACTATTTTAAACTAAAAGTAATGTGAAACGACACTGTTTTCTCCATCTTATAGAAGCAATGAATGTTGTCTTTAGAGCACTCTTAATACTGATACGGTTGAAAGGGGAGCTAGAAAGTGAATTTCTACAATGAATTGAGTCTGTAGTATTTGCAACACAAGATTAAAGAAGAAAAACTTGCACAATTGAGCATATTACATTAGATTCACCACAATAAGCTTGATGTTCCTGAATGTACAGCCTAAATTCAGCAACAACTCTTTCTACAGTCTTGGGAAATAATTTTAGTGGAGTCTGAATAACTCGCTTTTATAGAAACTTCCAGAAAAAAAGATCCCTTTTTTCCCCCAAACTGATTATTTGAATCAGAAGATCTAGGAGAACAGAGCTAAGAAAACTGACTTTTTAATGGCTCCTTTCAATAAAATATGCCGTACTTTCACCCTATTTTTTAATTAGTTTTTTACTAGCCTTGAAGAATAATCTATGTCTTGGGTAATTTTCCTATGTTACTAACATGGGTGATAAATTTGAGGGTAATGAATAAAGAATGCTGACGTATAGCAGCTTTGGATTTACTCTTGGCTATCATTATAATATTAGTCACTCATGTACTTACTACTATTTCTTTATTTCTTCTGGGCTTACAGCTATTTGTCATGACTGCAGCATGACTCGTCAAGGGCAGATCTCAACTTCTCCCTTTCATGGAAGAATATTTTTCAGACAAAAACAGACGTATAAACACATTCTTTTACACCCAACTCATCAAATATCAGTATTTCAAATATTTATCTTTCTAAATATGTATTTATCTTAATGTGTGTGTCAGAACAGTAATATATATATACACAGTAACATCTTGTGACCTAGATGGGAGTAAATCTTTGGAAAATCATTTTACTTACGTAAAGAGTTAAATAATATGTCAAATTTACATATAATACTGTAATAGAAAGCATGTCTATTTGTATTTATGCATTTGTACCTAAATAATACCACAGAAAGGATCTTTTCCTGCTTCCCTTTTTCCTGCTATTAATAAACAATTCACATTTCTCTTGTCCATATTTTTTCCCAAACGTATTTTAATTTCAATATATCTCTAAAGAGTTTAAGGTGTTTTCTTACTTGTTTTTTTTTTGAGGATTTTTAAGAAATCTATTTGCAAATCTGATTCCTGGCAGGTACATAAATGTAAGTGTAATGTCCAAATAGAGTAAGGTTAATTGTTTTAGGTTGATATAACCATTTTATAATTTATTATGCCAGAAAAATTGGAAGCCATCATCAGTAATACTTATCCTTATATTCTTTACTTAACATTACTAGGATTTTTACTAATATTTTTATAGGTGGTATTTGAAAGTCTTACTTTTCTAACAGCAGCTTGCTGCTTAGCCGTAATGATTTAAAACTAGACAGGCAGTAAAATAATTTTTATTAACATACGCCTACACCTATCTTTAATTCTCTAAGTAATGGAATTCTTTATATTTTTAACAGCACCAAAAAGAAGCAGGGTATATTGTGACACACTGTGACATGCGTTGGCTCCTGGTAAAGTTGTCATAACAAAAACTGAAACAAAAACCCCAGAAAAGATTAGCCATTCTGCTCTCTTACAAAACAACCTAACAAAATGTTATCTGCAGATGTGAAATGGTTTAACAATTTAATTGACAAAATTTTAACACTTCATTTGAGGGAGTAAACAAGTCTGGGACTTTCCCTTCCTGAGAAAAGTTGCCCATGGAATGCAAGTAGAGATGATTCAGTAAAACTTATGGCATCGAATCTGTATCAGATTCATGAACTACAATTTTCTCTTAACTCACTGGCAAGGCTTAGACTTTGCAAGAAGTGTTTGGGAAACTAGCCAAAGACAGAGGAATAATTCCCTCTCATTTATCAAGAGCATATACAAACCCAATCCCTTACCTTGCTCATAAAGCAATGGCATCCAGATTGCCTGTACATGTGTGTTTACATCTCTTAGAACTTTTAAACACAAATGGCTTGAATTAGGCTTAAGAAAAATATCTGGGATTTGAGCGGGGTAGCTTTGCTTTCAGGTTTTTTAGGAGTTTGGTTGCTTTTTAAAAAAAGGTATTTTTAAATAGGCCCTTGGGTGTGTGCCACAGCTTTAACCAAGACATATTTAAGTGTTCTGTTAATTGATAAGTTCCAGGGGCGGATCTCACATTCACATCATGTTTTCTGTAGTGCAACCTTGCTAAGGTTGGAGTTTTGCTAATTTTTAAAAAAATCTCCTTGTTTTGGTGCCGAGGAGCTGAAGTAGACTTTGAAGTCTTAGATATAGTTGCACAACAGGAACACTAGGCAACAGCACTTATTTTTTTTTCCCCACAGGGTCTCTCTAAACCGTTTCAATTCCTTTGTAAAGAGCTCATTCACAGCACTAAAGTGGTCTTTTAGTCTTTCTGCTCATGCAGTCTTATGTACTGAGAAGCGATCTGGCAGACAGGGAGTAAGTTTGTGAATGAGGAACCTATGCAGGAGGGGCCTGGAGGAACAAAGATTCTCAGCTGCCCTCACAATCCCCTTGGTTTTGATACCTGATGCCCTTTGATGTTAGGCTCATGTTTCACATCCATAGTGTGATATTCTGTGGCCTTCCTCCTGCTTTAGGACTCATCACGGACAGCAGTGGGAGCAGGATGAAGAAGAGACCTGAGGCTGCATTAGAGGGAACTCCTATAGGGTTAGCTCTTGGAAATTAATCCCAAGGGGCATGAATTCCAAGCACATTGGCATCACTGGGTATGATTTATACTGGCTAAAGGGGTTTTGGAGATGAACTCTTAAGTTTAAAATTATGCATATCCCCTGAGACAAGCAGATAAGCAAATGGTTATGTGCAAAACGGGTGTAGTAGTGTTACAAAAACCTACTAATTGGTGTCTATTTACACAGTGGGTTATGCATATGCTATACCTGCACATCCACATACCCTGCACTGCTCTGCCACGTTTCTGTGGGACAGTGAGGAACGTTGTGTATGCCTGGGTATGCCAGAGCATGAGGAAATCTGCAGAATTGCCTGTGATGCCTGTCACACTGCGGATTTTGGAAGTTAACTCTTGTAACAAAATTCGTCTCACCTTTGAACATCTTTAGTATTTTTGAGCCTCAGTTTATTGACCTGTGAGCACAGATAGAGTTTACTTATCTCCTAGGAAGCAGGGTTTATTCATCTAGAGATTAATATTTTTAGGTGGTAAAATGGGTTTAGAAGTGAAGAGTATACTACTTAAATTAATACTACTAAATAATTGTTAATGCCAAAAGTGCAGGAGTTCAAAATCACAAATTTTAAGTGCTCTTGCAGACTTAACTACCACATACCAAACACAGCCTAAAAAACAACCCTATCACATTCTATAAAAATACTGCAAGGATTGTACACAAAAATATGATACCAGTTAATCAAAGGAGATTTAGAGAAACCCCAGTTAAAAAATTCCACACAAAAATTCTTAATCTTTATAATCTTCATGTTCTGCTTTCACTTAAACATCTGCAGTCCTGCTGTCTTCAATAAAATTGCTCAAATTTAAATCAGAGGAGGTTTTCTATTAATGTTATTTTTGGTTGATGCAGTCTTCATAGGTCATGGTTTGTAATTTTCTAATTCCTGGATTTGCAAATTCTGGAGGAAAAATCTCTTTTAGATAGAAAAACATGGTGTCTGGGATGCCCTGTCCATCTGACTGATATCCCACAAACATGGCTTCTATAATTTTTTAAGTCCTGTGTAGCATCTTAAGAAAAAAAAATGTTGGAAGTAAAGACTGTTCGCATGGGTTTTGAGAAAACACGGTCAGTAATACTCAGCTTGGGTGACAGACAGAGCTGAAGTTCACCAGAATAACTCAACTGCTATAATTTACATCAGGAGTTAGGTTTGGAGCCAGCTGAAGCCAGTGGTCATCTCTCAGCCTAGGTAGAAATAGCTCAGACATCGGGGGAGTCAGTGAAGAGCTCTACAAAGGCATGCAGTAAATACCAGATGGTACATTATGAATGCTGAAGAGCAAATTAAATTTGGATAATTTTTTCATCACATCTTATTATGGGGAAATTATTTCAAAGGGTTCTGCTGTCTTTGGAGAAATGCACTAATTTTAGATCCTGAATGTTTTTTCCCTTGAACTGTGAGCAGTTGGCCTTGAGTGGCAGAGGAAATGGTAAAGGGCAGCAGCCAAACCTGCTGGAAAACAGCTGATGTCTGATTTTTCTGAGCAAAAGTACAGCTGCAAAATGCTTAAAATTACAGTGTGTTACATACAGAGTGATTTGAGCCAGATCCTCGAGATGCAAATCATTCTGTATCTGTTACTGCAGCGCTCTTTCTGTGAGTTACAACATTGTACAATGCCTAGGAAAAAAAATAGTCAAAACATCTTTTCTCTAGTTTTTCCTGCCTGAAAATCAAGATGCTGTCTTCTTTAGTTTCACATAAAGTACCAGAATGTCATTGCCACTACTCAACTCCCACTGTTGTGCATACAAAAAGAAACAGACCTCTTCATGCTGTCTCATTTTAAATGATCTTCCTTGATTTTTTTGGCACTTGTAGGATACACTTCACCACTGCAGCTGCTGTTGCAAAAATGTCAGATAATCTATAGGTGCTCATCTTCCTTCCAGCTGAGAGGTCATCTGGAGGTAAAAAAAAAGATCATCTGAGTGTAAAGAATAACTTAGAATTTTATAATGTAGTGTAATGGACCCATAGATCCCGTGGTGTTCAAAAAAAAAAGTAAACAGAAAAGGGTAGTAGTAAAGCAAAAAAATTAGCTCAAGACTTAAATTGTTCACTGACTACTGATCAGCTGTAGAAGCTGCTGCTGCCAGTGATGGTAATTAACTTCTAGGACCAAGGAACACAGGTTTTTAATGCAGGACAGGAAATCAGTGATGCAATGACATCTGTGAGTATATTTGAGAATAGAAATTTGCCAGTGAATGACCTCTATATTCCTAGTCCTCTAGGAAGAATTAGATAGGGAATTCTCTGATGAGACCTTTCATACTGTAATATATTCTTAATGCTTTAGAATCAAGTTCCCATCTTTTAATTAAATGTTCATCAGGAAAGGATTCTTGGCTCTAGGGTAGAAATTGTTCAAAACCAGAGAAAGGGATCCTTAGGTTGGTTGTTTTGCCTAGGTTTGTCTCTTTTCCCTGTTTTCAAAGTTGTCTCAATATATAATGGATTTTTTTCTTTTAATAGTAATCTCTAAGTTTCAAAATGTGAAAACAGTTTCTTGGCCAACTCTGCCCAAGAAAGACTAAATCAGACAAGATCTGTGAAACTGGAAGAAATCGTGTTATAACATGGTTCTTTAGATGTTAAAATAGGTTATAGACACCAGTCTGATTTTTGACACAAAATCAATTCACTTGCAATAACAGCGAATACATAAATACAGCTTTCAGAAAACTGTGATCTCAGAGAAATGAACCCATGGTAAACCAACATCAGTTACAAATTTGAAAGGATGGCAGGAGGCTACTTCCAGCCATGTGTGGTCAGTGGGGGTTACCAATGCACATTCCACTTCATGCAGTGGTGCCAGCTGGTGCCAACATTTTTTGAACAAAAAAAACAAAAAAAAACGGAACTTTAATTAACCAGAGAATCAAGTGTTACTCTGACCTCCATGGGGGAATGAGAAACAAATTGCCCTGAGGAAAGCAATAACTCCTCTTTGATATAAAATCATGCCTTTCAGTTTGAGGTCATAATTACTTTGTTGTTGATGTTTAAAGCTGTGAAAAACTGAAGTGCTATATATGAAAACTTTCCAAGAATTAGTCTTTTCATGCTGAATAATCATAAATTCACAGTTCTAGCTGGGTTTTTGTTTTCCTGGAGTAGGATTCAGACAGGATTTATCAACTCTCTGTGCTGGCTCCTTCTCTCCATCTCTTAAGAGACAGAGTGACAAACGTCTGTCCCCAGACATGCATGTATATACTAAGGGTGAAAATGTAAATTTAGGAACAGCCAATGGAGAATACCATCTCCCTTAAAAAAGAATAATAAAAAATAATTATCAGGTTTAAAAAAACACACCAATTCCATCTCTTTAGGAAAAATAGTATTCATATGTATTTGAATAATTAATGAATATAATGCACTGCAACAATATGAATAATGACAATGCAAATAGAACTAGGAAAATGAAAAAGAAAACCATTTTCCAATGCAGACTGTTAGGACAAGAGTACAAGAGTTCAAGAGTACTCTTTCTACTGACTCTCTTTTATATTATTTTTAATTAGATATTTTAATTATTTAATTAATATCTTTCCATAAAATCTATATTTACATATTTCACCGTTTTGTGAGGTTTATCTCTTCTTGGAAAGCTGAAGTAAACTTTAAAATAACCCAAACCAAATGAAATTGAAAAAATGCTGAATCCTGCTGTGTGAGTGATAAGGCATATCACAGAGTAAAATTCCTTTCTCTTTCTCTTTTTTTTTTTCCTAGTTTGCCACACTGTGATCTAGATGTGCTCTGTTTATGACAAATCATTTGTCAACATTCTCTTGCAATTTTGTGTGTGAAAAGTTAAGCCATACTGCTGTGGTGAACTGCTTTGTTACCTCTGCAGCTGCCAGCTTTTCTGTTTTCTTGCTCTCCTTAACAACAAAATACATTTAAAGCTTTTTTTGGTTCAAGAGGTTGTGCCAGAGTGATTTTAGTGATCTTCTGTGTTTACATTTGACGCCTGTTTATAACAGCATAGCCTGAGTTTTTCCCAGAGACTTTAATAAATGCTGAGTTTTTTGAACACAGTGCTAATTTATGCAATACAACATCTCTGGGTGATTTTTGATCTAAATTAGTTTCTCTATGTAACCTTGACTTTCTGGCACACCTGAGAAGTACAGATGCTGTGTGGGGGAGAAGAGGCTGCACAGGATGATTCTGCTGCCAAGAATTTTTTATTTCAGACAGCTACCTGAAAATATCTTCTGCACAGATGACAATAAACACTCTGGCAATTATTAACACACCTCAAATCTTGTTTTTTCTCATTCCATAGAATACATCATGTTTCTTATATGGGATGTGTCAGGACTCACTGGCAACATTGCAGCCACTGATGTACTGAACATCAGACTAGAGAATTAATTTATCCAAATAATTAGCTGATTTCTCTCCAGTGCTTTTGTTTCAGACCATTTGACATCACATTCTAGTCAGTACCATGTTCACAATAAATGTAAGGAAAAAAAATTTAAATCTTTAAATTTCAAATGGTTTGTGTTATGAGAGCTATCCTACCTGCCTGGATATAGTCTTCTATTCTAAAATTATCCTAGAAATGAGTTTCACACTAACTTTTCCATGTCAGCAGCTCTTGATGTTACTTCTGCACTATTTGTGTAGAGAGAAATTAAAGTACTACTGCTCTTAAGATATTTCCTCAATCTAGTCTATGTGTATGTTAACTTCATTTCAGAGGAGAAGGAGGGTTTTTGCAGTTCAATATGAAAGATTGTATAGTTCTCTTGCTGTTTCTAGTCCTTTGTTTCAGCTCTTTTTTATTATTTTTTGAAATTATTTTTTATTTCAAGCATGCAATTTAACTTCAATTTAACTCATTTATCATAAGATCAGACAAGTCCAGATGTTCTTCTGAAGGCAAGATTCAACTGTGCTTTTCCCCTGAATTTTCCACTTTGACCTTTCCTGAATGGGGAGACATCTCTTTCCTTTTTCCCCATGCAGCTGTGCCATATCAGTGTCTGCAGCTCTATCACATCAGTGATTTCCCCAGCATCTAGAAGTGCATTGAAGTTGGGAAACTCTGGGGTCTTGTGCTGTGGTTTGTTTGTGAGAATGTGAACACAAAATTTTCAGAGAGGTCAAGGAGAACATCTAGAAACCTCTAGAACCCTGCCACAGGAGCTGGTCTGTTCCCATGTTTCAAAGCTCTTCTTTAAACACTCTTTGAATTTCTCAAAAGAATAGGTAAAGGGACACCTATCCTCATGTGACAGGCCTCTCATTCTGCTGACACAGCCACCATAATGGCTTTCTAGTTTGCTTTCATTAAAGCTACTTCCTTAAATTTGAAGTGTAAAAGATGGCCTGGGATAATACTGTCTCTAGGAAGGAAAAGCCTCAGGCATCAGTAATAGGCAAAGCAGACTAAGTCTGATGGAGGACCTCTGTTTAAAATTTGATGGTGAATTGTTGGTGAAAATCTAAGAATGTTTTATTTAGCCTCTTCTTTTTTGTGTCAGATGAATGAAGTAGAGACTGTAAATAAAAAAAATATAAAAAAAAGTAATTTTTTACCAGCCCAGACTAGAATATTTCTAGATGTATATAAAAAGAAAATGGAAATCACAGGGAACTTATAAAACATCCCCAGTTCATTCCTTACATGTAAAATGACCTAGATTTTTCACAGCAAAAGTGCATTTTGGAAGCAATATTTTTGTTTTGACATCTATCCCCACCTAGTGTCAGTGACTGTTATTTCAAAATAATTCATCTCTTATTTTCTCCTTCTGATTCCTTTCATCCCCCCTCTCTCCAGCAGAGCGCAGAAAAAAAAATGAGTACTTTCCTCTGCTGATAAATATGGCCTTTTTTAAGGAGCTGCAGTCTTTTTGACTTTTGTGGGAAACATGCAAATATCTCTTTTTATCTACCCTACAGGAACTAACAGATCTATTTACTGAACAAAAAAAGAATCTCTATGAATGAAACCTATTAAGGTTAGGCAAATTTTGTGCTCAGCCTCTTTCAATTTCTAATACTATGAACCTTCTCAGTAGGTTTCACATCAGTATTTTGTATTTGTAAACTTACTAGCAAATGAATTGACACAAAATATTTTCATCTCCTAGTATTTTTCCTTTTGATTCTTAGATGTATGTAAAAGTCATAATTAATTTTTTTATTAATAAATTTGAATTTAATGATAATTTAAAACAAAATAAAAGCGTTTTAAAAGTCTTATACATTTGAAATCCTTTGTACCAAGGAAGGTAAAAGAAAATTTGCATAGCTCAGTGTCTGAAAATACAGCCCATCTTTAAAGTAAATAACCACACTGTTAGGCTGTCCAAATTATAGAAGAGGAAGTCTGTTATTCCAAAGGAGAGAAATAATAGAACAATAACCAATAAAATATTATAATTTATGATGCTTTTTGATGGATATTTAAAGTCAAAACTCTCTGTTTTCTCTCACAGAAATGTTGCTTACTTTATATGTATAAAATTATGGAACTAGTTTGCAATAATAGAAATAAAATGGCATTAAATGCCAGTGGGACTGAATGTTGATTGTTTTTTGGTCATTGTTTTTGATTATGTCTACCCTAGAAAGATGTCTATCTATCTTTTTTCAAAATATTTCAGTTTTATTCCTATTTTTAGGGGAGAAAAAAAAGGAAGTATTCTTTGCTCTGTATTTATAGATTCCATGATACAACTGTTTCCATGTTTATTGTTAGGTGTAGACAATCTCTCTTGTATATTGGAGCAATATAAACATCTAGAAAACTCTAGAAATCATACCTCAATCTGGAGAAGAAAGCATCAAATTCCCTAAAATGTGAATACTGCTTATTGTTCTTAGAGGTTTTGGGTGACTGTGTGCAGCTTCTATAAAGATATTAGCCTTTTAGAACACATTTTTAATTTTGCTAATTGTAACTCTGCCCTCGGTTTCAGTACTCAGCTCATCTCACAAGCCCCACCATTTAAGAATAGACATCTACTAGAACAGTTCACTGAAAGCCATAGCCATATGCTACATTTCAAGTCTCTGTTTTTCAATTAAATGGCAGCTGTGTATTCCATTTAGGCCTTCTGGGGCTTGGAATATGCACTGCAAATTTCACTTCATATGCACTCTAAAATTAATTTCTCCATGATAGCTTTCTAGTAATTACTATACAGGTGCTACTCCTCTGGTCTCATGAGATTTGTTTTCTAGCATTTTAAAGAGTTGTTATGAAATGGGGGAAACTTAAATTAAATTGCCAGTGAAATATTTAAACTTTCTTTCTATCAGGGTAAAGTGCAACCACTGGACCTCTTGAATGATGTGACCCCAAAATAATCTAAGATATTTACAAAATACATCAAAAACCTAAGCAGTGGGAAAGAATTAAAAAAAAAAAAAAACTATTAGTAAATCCAAGAGAAAACATGCATATGAAAATATTTGGTAATTAAGATATTCTGAGTAAATATGAACTCCAGGGAGAGAATAATTATTGTTTTTTTTCCTTTGTTACATTATGTCTTCATCGGAACAGAAGTAACAGTGGAGATTATAGCTCAGTGAAGGATTGTTTTTGTACAAAGTTATTGTAAAGTCTGAAAGCCCAGGAAAATTTTCTCAAGAAAACTGCTTGAAAAAGTAAAATCTATGACCAAAAGAGATTGGGGGACTTAACTGCCACAGAAATTCTGGATTTTGTCAAAACCTTTCAAATGTGCAAGATTTCTGCAACACACCTTGCGATAAAAAGCTTTACTGTTCACAAGATTGTCTTCTCTGGCTGAATGGAGTTAACTTACCCTGCACTCCCCCAGGTTCTCATAAATTTTAATTACAACTCTAATTTAGTAATGGCGTGGCCTTCATTTCACCAGAAGTGCAGTCAATTTGTGAAGAAGGAACTAGCTCAGCACTGTAAAATAAAGAGAGGGATGGGATTTTTAATATGTGTGAAACAGTATACTATTGTGGGAAAACTCACACTTGTATGAAACATAGAGTTTACTATTAGAGAATAATATTGACAATCAAATGTAAAACTTTTGTGTCTTGTGTAATTTACACTGAAAGAGAACATTCAGAAACATAATTGCTTTTGGAGGAGTGTGTAATCCCCCTTTTTTTAAAAACACTGGAAATACAAATTTCCAGTTTTGCTTTATCTCCTCTCTACCCACTGATCTTCCAGTAGCATAAAAGATGCAACCAGCATCGATCTCCTGGCATGATTCTGAAAGCTCTTCTTGCATTTTATTATAAGGAACATCCATAACATAGCAATGACGTTCTGTATGAGCAAGGTGTAAACAGAGTTTGAGAAGCCTGCCGAGACTCTCTTTACTTGTCCAGGGAAAGACAAGCAAAAAGGGCCAGCAGCCTGCAAGGTTTTGGAGCACCTTTCCTCAAGATGTTTCATTGATGAAGACTGACAAGATTGGCACCCTTAAAACTGCATGTGGCTAGATTTCACGTTTGCACTCTTACAGAAAGATCAGCTATATGGCATAAGTTGGAATGTGATGAAGCACTTTTGAAACAAGGAATAAGACAACCTGAGGTTTAGTTCAATCATCCAAAAACTTCAGACCATATCTTTTCATGACACAAGCACATACTTATTTTGCTTGTAGTGGTTTTAAAAGAAGAGTAAGCTGATGTAGGACCACAGCATGACAAAGATGTTTAGCTGCTTGCATTGTGCTGTCCTTGGTTAATAGTGTTATTTCTGAATTACTCTGGATTTGACCATTAAAGATACAACCTGCAACTCTCATCATGGAATGAATAATTATCACTCATAGCACTCATTACCAATATTATTTCTATTTGAATTTTAAATGTTTGTTTTAAGTAATTATATTAAGATGCTGGGTCTCACTGAATTTTGCAATTCTTTAGTTAGTTATCCTTGAGAATTCACAGATTAACATGGTTAAATATCTATTTTGGAAGCTGTATCTTTCCTATCTTTGTTTCATCTGCACTCCAACTAGTGTTTATCCTTTCTCACATTATCAGACAGTATGAATATTTTTTCTCTGTTGGAGATGATGACAAACTTTCTTTTGACTTTTTATGTTGTCAATGACCTTAATGAAATTAAAATTATACTTAAAGAAGGAGCAGTTTACCTTTTCTACACTGTATATATTCACAAGTCAAGAACAAAATCTCACAATTTTTGGGCCAAGTGGCCTCAAAAGTAACACATGAAACAAACAAAAAAAGAAAGAAATTGTGTAATATCTGCAATAAACCAAATTACTTGAAAGAGACATGTATTTCATTTTATGTAAGCTTACTTGAAAAGAGAATGAAATTTACATCGCTATTAATAAATATGAGTAAACAATGAAAAGAAAGCTAAAAAGAACATTTTATATTCCAAATGTGTGTATCGGTATAGAAGGAGAAAGTGTTCTGGTTTGTTATTTACTCTCAGGAGTGCTGTAGTATCTGGCACTGTATCTGAGACACTCTGCCTGACTCCAGCTAGCATCCATAAGGAGAAAAGGACACAGACCTGTCAGTGCTACCATTTAAAGAGACAGTGATAGACCTGATGACAGACTCACATGACAATGAGTTCTTCAGCAGCCTCAGCAATGATTGTCCTTTAAATAGCTCTGAGAAGACTGACAAATTTCCAGTAAAATCTCAGTATGTTGGGGTTTTTTTTTAATGAGAGAGGCAATATTTATCTGTGGGAGAAAAATATTGTTACACGGACTCTGACTTGTTCAACTTTCATCATACGATGAGATAGGTGATGTGAGATTTGTAGTTTTTCGCAGACATGCAATTTATTTAAGAAAAGAGCTTATTAAAATCAAAGCTGGAAGGATGATGTGGCAGCTATAACAAAGCCAGTTTTCCTTGATACTACTCTTACACTGAAACCTCTTCAATTCAACTCCAAGACACTGCAGGAAAAGCTAGAATTGTGTTTTCCCAGTTAACATTTTAAGTTCTTCCATCTAATATTTTGTCAGGGTACCAGGTACCTTTTTTTGCTAAAGCTAAAAGTTGAGCAAATATGTAACTTTTTTTCAGGACTTCAAATGTAACTAAGATCTAAATTAAAACAGACATATGGAGCAGACAAAATTTAGACATCCATAAAATCTCATTCCATGACGTGCTCAGTAACATATAGAAAATTGAATGGGACTTAAGTTGCACTAATATAAACAAAGTAATTTTAAAAACTAGAATTAAAAATGATAAAATTAAAAATTAGATCTATGGCTTGCACAACCTTTCTGTATAATACAAGAACAACGGGCTTAACAGGAAGACTTGCAATTATAGTGTATTTATGGTGTAAATGAAACTGATAGAGCAGCACTCCAAAACTAACATAGCAATGTATTACATGGTGAACATTTTCAGTAGAAATGATATCTCATTGTGCTTTAGGCATTATGTAGCTACCATGTATTTTTAGATTTTCAGAATGAAATATTCTAGTGGTCACTAATTAAGTCATTTCGAATTGCCTTCTGAAAGGTTAATGTATTGCTGCTGGTATTGTTTGTCAACTTGAATTTTGGAGACTGAGGTATTATATATGAGAGAAGGGTATTTTATTTACCTGAATATTGGCAAACTGTGGGAGTTGTCCACTTATACTTTTCAGATTGATGTGCAGAATTAAAGGATTGTATGTTTAATATTTCTACTAGGAAAAAAAAAAAAAGAAAGAAAAGAAATATTCCCTTGCAGCTGAGAATGAAACAAAAATATGACACTATATATGAATTATATATTGTGTCCTGGGAGGTTAAGTATTTTTTTATTATTTTAAGTGTGATCATAATAATTAAATTAGGTTAAATATTAAAGATTAAATATTAAATAGTAGATGGAAATGAAGAGATACATAATGATAAAGCAAAACACATAAAATATAGATCCTATGGGAGTAATACAGCATATCCATACCTATGGGAGAAAAATGCTCTGTTAGGTCACTCAGCTTGACAGAATAATTAGGAACTACCCCAAGCCTTCCCCAAATATTGTGGAATATAATGTATTACATCCTTTTGGTCTAATTTTAGAGTTCTGAAAAATAGGTATGGTGGTCTTCATGTCCTCTTGCAAATGCATTTGTGTTGCAGAACAGGTGAAAGCTGAAAGGCAGGACGAAGCAGGTTCCTCTTCGGATGAAAGATCATTGCTACTGCAGCAACACCACCCCTTGCTCCAGCCTTGCTTGACTCGGTTCATGTCTGCAAGAGTGAGTTCCTGCTGGCACTGATGTACATAAAGGCACTCAAGACTTCATGGACTGAGCTCAGGATGTTCTGTGTCAGTTATCATCATTCACCCCAGTGCTTAGAAGAAAAAGATTATCTTGTGTTACAGCTGACTCTAACATGAACAATAAGAAGGGTTGCAATTTTCCTTTCTTTCTGGTCATTAAAAGCAAAATTTCCGTCTACTAAAAAATTGAATTGGAACAATAAAATAGCAAACAAAGGAAATATAAACTGAATAATTGCACGTGGCTAGATTGGCTCAAGATTTTTGCTATTTGTTAAATTTTTTTCCCAGGAGAAGGTTCTTTTATTATTTAATAATTTTTTGAAGTTGTTTTATACCTGTTATATCTAACTGGAAGCAAAATGAAATATCTCCCTCTAGCATCTGTTTCTTCTTTGGTGCAAAATTGCAAAATTAATTCTTCAATTTTATTGCTAATTGTAGTTGTTTTATATATGATGGCAGCTCTGCAATCAATGGGAATTCTGTCACCAACCACTTGAAATGTTTTTAAGCTGTGGTATGTTCTAGAGCTTTATGAATACTACAATGTCCCAGTGCTTGGTGAAAATACTAAGTGCAATTAATATGCTTAGATGTTTAGAGATTTTTTTAATGTTTAATTTGTGTGTACATGTGGTCCAAAATGAGTGGGTTTGGCCTGGACAAAAATTTGCCTGTGTGTCTGGAAATATCACTAAATATAGAAGGCATAAAACAGAGCAATAATTAAATGTTTGGGCTACTGAAGGTTCCTGCCCTTTAGTATGTTCTCCAATCAGAATGATGTCAGATTAATCTCCAGAATGTGACCATTTTACATTAATCCATGGTACTCATGAAACCTGTTCCCTGTACTGCATTGTTACATGACTAAATCAGAAAACATTTAGGCATATCACAAAACACAGTTAGTTATGTTGATCGAAAAGTAAGGAATTAAATTGTTGTACCACCCTTCTCCAAATATCCTGACTTTGTTCAGTGAAACTCATGATTTCATAACATCCAACATTGCTTTAGACAAAATGGCATGCATTTTTCATATTATGATTCACTGGCTGTGGGCTTTACCTTGTCCTATATGCAATACAACCATGTGATTTCAAAATACAAAGGAGCAGAGTACAGTTGCCAGCCTACAAAACTGCATTTTGGGTAAAAATTTCTGTAAATATTACTGTATCAAGGGCATTTATTTTCTCTCTCTGTAATTATGCTTTAGCACTTAGAAAACACACTGTTACACCTCAGAGGTCAATTTCTGCAAGCTGAGTAGTTAATAGTGAAAGAAGGAGTTTCAAATATATCACTGTTTAAGTGCATACAGGTATATCTAATCAGGACTGTGATAACACTAACAGTCTCTCTCCCATCACAGTGAAGTAGCATAATGTGATTAAAATTTAGAACTTAGGATAATTCAACTGGATTGATGAAAAAGAAAGAATTAAGTCTGAGGGTTTTTTTGTGTGTGTGGCTTGATGAGGTCTGCTTTTAATTAGATCGATAGTAACTTGACATAATTATGCTCTATACAGTTAGCATCAAAAAAGATCCCTGACCAGAAACTGGCACTAGAACTATGAATTTTGTTAACATGAAAATAAAAATGAATAGCATTTGATGTTTGTGTAATTTAACAGAACATCACAGTAACTGTCAACTATCAAGTATTTTCAAACAGGTTTTCACTAAATATGCTATGACCTCACACGTTCTTGTGTGACATTTTCCACTAGTCATCTTCACATCCTATTTCTTAGTTAGAAATTTCTCCAAAATTGAATTCACTCCCTGAAATATTAACTTCCATATTAAATGAAAAAATGAAACCAAAAGACCTGACACATATCTATTTAACCTCTTTCAATTTTGAAAATAATAAGTTAAATTTCCCAGGGACATAAATTAATCCACAGGAAATATATAGTTCAAAAATTAAGTTGTGAAAATACTCTTCTGATTAACAATACAGGATGTTTTGCGCCAGTTTCTTTATGCTGAATGAGATTATTTCAAAATTCCACAATGATTCAGGATCCAACATCAGCTGTATAAATTTTGTTACATGAAAACCATTCATATTTTTGTTGATAAAGCAAAGAGGTTTTGAATAACATGGAGGAAATGTATTAGAATGACAAAGCTGTTTCTGTGTGCATTTAACTTATTTATAATCCACACGTTTAACTTATGAAAGTTGTTTTAAAATGGTCTGTAGAATACAGATTTCTTCATAGGGGAGATTGACTTGTAGTTGAGTTCCACCCATGGATATCTAGTTTGTTTTTCATGCTTTCTTTGGCTGCTCTAGCTACATTCAAAATAAATTAATTGCTTCTTTAAAATAGATGATTTCCACATTTACTTATAAATTGCTTTATTTCTTCCCAAGGAAGTAAGTGAAGTGATTGCTTTATTGATGGTGACGAAAGGAAAATGCAAATTACCTCATGTGACAAACATAATGTAAAAGTTTTTTAGTGAGGCATCTGGGCATTCTATGCCCAATTTAAAAACAAAAACAAAACCAAAACCAAAACAAAAACAAAAACAAAACAAACAAAAAAACAAACAAAACAAAACAAAACAAAAAAAAAAAAAAAAGGAAAAGGAGGACTGCTTCAAAGAACACTTGAAAGCCTGACTCCTGGTTGGGTGTTGAGTGCAAAGCAATGCTTCCCAGACAAATTGTCTCTCTCTGCCTTTCTTGACTGCATACAGAGTCTAAGTCAGAAACATCCAACTTTGCAAGCAAAGCTCAGTGCTGTTGATTTCCTATATCATATTCTGCTCTTGTGCTCTAACTGAAGTCTATATTTAGATAATTAATAGTAAGTGTCTTTAAAAATTCATTATACATAGGTGGTGCTGTAAGATTCCAGGTAGGTTTGATTCTATTAATTGTTTAAATGCACTTAAAAGTTTTCTCTGCATTAGAATATTACTAATAAAAGTTAATCATGGCTCACTGGGGAGCTTCTTGCTGGGTTTCTCTCAGAGCTGATTCAGTGGTGGGCCTCGAAATGTGGGAGACACAACAGTTTCCCCACTTCCCCTCATACACACTGGTCTGTCCTTTAAGAACAAATCCCTTCCAGATACCACCTTTCATTCCTCTTTAGCTTCTAGAAACTTCCCCCTGTTCTACAGAAGAAAAAAGAAATCCCACGTGTTGCAGAGATCTGGTCACACCAAGTCTAACCAGATGTATTTGGAACACTGTGAGCACATTTGAGAAAGGTTTCTTGCTGTGTAAAGCCAATTTTAGTCCTCAGATCTAGACAGATGAGCAAGTTGTGTTCAGTCTCTTGTCAGAACTTGGCTGCAAAATAGTCTGTGACATTAAATGAACACTTTGATAGCAATAATTACATATATTTCTAGCCCTCCAAAAGTAAAATGTCAAACCTAAAGACTGTCTAGAATTCTTCAGTCATCATTGAAAGGATAATGAAACAAGTAATGGAAAAGATTATCTTGAAATATATGTCAAAATACATGTATGACAGGAAGGTGATCAGCAACAGCCTACATGGCATAACTAAACACAAATCATGCTTGATTAATCCAGTGACTTTCTGTGATGGAACAACTACAAGAGAGAACAAGGGAAGTGCTTGGATGCCATCTACCCAGACTTCTCTAAGCCCTCTGATGTGGTGTCCCATAATATTCTTGTTATTACATTGGGAAAATATAGATTTGGTGGATGGACCATTAGATGGATAAAAGCTTGGTTGGAGGCTGCATCCAAAGAGTAGTAGTCAATGGCTCAGTGTCCAAGTAATGGGTGGCATCCCTCAAGACCCTGTACTGGAACTAATACTATTTAGTAGTTTTATCAACAACATAGACAGTGGGATTGAGTGCAAACTCAGCAAGTTTGCAGGCAACAACCAGTTGAATGGTGTTCCTGATACTCTGGAGGGAAGGATGACAGAAGGATCTTGCCAGGCTGGTTCCCCATGAATGTCATGAAGTTCAACAAGGAGAAATGCTATATCCTGCACCTAGATCAATACAGGTGATGATACTTGTTGATGAATGGATTGAGAGCAGCCCTGTCGAGAAACATTTGGCAATATTGGTGAGTGGCAAATTGGACATGATCTGACAATGTGCACTTGCAGCCCAGAAAGCCAACTATATTCCTGGTTGCATCAAAAAGAATGGTGGAGAGCAGCTTGAAGGATGTGGCTCTCTCCCTCTTCTCTCATGAGACTCTACCTGCTTCCAGCTCTAGGACTACAAACAGAAGAACATGGACTTCTTGGAATGAGTCCAGAGGAGGGACAGGAAAATGATAAGGGATCTGGAGTACCTCTTTTATTAGGAAAGGCTGAGAGAGTTGAGGTTCCTCAGCTTGTAGAAAAGAAGATTGTGGGGAGGTGGTATTTCAGCATTTCCGAATATAAAAGGGACCTATAAGAAAGATGGAGAAAGACTTTCTACAAGGGCTTGTATTGACAGGACAAGGGGTAGTGATTTTAAGCTAAGAGTAGGTTTAGACTGAATTTAAGAAACAAGTTTTTTGACAATGATTTTGGTAGCCTGGCACAGGTTTGCCCAAGTAGTTGTGGATGCTCGTTCCTTGGAAGTGATCAAGGTCACATTAAATGGGGCCTTAAGAAACCTGATCTAATGTAAAGTGTCCCTGGCTATGGTAGGGGGTTGGACTAGATGGTTTTTGAAGATCCCTTCCAACCCAAACAATTATAGGACTCAGTGATTCTAAAACGTGTCTGTGCACACAGTGATGTATCTCGTAAGTCTTTCATTTTAGAGGAGAAACTGTCAAGGTGCCTTTCTTCCCTGACTATACAGCAGATCTAGAAGAACTAACTTAGACTAAATGGTTTAGTTGGATGTTGAAGAGTGCTTTTTAAATCTGATGTCCTAATTTTTGGCTGTTTAATCAATTTTGTAAATTAGAGACTTTGGGCTCTTTATCTTCACTTGTTCCAGATTTAATATTACTTAACGGTCTTGACCCTTTTAATATCTCCTCTGCAGCACTGAAAGTGAATAAATTGTAACAATTCATTTGTTTGGAGACACTTAAGAAATTATTTATTTCAAGCAAATAAAAATGGTGGCATATTTTTGTGAACATGCATAAAATAAGTGATTCTGATGGGATATTGAACAGGAATCTTCATAAATCACAGCTTGTCAAAGTCAGCCATAAGAATGGAGCTTTAAGGAATTACGAGCCATGGGGATGAAATTTAAAGGGGAACTGAATCTTATGGAAGACACATTTAATACCTTCCTTCTGTTTAGGCTTTGGATTTGCATAAACAAGTGCTGAGTCAATACTTTCAGAATTACCTTGTGAAGTGCAGGCATACACTTGATTTGTGAGTGCTGGGAACCCGTCTGAGTTTTCCAGTGATTGAATTCAGCTATTGAATTGCCCTTAAACCACAAATTCCTAGTTCTGTTCAGTAACACATATTCAAAGAAGTAATGTATTTTAAATAAAGATTTTCCTTCAGAGTAATAGCAATAGAGAAAATGAAAAAAAAAAAAAAAAAAACAAAACAAAAACCCAAACCACATTTGAAGTAATCTTTGAATATTTTGGAATAATTTGCTAATTTTTATTCAAAATTTGGTTTATCTTGCATTCAGATCTACCATTTTGGAAAAGAACCCCAAAGTTATCTTTTCGTAACTATTTCTCCAGTGTAAGACTGGCATCTGGTGGTAAGCTTCATGCAGAAGATTAAACCGCAGGAAACAGCCATCTTTCTTGTTTTGGTTATCTTATGGCTGACAGCATCTACAGGGTTTAGTTTGTTATTTGTAGATGTTGCAACATCCTCCTGTATAGAAATCATAATTGTTTGTGCTGTGTCTAGTATGGAGCAGATTTCCTCTTCAGATACCATTTGTAAAGACATTTGTTTAAGTTAATAGACTGTGAAGTAAAATTGATTAGTGATTCTGCACTGTAGTTCAAGAGTGCTTTTTCAGCCTTAGTCAGGATGTAATTTTTCACTGAAAATATCTTATCAACAGGTGCAATAGTGCTTGAAAATGCCAACAGGTTTTCAATGTATGGTCTGACATTTTCAGAGTGCCCGTGCCCAGTAATTAAGCCTAATAGATACCTCTTAGTTCAAGGTGAAGTGGGTATACTGTGTCTCAAAACCAGATACAGAGTATTGCAATTTAAAAATGTGTATTTTCCTCTGTTGACTGTCGACTGACTGACAATACAGCCTGGGCTGACCAGCTCAAATGGAGAATCTCACATTGCTAGACACATAGGCAGGAAAGCTGTCTTAGGCACATATTTTTGAAACCTGTCTGACTCTCTGCATGTGGTGTGTGTTGGGAGTCAAGAGGAGACCCATCAGCTCACTGGAGCTGCCCACTGCAAAAGGGCTTGGGTCCCATCAATGAAAGTTTTAGGTGGTGTGGTTGTTATTCCCAGAGTGGCTCCTAAATGATCAGACAAGAACACTTCCTTAACAATGAAAAGACTGAAGTAGCCAATATCTTCTTTGCTTTAGTCTTTACAGGGAAAACCAGCCTTCAGGAGTCTCAGGCCCCTGAGGGTGTAAGCACATGGTAGGGAATATCATTCAGCAGTGGAGCTCCTTACTCTGCAAAGAATACTTTCCATTGTGTGTGATTTCATTTATGTGTTCCTTTTGCAAGCCATAAACAAAAACTAACCATTTGAGTTTCTACGCTCTAATACTCAAGTTGTTGAAGCCTGTTTATGTTAAATTACAAGCCTGGCATAAATTATATTGTGAGCATTTTGAATACCCACCTCCAGCCTTCTCCCTCTATCCCAGGACAGAATTGTTCCTTTTCCTATCTATTTAAATGAAATATGTAGTGCCTAATCAAAATAACATAATTAAATGTGTAGCAGTTTTTCTAATTTGTTTTTTGTTCCCCGTAGAACTGAGTAATTGACTTACCAAAATGCTAACTTCTTTGCAATCATCTTTTGCCCAACCTGCAATGGGACTGACTTTCAAATTTTTCCTAGAATTGCTTATTCCCGTCATTTTGGAATTTATCCAGCTTTAATGCTGAGGCAATATTTTATGCATAGACATGATTTAGTAATCTGTAGGAACAGAAGCCTCATTTATAAGTGTGCACATATCATCAATGTTAATAAAGGCATGGCCAGGTGAATATTAGGAATCATTATTACAGTGGGTTAAGTAACTGGCTTACATCTGCTCATTATCATCTCTCAGTCAGAATTTTGATGCCTTCCTATTGGATCCTATAGGTGGTCATGCTTATATTAATTTTACCCTCCTTGAACACAGATAAAATATTTCATTTGAAGAAGAGGTAAAATATTAAGTGCTGCATGGTAATGAGTAAGTGAAGGGTAATGAGGTAAGGCCAAGTGCCTCTGAATAGCAAATCGTACATAAATTCAAAGATAAAGCTTCTGAGATCCTTTAAATTTGCCTCAATATTAGATAAAATCTAGGAACATAGATCTGTCCAAAATGAAGCTCTTGACAAAACTTGCAATTATTAAAGACAAACTGGGAGCCTGTGTCTCCAGGCAATTGGTGGATCTGAGAAGATTGTTCATGAGGGGAAATAGAGGGAAATGTCACAGGGCCAATGCATTACTTTATAATAGCTATTAAAGGGATCATGTCCAGACTTGTGAGGTTTTCAACAGGTACACAAATTAAAATTTCACAAAAACATCTTCAACTATAAAACCATTTCCTCAGAAAACAGTCTCAAAGACTTTGAGTGCATGCATGTGCCGCTGCTAGTTTCATTCATAAAGGACAGGACATCAGTTAAACAGCCTTCATAGGCTTTCCTTTTGCCAAGGTCTCCCTCCTCCTGACCTTCCCCCCAACCCCTGCCCCTCGTACTTCCATCTCCCTCTAAAGAATATAAACAAAGATCAAATTTCCTCTTGTGAGGGAAAGAAGGTAAAAGTGAGGCTGAAATGAAAAATATAATAAAAGCTGTATGTGATGTCAAAGTAGGTACCTGGCTCTGAGATAAGAAATTATCTCTTCAGTGTGGGTATCTAGGGTCCCTGCATGCTGGTGAAAGAATTTTAGATGTTTTAATCTAAGCAATGAGAACCTATAGATTTTAT
This sequence comes from Brachypodius melanocephalos, assembly GCA_013398615.1. Lineage (NCBI taxonomy): Eukaryota > Metazoa > Chordata > Aves > Passeriformes > Pycnonotidae > Brachypodius > Brachypodius melanocephalos. The sequence continues at coordinate 12,131,972 of VZSR01003809.1, forward strand.
TTTGTGTGCTACCCCGAGAGTTGCTAATGCCACGTGCAAACTGCAATGCATATTTCCAAAGTAATTAATAATTGTAATAATAACTGCTTATTTGACTGCTTTAAAAATAATGAGTGGTTTATTTCTTAAATTTGAAAATGTTTAAAGAGATTTCTGCTTCCTCTTGGAAATTTTTTCTTCCTTCACAGTGTGGCTGTAAATCATTGATTCAAGACTTGTCTTGGAAGCCTCTGGTATAGAGGCTCTTAAAAGATGACCTGTGCCCAGGAGCTTCCTCCTGTGTTACTAAGCCATCCCCTGAAACAAATGCTTAATACCTTCTTTTCTTAGAGGAGGCAGGGAGGGAGAGGGACCTACTGAGTGTTACATGGCTGGTGGCTGAAGATGTTTTAGACATTGCTCCCGCAGTAAAGACCCTAATGTCTGGTAGGATCTTATTTTAGGAGTTTATGTGGATCTAGAGTCCAGTTCCTTTTCCTAGCTGTGTTTCCATCTTGGTAGTAAATTACTGAGATGAAAGAACTAATGGATGCCAGATAAGAAGGGCTACTTACAGATATGAGAAGGCCTGATATTTGTGCTGGGGTGACTTTGTGATGCTTGTATCCCCAACTGTCTGTTGTTTATACCTTCATACATACTGTTAATGTTTATATATTATACCTACTGTCTTCCCAAACAAACCTCTGACATGTAACACTGGGACTTTATCTCCATCTGCTGTATGCAGGAGCTCGGATTGGGCAGTGCCTGCTCGGTTGGTCGAGCCTCGGGTGTTAACTAACCAGATAGTCTTTGCTCAATGCTGCTCCCAGTTTTTGAAAGTCCCTACCCAGTGCTTTCAAGGTGGCTTTAAGTAGTCCTTTGCATTGCTCTACTTTCCCAGCAGCTGGTGCATGCAAGGGGTTATGGTACACCCACTCAGTGCCATGTTCTCTAGCCCAGGTGTTTATAAGGCTA
>VZSR01003809.1:12133031-12170777 GCA_013398615.1 Brachypodius melanocephalos
GAGAAATGCTGTCCATGGTGAGATCCACCCCTCGGTCCCGTGTCTACTTATAGGTGGCATCTCTGCCCTGATGACCTGGATATCTATTTCACTCCTGATAGACTTTAATATAGCTAAGTATACATCAAAAATAAAACATACTATAATTAGACTGAAAGAAAAAAAGGGCTCATTAAAGTCTCAGTCAGGGCTTCTCACTACCTTAAGTCACAGAGGTGAAATTTTACGTAGTGTAGAAAAGGAAAGATTTAAGAAACAGTTTTTTCTAAAAGAAACTGATGTGTTATTTCACAGTCTAATGAGCCTCTACTGTTCATTGTAACCTTTTAATAAGCTGTAAAAACTCATTGGAATAATTTTAATACATACTTTTCTCTTTTAAACTTAAAGGACAGACTGACTTGCATCATATATTTTCCAATTTCAATTTTAACAAATTAAATTATATAAAAGTCAAAAAATAGGATACAGATTTTGTTTTCCACACCAAAGCATAGCCCACTTTTGAAAAATAGAGCTTTTCCTAATAAATGATTTTCCCATTACTGCTTCTCACAAATCAAGTGTTCAACATTCAAATCAATCTGATTTTTTCAGTGTTTTCACAATAACATCTCAGACTTTTTTTCACTCTTTGATTCGTAGCTGCTTTCTTACTTTTTTGTTTGGTTTTTTGTTGGTTTTTTTGTTTGTTTGTTTGTTTGTTTTTCTTGGTGTCCATGGTTTTTGAGATGAGCCATATTTATATGCTCATTTATGTTTACTTGGATATGTGGAGATTTTCCTCTACTTGGAAGGAGTGCCTTATTCTGTAGCACTATTTCATTGAATGCATTGCTTGTCAAAGAAGGTAGAGACTTGTGATTTAGTGGTAGGCCAGCTTACATCACATCTTTGCATTTCATGTTACCATCTCTGAAAAGGTAATGCTGGAAACATACTTTGCTGTACAAATCTGCTAACTTTCTGGAATTCTTTGAAAATAATTAATTTTAATTTTTGTAACAATCTGTGAAATTAAAATTCACAGGTTGTTTTGTTTTGTTCTTGGCAGAAGAGATAACACTGCCTACATGCCTGCTCAGTTGCATGCAGAGTTCCACATGACTGAAGAAAACCATATTTTTAAATTTTTTGATATCTCTTGAAATGCTCCCTTTGTAACAGTAGGCTGACAGATTTGCAGGATGCTTTCAAAGCTGGCATGGAGGCTCTCAGAAGTCCAAGATCCTTAGACTAGTTAGACCCCAGAGAATGTTTAAATTGGGAATGGCAAGCAGTTCAGTGATGCTGGTCCCATTTCTATCTTTGCAAGGCTTTCTTACCAAGCAAATTAAAGCATCAGTCTCATGCCTTTGGTCACACGTGCACCTTGCAACCCTTGTGGTTCTCCATCACTTCTGGATTTTAGTTTAGATGCACAAATCGAAGCACACTGCTGCTGTTTTTCTGCCAGCAATAGGCTGAAAAAGGATTTGTTCTCTGCATGTAGGATGGTTGCTCTCATGAAACAACATGATGCAACTGTTTTTTTGGTCTAGGTGCTTACAGCTATCCTTCCTAATGGAAATGCTTCATGTCCAATTATTAATGGAGGAGCATTTCCATTAGAAAGAATATCTGTAAATGCCAGAGGAAAATGCCAGAGGAAACCTACCACTTTTCCAGCTTCCTTGATGTTTCTTACATGACATTCTTTTTTACAATCTTCTGTCTCTGGTGATCTATATCTCCTTAAAATAAGGGCTTTTGAAAAATAAGTTCTCAAATAACCTGTAACCTTATCTAACCTTTAGAAAATCAAACACATTGAAGGAAGAGATTTGACCAAAGGGCTATTAAAGTTTAGAGAAAGGCTGAGACTATCCGTTAGTGGTCTTTTCTATCTGAAAATAGAATTGAAATCTGAAACATAGTGGTTTAGTGCTCTCATGCAGTTTGCATGATTGAATGAGGCAGAATTTCTTTGCATATCGATGATGCGGTATGCACATGGAAATATGATATTGTACTGTGTGTTCAGTACAGTATGCAGTTCTTGGAAAAGATACTGTTTATACTTTCTCTAACATGTGAAACATCACAATTTCAAGCTTTAGTATTTGCATATGAACTTTGTGGGAGATAGGCTCTAATATGCATAAAATTTAAAATTATAAAATAAATTTTAAAATTGGGAGAGAGGACAATTTAAAGAGACACCAAATTTCTGATATAACTTGTATATACATTTATGTTTATACATTTATGATTTTCAGTTTCCATAATTTCAATTAATTTTCTCATATATCTGTTTCTCAGCAGGTGCCCAGCTTTAAGCACTGCAGTAACCCTGTGGGAATAGGTCCTTTAAGTCTAGTGTGTGGTTAAGTTTTCAGAGGATCAAGATGGCACTTAGACAACAGCTTATTTGCAAATTTAAATGGAGTATTCAAAATGCAAAAGGAAACAGTGTGAAACACAGTTATCTCTTTTTAAGTGTTTTTGAGGCTGAAAAACCAGCTGTGGTATTAATCTATATTTTAATCTGAAGATTTAGTTGTAAAGTCATGGAAACCTTTAATATTACTGCCCAGACTGGTATATATAAACTATTGAGACAAAAGATTAATTATTTGCAGGACAGGCTCTTAAGTCACGGAACACTGAGATAAGCTGAATCCAGATATGTTTCATTGCACTTTAAAGTGTAGAGAAACATCACCACGAGCAGAACTAAGTTCCCTTATTTTTCTCTATATAGCTATAAACCAAAAATATGATTTTATCAATTTATAAATTAGGACCTTCATTAATCATTTGTGGTTTGTTATACATGCAAGCTATATCTGTCCTTTCACGTGGCACAGAATGAAGATCCCTGTCACATGCAATTGCTGTATGTGGAAGACAAATGCTATGTTATCTTTCCTCAGTGGAGTAAATGTTCACAATGTTTAATATAGTATATTATATAATATAATAATATTTTGTTTTCCCCATGAGTTATTAAAAAACCCACAGCTAAATCTTTTCTCATTCTTCACTGCTGACAGGTTGAAATTCCAAATTTGGGTTTTTTGCTTGTGTTTTTTGGGGGGTTTTTTTGTGAGGTTTTTGTTGTTGGTTTTTTGGGGGGTTTTGGGGGTTTTTTTTGGTGAGGTTTTATTTTTTTTTCCAGTGGAAGCCACACCTGTGAACACCAAGTGAACTGATGTTAATTGAGGTAAGAGCTATGGTTCTTATTGATGCAGGCACAAGGACCTGACAGGAACCTACAGTCCAGTTCTGATTGGACTGGTAACTGAAATAGAGCTTTAATCAAGAAGGATCCATAGAACATCCCGTCTTGATATCCTCACATAATGTTTAAAATCTACAGAAAAAAAGCTACAGAATGTTTAAAATCAAGCAGAAAGAAAGAATAGCAACAATTGAAATGTGCCAGAGGAATAGAACAAGGAAGGACAGAATAGAATAGTAAGGAAATTGGAGACTCTGAAAACCAAATGTGGTCCACACTGGGATTGTGAGCCTGATCTATCAACCAAACCTCTGATGGATCTACCATCTTAAATATGTTCTCTTTCTGTGAACAATCTCCACAGAAAAGTCTCTTCACACCTCCAAAATTATAATCCTGGAAATTATACATTGAAGGGAGATTGTTAGGAGGAATCCTTTCTGAATGCTGCAGAAAACTGAAAAGCCCAGGATTAACATAGTCCACATATGGTGCAAATGAGCAATGACTCAGTTTTGTATTGGATCTCTGGGACAATACCAAGATAATGAGTAAATGTCTTTAAAAGGAAAAGGCAAGCCCTATAATAGATACAGATCTGATAAAAAGCAATCTTATAATATTCAGAAGGATATTACTGGAACCACACTGTTTTTAAATTTTTTTTGCTGAAAGTTGATTAAATTCTTATATTTGAAGTGATGCCTTTTGGTGATGCTGAAAATTTGTCACCCCTTGGAATGTACTCCTGCATAAAATGATTACTTCAGAATCTTTTTGCCCCTAAAGAAATCAAATGAGCCAATTCTTATGAGGCTGAGCTATATTAGAGGACTTTTTGGACCCAATATTAAGTACCATTGATTAAAAATTATCTTGGAGACATATTCTATATCAACGTGTGTTTTCCTCCTAGCAGCTTTGTTCTGGTGTCTATGTTAATAATTCTCTGAGGCAAATCTCTCAGGACATGTCATGCAAAACATAGTGTTTAAAATTCCTTTTCATCCCTGATTTCTCTGCACACCTTGTATAAAATGAAACACATTGAGAAGTCCTGGAAGAAATGGGAGAATTACCATTGCTTTTCCCGAAGACTGAGATTAAAAACGTTTCCTTTTATGTTGTTCCTTCCAAAGGCAGGAAGGAAGATATTTTCCTCTGCTGTCGGTGGAACCATTTGTGTAAATATTTATTTCAATAAAATTTGTAATTCTACTAGCTGTTGACAAGAATTTTCCCAAGATATTTCAAAGATTGTTTGGGATTTTTTTCTAGAAAAGTTGGCAGAACACAAACACAATTTAACATTAGACCTGTTTCAGACCAGCCATGTTTGTCTGTTATTGTGAAAATTCTTCTGTAACAGACAACTGTAGATGTCAACTGTTAACATGTTAACTTCATCAGGTTTCCTTTTTTGCTATTAATATAGACTTGAAGTTCCTAGCTAAATCACTGTTTATATTCTAATATAACATAAATGTTGTAAAGTGTTTTGTTGTTTTGGTTTTTAACTCTTTTTTTTCTTTCAATTGTGTTTAATTTTTAAACTTGAGCTTTGGGAATAAAAATATTAAATTAATTTTTTAACATTTTTCTGTGAAGGTCCAGGTTCTCATATTTATTGTATGAAACACCATTCTGCACAAGTTTGGTACATTCCATAGTATCCAGTTTAACAAGTGTCAGGAAATCATCTCATTTTCCCTGTACTAATTTATTAGATTAAACAACACCCCATTGGGGTGTGTTGGGAGTGCTTTGGAAAGCTTTGCTGGCTCTGTGTCCACAAGATGTCAGTGTGGATCCTTAATTCACTTCTACTCTTTCTGTCTTATACTCTTGAAAAAATAATCGTGACAAACTCTGGCAGCCCCTCAGCAGACATTTCCTTTGAAGCTGAAAGGGGTATTCATCACGTAAAAATCCCATTATTGGCCTGCTGTTTAAAGGGATCAGGCTGGTGTTTCTAATCTTTCCTTGGAGGAGAAGTACTAAACTTTGGATGTGTGTATTGAGCACAGAGACCAGTGCAACTAGTCTGACAGTCACCAACAGGGCTGGTGGGATTGAGCAGTAGAAGACATTGCTGAGTTCTGGAACAGAAAAAGGGTGCTAATGGCATGGAGCTGTAAAAGCTTGCTAAAATTGCTCAGAGACAAGGCTTACTGGTGTATAGTGATTTTAATTTTTTTTTAACATGAATTAATATTTCTGCATTGGTTTGAATTGCATCATCTATGTGCTCCCATGTAGTTGGTTTTAACTGGTTGTCTTAGCTTAACGAGTGTTGTTTAGCGATAGGTGCTGCATATTCATCTTCTGTTTAAAGCCTGTTAAGCTTGGTGATGATTTTAGTTCAGGTTGTTTACTGTGTCTTGCTATTTATACATCCCTGTGGTGAGGGAAGAAGCTAGCAAAATTTGGTAAGCTTTCAATGTCTGAATAGCTGCTGCTTAAATCCCACTGAATTTCATCTGAGTTGCCAGTTTTTGCTGAGGAGAATTCGATTGACCTTAATACTACGGATATGTAGCACATAAGAAGCATTTAATCAACTCTCACACATCACTGCTTTGAAAGCCTGCTTGAAAACTCTGAAGAGATCTGATAAACATTTTATTAGAATGCATTTTTAATCAATAGTTTACTTCATGCAGCTACATACTGGAGCTATTTTTTTTTTCTTTAGATAAATGAACTAAAGTGAACTGTAGCAAATAGACTACTTTATAAATAATATTTTTTAAATGAGGCTTGAAGAAAAACAATGGCTTTGAACCAAAATTAAGACAGATCTGCAGAAAACATTTTCTAGCCCTATGCATAAAAATAAGGTGATTGATGTGCCTTGTACAACAGAACCTGGTTTTATTTCCAATAAATCACTCACGGTAAGGCAAACAGCAGGGAATCCACATCTATCAAAGCCAAAGCACTTTTTTATATGCAATTAAAAAGAAGTTTAAAAATGTATCTTTTGCCTATCATAAAGAAGATCACTCTTTTTTTCAGTGAGAGAATACATTAAAAAACTTAAAAGCTTTCACATTGCAAATGTAAATTTGTGTTTCATATGACAGTCGTCTTGCACTTTTGCATGGCATCCAGATGAACTGGTATATTAATCTGATTTTTTTTAATCCTATTTTCTATGTAATTTTATTTCTGGTTATCTTTAAATGTAACTTAGGTGTGAGAGCTGTGCGAGTTGGAAGAAACGTCGTGTATTTCCCTCTTTTGTTACACTGTGAAAAGCTGCAGTGTTATTTAAAATAAGATGATGAGGTATTAGATCTCATATTTTGGGGGGGGGAATTATTTGTTAATGTTGAGATAGTACATTACCATTCACAATTATAATTTGAGTCTTTGAAGTTTGATGATTCTCCAGTTATTTGTTATGCCTCTGGTATGTTTTCAATATCTGTGATACAGAAGCCTTCTCTCATATTCCCTTTTGTTAGGGACCTTATGAGCAGATAAGAGGGAAATATTGGGAAATACTGGAAATATTTTTTCAAATTTGGGAACATAGTTTCTTGTTCTTGTGGCTCTCACTAACACAGTTTTTTAAAAAAAATTGTCTGGGATTTTAATCTATGAAAGCATATTTTGTTTCACAGAGACCTTATAGAAAAAAATGTCAAGTGTAGAATATAATTCTTGCCAGTACCATTTGTTCTGCTCACTCAGTCTTTGCTATAGGTTTTATCTTTGGTACAGGACACTCATTTTTTGCCATTTTGAAATGAGATCACAATTCCTGAAAGACATGATTTCCTGAGGATAGCTTCTTGATGGCCCTTTATGACATAGGAAAGCTTGGTATCTTTGGCAGGTGTTTGTATATATCCTACCTTGGGCTCTTTGACTCTAGTTTTTTTTTTTTACTGTATGATAGCAAATAGGATTCTCCCATCAGTAAAATCATTGTAATTTTCGGATGCAAAGAACAATGGCAGTTCAGAGAAACATCTTCAGCTTCTGCAGCAAATGGGAATATTATTTTAAGATGCTGCAATCAACAGGAGGCAACTGGACTACCATGTGCTGATAGATGGTAGCAGGAGCTAAAAGACTCCATACCTTCAACCTCATTAGAATACACTATGATAATGATCTGATAATTCAGTGAGATTAGGACTTATTCCTGATTGAAGGAATTACTGAAGGCAGCTAATGCCTTGCTGGCTACTTGTTCAGGTCTGAATTTGCAGACTAGTAGTGGAAGAAGCTTTGATGACCTGTTTAGGGGCAAAATGACACCTTCTTTTGATAGGTATGGAGGAAAAAATAAAAATTTTCTGACTGATAAACCTCCCTATGCATACAACCATGTTTTGTGATAGTAAAATGACCATGTTTGAGAATATTTTCCATCTGATCTCTTAAGGAAAAGAAGACAAGACTTCTGTCACATTCTTAATTTCCCCTAAAAATATGAAGCCTTTGGGCAATTTAAAAGAAAATTGAAAGATGTGAAAAATACCTCCAAGATAATTATTTACCTTAAAGCTCCACCAAAGCTGTGAGGAGAAAGATTGGAATCACTTTCTCTCTTCAAGAAAAAGGCAAGTATTATCTTATGGAAGGGCAGCACAGAGGGCACAAGCAATTCAGGATGTTCCTGGAGATCATTGCTGCTAACTTCCTGATACAAGTGACCAAGAAGTTGTGCAGGAGATGCCATGATTGATCCCATTCTTACAAAAAATAAGAAGTGACCAGGGATGTGAAGCCTGAGGAAAGTCCTGGCTGCAGAGACTCAGTTCAGGAGTGGAGTTCAGGATCCATAAGTGAAGTATCAAGGCAAAATCCAGGATCATAAACTTTGAGAGAAGACTTGTCTGTTCAGGGAGCTACTTGGAAATATGCCATGGGAGATAATCCCGGAGGAAAAAAGGAGTTTGAGAAAGCTTGTAGGTTTTCAAGGATAGCTTTACATTAAAAAGTTGTCCCACTTCACATGCAGGAGAATGGCAGAAGACCTGCATAGCTGAACAAGTAGCTCCTAACTAAACTCAGACTGAAGAACAAACACACAGGTTGAAGTTGCTTCAGGTAAATGTGCAGAGAGGAAGTACAGCAACATTGCTCAAGTGTGAAGAGATAGGGTGAAGACAGCCGAAACACATCTGGAATTGAATCTGGAGGGGAACAGGATGTACCATAGGATGTGCTTCTACAGATACACAGACGGCAAAAAGCACACTAGGGAAAACATGGTTTCTGCACTGAACTCAATGGGAATCCTAGCGACAAAGTATATGGAGAAGACTGAAGTACTCAAGGCCACCTTTGCCTCATTCTCTACCAGCAGGATTTGTCTTCAGGAATACTAGGCACCTGCAACAATACGAAAGCTGGGTAAAGGAAAACTAAGCTAGGGAAAATTTAAACAAACTGGATGTTTGGGACCCATATATTATGTATCTATAGTTACAAAGAGTGCTGGTCAATGTCATTGTCAGTTGTCTTTGAAAGGTCAGGGCAATCAGGAAAGCTTTCTGAGGGCTTGAAAGCAAATATGACTCCTATCTTGAAGAAGACCTAGGAGAATCTGAGGAATTACGAGCTGGTCAGCCCCCTTATTCTGAGGAAAGTGATGGAGCCAATAAACCTTAAAAAAACTTTTGAAAATTTAAAAAGAACAAGAAGGTGATTGGGCATAGTCGTTGTGGCTTTAGTGCTTGGCCAACTCAAGGATCTATTATGAGGAAATGACTACCTAGGTGGATGAGGGAGGAGAACTGGATATTGTTTATTCTGACTTTAGAGAGTCTTTTGACACTGTATCCCATAACATACTCAGACAAAGTATGAAGCATTGGCAAGGAAGTGAGCAGAGAGGTGGACAGAAAACTGGACACAGAGGATTCTGACAAGGTGTCTGGGGGCCAGTCAATAGTAGTGTACCCCAGGGTTGATTAAGGGGCTGATACTGTTTTAGTGTTTTCATTAATGACCTGGTTGATGGAAGAGACAGCACCTTGAACAAGGTTGTAAGTTGTTTTCAACCCAGGTGGGATGCATCAGGTAAGACTATGATGTGCCAGTTGGTTGTGTTGCCATCCAGTGGAACCACAGCAGGCTGAAGTAATGGTCCAATGGGAACCTCATGAAGTTCAAGAAAAGGCAATCCAAAGCTCTGCAGCTGAGGCAGAATAATGTCAGGCATTGATGCACACTGGAGACTGACATGCTGCAAGGCAGCCTTACAGAGAAGACTCTGCGTGTCTCAGTGAATATCAGGTTTAACATCCGCCAGCAATGTGCCCTTACACCAATGAAGGTCGATGGCCTCTCGGGCTATAAACACTGTTCCTAGCAGGTCAAGGAAGGCTATTCTCCCCCATTACTCAGCACTGGTGAGATCACATCGAGGGCACTGTAACCAGCTCCAGACGTGGATTTAATGGAGCAGATTGACTGAAGGGCCAGGAAAATTATAAAAGTACCTGAAGTATGAGGAGAGACTGAGAGAGCTGGGACTGTTCAGCCTGGAGAGAAGAAGGCTCAAGGGGAATTTTATCAGTGTGGATTGATGTCTGGTGAGAGGGAGTAAAGAAGGTGGAGAAAGAGTCTTGTCAGTGCTGTCCAGTGGATAGGAAAGAGGCAGTGTGCACAGTTTGAATTGCAAAAAGTTCCATTTAAACCTAAGGGGAAAATGTACTGTGTGATTTGTCAGGCACTGGAACATGTGGTTCACAGAGGTTATAGAATTCCCTCCGTGGATCTCATCATACAGATTTTTAAAGAGAACTAATATCTGATTTAAGAAATAAATCCTGCTTAAGAACTAAGAGAGTAATTTGCACTCAAGTTCAGTGGTGAGCATAGTGTCTTCTCTGCATTAGCAGACAATTCACCCACTACTAGTCTTAGTAGCTATTTTGGTTGCATAAAGCCTTTTTCTTTTAAAGTTGAGAATTGGTCAGTTTCACTTTGAAGTGAGTTTTAAAAGTGATTTTGGTTTATTTTAGATATGGACTTCTTTAGAGAAGACTAACATCATGTTTGGCATTTAAAAGTCAGATCTCTACTGTTTCTTAACCAAGTTATGGTGTGTAATATCTTCTGGATACACAAAGGCTGCAGAATCCAAGAAATCCTGTCTTTTCAGGGCTGCCTTTCTGCAGGCCGATTTTTGAATTACAGTAATGAAATTATACATGATTTTGTTACTCTGAAATTTTAATACAATCTCATAGTATTATACATGTTTCTTGGTGTCTTACTCAGGCAGTTGATGTTATGATGGAAATATGGTCTTATCTGATAGGGCAGAGGAAGATGTTCTTGTCATTACAGTGCTGCCAGGAGATATAAGAAATTTGTGGTTAATTCCGGTGATTTTCTTAAGCTTCCTGTATGATCTTTGGCAAGTTGTTTGGGTGAAAATTACTGTAAATAAAGCTGAAGTTGTACCAAACCCTTCTAGATAATTTCCCCTACTAATTACTGTGACTTTTCTTCTCAAGCTGGAGTAGAAATTCTTTTGTACTCTATCTGTTTTCTTTGAATATTCAGGTCGTAAGATACTTGGTTCATGAGTTGACAAGTAAATGCATGTTTTTATGTTTGTGCTCAATAGCACCACTGGAATTTTAATAGCAATAACAAAACATAAAAAATTATCCTAACAACTTGACAAGGGCAGATTGGAATGACATATTCAGTAATACTGCCAAGCTATATATCTTTCTTCTAATCTAATTATAAAGATACTCTGCCTATACAGTAAATGCATTAGTAAGGATTAAATTAATTTATTGAAAGGTGCAACAAAAGACTTCTGAAGCACTTTTACCTTGTCACAGTGCTCTAAATGTCACAATAGCAACAACAAAGAAAGAAAAGGTTCTCATTGAATCCATGTATTTTTGTTATCCATTTAACAAAAGCCAATAAGCCTTTTGGGAGGATTTATATAAATCAATATAAATGAAAACAAAATCCATACAATATCCCTCAAGCAACTGGTTAATTCTTGTTATTCCCTATTGTCTGGGTCAGAAGTTTAATCAGGCTCCTCAAGAGACCACTACAGCATGTGTCTCTGAAAATCAGAGTGCCATTGACACTGTGTTATTGGAATGATAATATACTTGGTCCTGCTGCAAATGACTATTTAATATCCAAAGATTGGTCTGGTTTCTGAGAGATCAATGAGAAGTAGTTTATCTTCTGTCATAGGAGAAATTATGATTATGTCTTAATCTTATTATACCTCTCAAGAAAAATCAAATGAAGCCTTATTATAGCAATAGAGTTGCACAGCAATAGTGTAGTTTAAGATTTTGTTGGCATGTCCATTTTAAATCTTTTATCCCAAGGAAATATAACTCAGCATTGGCTCTGAACGAAAGCTTTGCACAGTGATCTTATCACTATGGGAATTTATTTCCAACTACAACTACAACGAAAAAGAATTAGCGTGTGGATGTTTATACTCAGCAGAATATAACTTTATGAGTGACAGATATTTATGTTTAGGTTTCAGTTTATTAAAAATAGAAAAGTAAAAGCTCTATTTCTCTTTCTACAATGGATGAGAAGCAGATATGTTCAGGGGAGCTGAACTCAGAATATTTTTGAGAAACAAAAAAGGAGGGATAATCCTCATCCAATTGAAAGCTGCTAAAGGTCTTCCACTTACCTTGAAGAGTAGAGATTTATATGCTCACTCTGAAAGAGAATTCCTTTTCCACTCTCAGTCTGGCTAAGAACTTTCCTCATGATATGCATATGTTATTATTTGTGTCAGTAAATTTTTAGTTGAATTCAGTTTGCTTGTAGAGGAGGTATCGCATAGTAAGATACAAGTAGAGTCTTGCCCAATGCCACTGAATTCACTAGAAAATGTTCTGTTGAATTTAATATCCAGAAAAACTGGAGTTCTTACACTAAAATCAAGATATGAGCAGATAGGAGGAAAAAAATCCACTAGCATTTTCAGTGTTTTGGAACTTTCTGATAGTTTTGGTCATCACTGCTGATCTAAATCAGATGATATTTTAAAAATACTGGGACAGCATGAAGCTGCTCCTTGTCCTAAACCTGATAGTTCTCAGGGGAAAAAAAACATACTAGACACTTGGAGACATGAAAAAAAATGAAAAAAGTTGAAATAACTTGAAACCAAGTCAAATAAATTTGACATTTTCCAAATGCATTTGGCAACAATTTTAAAAAAGGTTTGTGGTTAAAAGAGAGTTATACAATGAGCGTATTGAAATGCTTTCCTGAAAAGAGTGCTAGCTACAAATGTATTTTGTATCATAAATGCCTTTTAAATCAAAAAATTTCAAGGTTTTTTTTTTTTTTTTTTTTTATGATAACTGTCAAGTAATGAGGAAAACCAAGAAATGTAATAATAACTATATAACTAAAAGCCATTTAAACATCTACTATTTACCTCACCAAGACAACAGATAATTCCAAGTGGAATTAGGCATTACTTTATTAAAGCATGTATGTTTGGTTCACAACACTCTTGGACAGTTCATGCATGTTTTTAACTACTACTGACTGATAAAATTAAAGGGAAACTTAGAAGATATTTCACAAGATTTTGTAGTAAAATGCCTAAATCTCATTAACTTTTAAGTCTTTTGGACATCTTGACTCATTCAAGAGAAGATTGTAGTGTGGGTGCTCTCTTAAACCTTTCAAAATTTTGAGTAGGTTCTCCTAATCTGTCGCTCTTTGCTATAAATTTTGTGTAAAAATATTAATTTAAGATAATTTAAAAATCCATCCTAGAAATAGAAGTCTAGAGGAATGGAGTGAGACCCTTTACTCTGTTCTTTACCTCAGTTGTGTATTATCAGCTTTATCATACTTGACAGGGAGTTTCTAACCCATACTTAATAATCTCTGGCTCTTAAACACCTTGAAACTCCCCAAGAGTTAAATGCTATCCTTATACTTAGCCTTATCCTTACTCTGTAACATATTTTGTAATATATTATTAGTCAATTCTTATTCAGCTTCACATTGAAAATAGTATCTTCCTTCTTCTCTGAAAAACTCTCACCTGGCTCTTTTTTACTTGACAGTTTTCTTTTCAATAAAGCAGGGTCTTTATTTTAATCGTGGGAAAATATTTTCTTTCTTACACAGTTTTTATTTTTGCTGTTTATGAATAGAACTTTATAACCCTGTCCCTGACAGTAATTCTCAGCTTAGCATCCATTCACTTTAAACAAAGACAATGTCTTTTTCATCACCAAAGTTTTCAACAGAAATACTAAGGCATGCAAGGTTTGGGGATTTCTAGTGTAATGGAGACTAAAAATCATTTTAAGTATGGTTTTGCAATCACTTTTGTGCTCTTTTGTAAGCTCTATAATACTCCATTATTTTGTTCATGCAAGGTAACATGAATCAGTTAAGAGCCTTAATAGTATGCAAGATGCTTGACTTACATTGCTTTTCCTGTCACAAGAGGAATGATAACATTGTACTTGACAACGTCATGTAAACTTGCTGCTCGTCATCTTGCAATCCACAAGACAGCTACAGACTTTTGATTTGTTCTAGTTGTTTCTCTTGAAGTGGAAATTGACACATCTGTAACTGTCATGTAACAACTCCATCTTTTTTATTCTTCTGACCTTTTTCCCATAGATTCTCAAGAATATGTAGTAACATTGCCCTTTTCAGATAATTCTACTTTAAAGAAATATGGACAACAGGAAAAGTTTTCATGTTTATGTTTTTAGTCCTGTTTGAAACTCTTATTGAAGAAATGTATTAAAACAGGTCTGTATTTTATTGGGGAGATTTAACACTATTGCTGCTCATCCTTGCTATCTGTGTTCATTGTTACAATTTCATCAAGGCTTATAGCCCGTCAAAGACTAGAACAACAAGGAAATATGGCTGACAAATTTGTTTCTCCTCCCGCATAATTTGAAATCTGAGCTGATCGACTCTTACTTAGGCTGATGGGTAAATCAGTCCATGACACCCCTAGATAAGTATTGGCTTTGTGATCTGTGGCTGTGTCACAGTAACAAGTAGTATGGCAAAGTCAAAATGAATTTGCGGAGTAATTAGTGCTGTAGATCTGACATCCATGTTATGTGTATTTTAGAGATTTGACTTCAGATTAACTCAAATATGGCCCTAATGACTAAGCATGCCCTGTATTTGGCATAAGAAGACGTGCTCTGGTTTAGCTTCATCTGGAATCAAATTAATTCACACTCTCTGGGCTTCTACTGTCATATGAAACAAAACACTGTAAGGGGGAATTACATGATTTCTTTCTAGAGTACAATCCTTATACACACTGAAACACCATGCATTTTCTAGGGATACCCCTGTAATTTTGGATAATGGGCTGTCTTGTATCCACTTATTCCTCTTATGCATTAGTATTGTATTTCAAATATACCATGGAGGACACTTCTGTGGGAGCATGTAGATTCTGCATCTTCCTTCTACTTCCCTTCAAAGCAAGAAAGCTGAAATACAGTTTCTTCCTCTACTTCTGACTTGCTTTGCCAAATCCCATTGTATTACAGATAAATCTGAGGAATCTACAGTGTGACAAAAAGTTAAGCACCTTCCAGAACCATATAATTTTTCTAATCCTTGTGATTGCTAAAAGCCTAGTTAAATGAGTCATGCTGTGTATGAGAAATGGAGACTTGCTAAAGAGAATGTGTCAATGTGTACATGGTCAAACATATATTTAAGTTGTTCTTTTCCTTTGTTTATTGAGTCTTTCCATATGCCTTGTAGCAGCAGAGTAAAAAATGAGGGAAGGTCATGGTAATAGCTATTCATCTAATTAAACATCTTCAAATTAATTGGTGGGTTTGTTTGCATATTTGCAATTGGCAGGGTGTTGTGCGTAATGTACAAGGAGGTTTTTTATGGTATTTTCCTGCCAAGGATTTCATGCCTTCAGTACATGCCATGGTACCAGTGACAAGAAGGATACATTGTGGAGGTTATGTTTTTATTTCTTGCTTGGCAGGTTTCTCAAGGGCTTTGGGATGCTTAGACTGTAAAAGCTGCTGCAGCTATATGGCAAGAGAGGAGTAGCTCCAAAGTTATTCTAAAGACCAGATTTATATGGTTATTATTTAGGTCACACAAAATGAAGCCCCGCTATAAATGAAGGAGACATACAGAGAGCTGTGGCAGCGACTGTAACTTGGAATATGTTCTCCTGCCTGTTCTGCCAAGCCTGCAGCGATGTCATGTGGTGGGGCTCTGTGTCACTGGATGCAAACACAGGTGGGAGTTTCAGATATCTATCCATTCACAGACTTAAGCTCTGTTCCTCCCAGAAAATTGCAGGCTGCAATCATCCTAGGTGAACTCTGTGTGGCATTTCTGCCTGTCCCAGACTTCTGTGTAGATGCTTCTCCCACATGAGTACATTCTCTAAGGAAGTGCCATCTGTTTCTCTCTCTGATTTTTTTCTCACTCTATTGAAACACCATTAAGAAAGACAGATCTG
This sequence comes from Brachypodius melanocephalos, assembly GCA_013398615.1. Lineage (NCBI taxonomy): Eukaryota > Metazoa > Chordata > Aves > Passeriformes > Pycnonotidae > Brachypodius > Brachypodius melanocephalos. Next base: position 12,148,742 of record VZSR01003809.1, read on the forward strand.
TCTTCCCTCTCATTCTGCCCTTTTCTTTTGAATAATGATGTTTTACAATTCACTCACAATACATTGTGCAAACAAATACAGCAGGTCCATCACCTGACACATCCCACAAGGGCAGTATGTGATAAGGTCTTCATGTGCTGATTTTCATGCTTCTCTCATGTACATGCAGCTTTGGTGAAAAATCAGGCGTTATGGATTTTCATCATGCAACCTGGAGTACAAGCAAATTAGTAGCCCAGAAAAAATACAGAAAGACCTTAGAAGTAGGAGTGATCATTTCATCTATGCTTGATTTTGAATAGTGCATCTTAATTAAAAATAATTTCTTCTTTTTCAATGTAGCGTCATTGTCCAAATTTCAAAAGAGAAAAATCTTTGTTAAACTCAATGAAGATGGCTTAAAAAGAAAATTTTTCAAGATTTGTCTTTTAAGTATTTCACTATTCTCTTTGCAATATTTTGGAGAGGGGCATGAAGGGAAGATGGCTTTATGCTATTTTAAAAAATTCTTGCTCAGCCAGTCAGCATTCCTTTAAACTGATGTGAAAAAGAATGACTCTGCTTTACATCATTTCCAAATAAAGAAAATATCCAGCCCCTCTTTAATATTAAGCAAAACTGGCACTACTGTTTCCACAGTGGTTTAAAATGGACCGCAACAGTTCATCACTGATTGCAGTAAGGCTACACAATATTTTAATAAGGAGTGCTCTTTGTAATCCAGTAAAATCTTAAAAGACTTAAAGAAGAATTGAGAACAACATCTCCTCTGGTCTGTGTTGCTCCTGTTTTTCCAAGGTTTATAAAAAAACAGTCTGTCTTTAGACCACCACTGATTTTTCACAGCATTTTACTTTTTATCTTCAGCATTTATTATATTGTATAAACCTCCTCTCCATCTCCTGCAGTAACTACTACTCCCCCAGTAACTACTCATAATTATGTACATCTTCCCAGTTGTTTCTCAGGCAGTGATTGTGGTATGAGATGGTCTGGGAAGAGAAGCTGGTTTTCTGTGATTCTTTTGATGTCTACTCTGATGTACTTCACAAACCCTTTTTGTACCTTTAATTTACATTGAACTTAAATAGTAATGTTGGGAGCTTATGAACTAAAGCAATATGCACATGAAATTTCATTTGTATAGCTCCACATAGAGCTTTGTATATTCAATGTATTCAATTTAGTTGATTTAGTTTAGTTTGAGAAAATCATCATCAGGGTCTAAAAATACAGGATGTTCACCTAGGGAAAAGGTGAGTTTGAGGCTCTGAGTGAAACATCTGGTGTTGGGAATATGGGCAAGGCATACACACACAGAAGGGTTATCATCCATCCATCCATCCATCCATCCATCCATCCATCCATCCATCCGTCCATCCATCCATCCATCCACTTACTGTGACATGTATCCTATTATCTTTGTACTGGATGTTAGATTGTTGTGGAACCCATCTGCGGAGGTTCAATGTAATCAAGCCTTCGTAGCCAGTTCAGTAGAGAATAGTTAAGTAATATAGGAACACAGGCCAGTTACATTTTCTGATGCTTTTCCATTCTATTATTTTCAGGATATTGTCAAATACAGTGAGATGTAGGACATTCCTAAGATGAAGCAATGGTATTTTTAAATTTTTATTTATCCTTGTAGATCAAAGCTGATTGAGGAATAATAATGATACTTTTTTAGCATCATTCCTGTGAGTGTCTCATTAGGTACTCACTCACTGTTGAGCTCCTTCAGACTCTTGGGGTGTTCTTCAGTTTTAGGATGGGACCTTTATAATGTCCTGAGGAAAACATATTTTCATTAGATTATTGTTACTTTCAACTGAATAGCTTTGACATCACTGATTGACTACTAGGATGCTAAGGCATCTCAGAGAATTTGGTTGATGTGTTTGTGAGGTTTTGTAAGAATAAGATAAAAAAAAATGAAGAACAAGTTAAGGTGTATTCTTAAGTTCTTAATTTCCTTAATCAATGAGAAAGATTACTTTGAATTGTAATTCCTTCCCAGGTGCCCTCATTTGAAAACTTGCTGCAATTGTTTTCCAGTTTTTCTGATTTTCCATTTCATTACTGAGTAGGGTATAAGCTGCATTTATTGAACATTACTTGCTGCTCTGGAAGACAGAAAGATTTTGTCCATAAAATCCAGATTATATGCTTTGAAGTTGCTTTGAACTAGCTTAATTTATCAGTGCTACTTTACAATTAAGAAAATTGTATTAGACAGGGTTGTGATAAACATTTTTAAATTTGAGGAGTTTTTTAATAATGAAATCCAGTATCAGCCGAGGGGCATATCTCTCACTGCTAGCTGTCAAAGGAATCAAAGCAGGCTCTATTTCTAATTAAGAGATCTCATTTAGATGAGTGAACAAAACTGGGACAATTTCATTCTGGGGAGTCTTAAATGTATGGGGGAATGGATAGTTAGTAAAGAGCTAGATACTCTGAATCAACGAGGTTTAGTTAAGCATTTCTTAAAATTCCCCCCAAAAATGAAGAATATTTTTTAAAATACGTGTCTCCACTGGTTTTCCTTATGTTTTGCTTTTTCTCCTTAAGCATTAGAGGAGCAATATTAAAAATACCTTTAAAAGTATGCTGGGTGATGCTGACATGAGAACGTTATTTTATATTGGTTGAAGTCCTGTTGGTTATTTAGGAAATATATAGCTTAAAATACCAAGATTATTGAATCTTACAAGCTGAAAAAGTGGAAAGGTATTATTTCATCTTTACTTTTCCTGGTATATATTGCTTTTTTTCTCACAATTTAAAGACAAATGAAAGCACTGAGAAATTGACTTGCTTTTCAGAGACTTTAGGATTGTGATTCTCTAATTCATACTACTGAGAATTTTCTTCAGCAAAAATGCTAAAAAATGTATTTATCAGACAAATAAATTATTTATTAGTCATATAATGTTGTTGAGATGTGAAAAAAAAAAAGTAATTAATGGCATATTTATAGTTCCAGACCTGCCCAAAGATAACCAGCTAGCTCATTTCACTCAGAAATGTGGCAAAGTCATGGACTGCTCTACCTATCTGTCTTTGGTTGATTAGTGTTGTGTGTCATGCTGGAACAGCTCAGTATCGTAGGAAATATTGAGTTCAACTAGGAAAATATTTCCCATATAAAAATTTTGCTAGTCCTCTAAATTTTTACCAAAACAATCAGAAAAGTAGAATTCAGTAGAATTCATTACAACTGAATATTTCATCACAGATTTGTACTATGGGATTGGAAGACAGAATGCTTGGTCTTATATATGTTTTAAATGTATGATCTCTTACAAGACCTCCATATTGCTGTTTTCAACTCTGTCAGTTAGTAATTGCTGAATATGATGCTGGGTCTCAGTGTATCTTTCTTATTTATCAAATTGCCATACATGGATTTATTCAGACAAGATGGAGATACTCCATATTTTTGTGGGTGAAATTCTAGAGTCAGATACTTCACACTGCTCCTACACATTTTAAAAGCCTTTTAGCCAGTGCAGATTCTCTGGAAAGCAGAAGGAGCTGTGCAAATGTATCAATTTGATGTTCTTATTCCATCACATATTTTGTGCAGTGGTACTGGTGCTCCTCACAGTTATTCAACTTTAAAATGAAGGTGTTGCTCAGGGATTTAAGAGATGGAGATTGAGCTCCAGTGAATATTAACTGCTATTGGCTGCAGCTTTACATTGTCTAAATTGCGTGAATAATCATCGCATTTTATCCTTTAACATTATCTTTGAAAACTACTCACTTGTTTTTTAAATCTCTTTGAGGACATCACCATGCAATGGAGGTGCCATCTGTCATCCTGTCTGAAACCAGCCCTGCAAATCCAATGCCATAATTGTGTTGCTGTTAAAATCAGAGCACATAACATGTTGATGGGATAACCGCCTTGAATGCCACCCGCTTCCAATTTGGAAGTAACAGATTCCAGACCTTAAATTAGGATTTCAACAGAGAAATTGTTCTCTTGTCTCTTGTATTACTTTCTCTTCTGCCCCTCATAAAAAGGATACAAACAATTCAACAGTTACCAGTTTCATAATGGTGCGAGGTGCATAATTTCTAGCTCTGTGGAGGTTTAAGAAAGGCATAAAATTGTGGAGGCCACTATTGAACATATGGGCCTCTATGAGGCAGTTTCTCAGATTGCTCATGGTTTGGAGGGAAAGACCTCTCCAGAAAATGATTCCGCTCATCTAAAATGTGAATTACCAGAATATCACATATTACCACTAAATCCAGAGGAAATTTAGGGATATTCCTGATTTAAGCACCAGTATCTAGGTGAAGCAAATTCGGATTGGAATGCTTAGCCCATGGAGGGAGAGGGAAGCTTATTCTGTGACTTTTACAACTATGACATCACATTTTGGAAGTCTTTCTTCATCAGTCTTTCCTCCCTTTTATATCTGTGATCATTTAAAATGAGCTCTTTTTATAATAGCAAGTAGAAGAGAATAAATTCATTAATTAATAGCAAAACCTTAGTTGTTTCTACAGAATTCAAGCTCATTTTAATTTGGGTTCAGATGACTGGGGTTTCAGGGAAAGATTCTTGAGTGATTAGCAGAAGTTTTTTCAGAAGGTGATACTGCTGTAAAGAATTTACTTTTCACATTTAGAATCAGTAATATAGGTGAATTCATGGCAGATGCAATAGGTCAGTTTTATGTATTCCTAGCACAAAATGCTGAAACTGTTTGATGATAGATGGCTGTTTCTGATCAGTACTTTGTTTCTATACCCACTTTCTGCAGATTCTGTAGATTCTTTAGGTTAAGACCTCTCTAGATCCTAGGGATGCTTAGAGGTGTCCCATGGAACAGTGATGGTAACAATATAAATTAGTAGATGCAGATAGATCAGCACAGAAGGAACTGTTTCTCCTTTCACAGTTACACATATAAAGACTGGGGGAAATTCACTGTAATGACTCAAAAAGATCCTTAGAAATCCAGAATTATTTTTGTGAGAAGGCTTTCTCACTCCAGTCCGGTGTCTTGCAAGCCAGCTCTGATTTAAAAATTATGGGATTGTCCTTTAGAGTCACAGAGGACAAGCAAATAAATTTGATATTGGAACAATACTTTGTTTTTCAACCTTGGCAATGTGTTCTGTGCAATTAATGCATTTGTTCTCCACTGTGGCTGAAGTAGAGTGTCTTCAGATCTGTCTGTGTTCTGCCATAAAGAATCTCAGTGAGAATTGTATGGTGACTCCATAACATTTGAGCATCAACTTGGAAGTTCCGACAAGATCCAATTTTCTGCAAATAACCAGCATTTTTCTGAAATATTTTGCCCCTTGAAGCATCTTCAACCAGACATTCAACCTTTCTCAAAGAATGTTTTCTTAAAGATCTGAGAAAGAAAATATGGCTTGAAAGAAACATCAGCTACAGTTTAAGTTATTCTATTTTTGAAGTGCAATAGAGTTCTCATCTGTGAACTCTGTTGGTAAACCACCAGTAATTTGTTAAAAATTTGGAAATTGTCAGCACATTCCTTCTTTCTGTTGCTAGGGAAACCACTCTGTGGGTATCTCTGTCTTCACAGTGTCTCTATTCCTTTGCAAATTCATTGGATAATGAAAGTATAACTGAATATTTTATATTTTGATAGCTATATCATCATTAAACTATTATACCAAAACAGGACAAGTAAACAGAATTAAACTAATTATATCAATTTATCTTCATTATTTGGGGGAGGATTTCACAACTAAAACATTCCTAATTTAGTTACAAGTAAATTTGATTCTATGTTTGATTTTATACAAATCCAGAGAAATAATCTATGTTTATTCCACATATTATATTCCAAATTTTGTTTGACACTTGCCCAGGGGACACTCAAAAAAAGTATAAAAACTTGTATATAATATCAAAAATGACTTGCAAAGATGCTTCTGCTTTAGGTATGTGTAACTTGCAATATGTAAAGCAAATGTCTTATCATATTGTATTTTCCCATAACAGTACTTAATTAGCAAAAAAAAAAACAACTTTACATTTACATATATTTAAAAAATGGGACACCATCTTTTAAATGTGAATATATATTCCAGCAGTCTCCAAAGAGTCAGGGAGCCCATTCTGATCAATATGTTGGCAGAAATGTTAAGCAAAAATCTGATATGCATTGACATAATGTCAACAGAGATTTTATAGTCTCCAAAAACATTTCTCTCTACAATTGTCATTATGTTCTTTCAATGTACTGTAAGATACATACTTGTTTGCATATAATTCCTGTTGTATACCATTTTCTACAATGCAAAAAGGCAATCCAACACTATACTTCCTACATTGCATGTTGCCAATGAGTTCTTTCTTCATGGTTCCTCAGAAGACTTGGCACATTAAACTGAATCAAAAGATTTTCACTACTTGAGTTCAGTGTAAAGTGTTTATCATTAGCTAATAAAAATACTCTATATGGACCAACAATAAATGGCACACTTTGCCAGTGGTTTCAGAGAGATCTGTGGATAGAACTTGGAATTTATGATTTTTTTTTTGTACACTGAAGAGGGAATAATGAGTTCTAGATATATTTCTTAAGGATAAAATTTGTTCTGGTATTTCTTGCCAAGTGCTTTTCTGCCTCAGTCTCTCCTCTGTCTTACTACTAGCCTCCTAACCCCATCTACTTTTCAAAATCAACTTTGTAGGCTTGGTGTTGTTATGAATAAGGTGTGGTGATCGGCTCATGCAAATGAGGAAGAGCTGTTGAGTGTGGTTGGGAGAAGTTCTGTTGAGGTTTGCAGTTCTTTTGATGTGTGCTTTTGTTGTTCCAGTATAGTTTTGAACCCTTTTCTGTTCTCCCTTCAATCCTCTTCTCCTCTTCTGTGATTACTGCCTGGCAGCTCTGCCTGACAGGGCTGTAAAAACATGTCGGGGAGGGCGTATACTCGCCCCTTGTTAGAGGCGGCAGGGAGTGGGAGACGCTGCTGGGAGGTCTGGCGAGGTAATATCAATCCACCAATCAGGATATGAGAAGGGCTCCACCAATGAAAGGCATGGAAGGACTGTCTGACAGACCTTGGGAGGAGCCAAGTATACATATATGGGCAAAGCTACAGACTGTGGGAGGGGCCAGAAGGATATATAAGAACTGCTTATGCATTTTAATGAGACTGATGCAATCTCAGTGTCTAAAAGGTGGAGATGCCGTTTTGTGAGCTGAGTCTCTGGTGGGTAGAAGGAGTCCCATCAAGCTCCCAGCTCTGTTCCCCTCCTTTGCTTTGTAATTTTTAATGGGTTTAAATTAAATTTTATTTACTCATCCTGCCCGGGTTTTGAGTCATTTATAACTCAGACATTTATACGTTCCGTTCCGTTCCGTTCCGTTCCGTTATATTGTATAATATTGTATTGTATTATATAATATTACATTATATTATATTTATTATATTAATTATATACATTTATATAATCATAATACTTATAATAAGTATTATTCTTACTCTTCTTAATTGTCTTTCAGGGCTGTGGTAATTCTTCTCCTTCTCTTTTAAAACTTCAGTTCATTGTAACTGGCTTCCTGCAGTATCATTTGTCTTGTCCTTTTAGTGACCTCTGGCAGCAGTGACGCCCCTCCCATCCTTTTACTAGCAACTTCCTCTTCATGAATTCACACCTCTATTTCCTTTTTTTTATTTCTTTTTTTTACCACCAGCCTGTCTGTAGAATGGGGTTCATCCTCTTCTGGTGTCAGAAATACATGGGTTCCTTCTGTGGATCTCTCTGGCTACCAGAGGAGGTATCTAATTGTTTTACAGCCAGAAGCTGTCAGATGCAGTCACCTCAGAGAAAGGGCCAGGCTTCCCTCAGCAGTATGATCATCTGTTATGATGAGTCAGGGTAAATTTTGCATAGATATCAGGAAAAAGGTTTTTCACCCCAGGGTGTGGTTGGGCACTGGAAGAGATTTCCCAAGTACCAAACATGACGGAATTCAGGAATATTTTGAACAATGTTCTCATGCACATGGTTTTACTCTTGGGGTGTCCTGTGCAGGGCCATAAGTTGGACTTGATGATCTTGATGGTTGCCTTCCATCCACGTATTCTATGATTCTACATTTTCTTTTCCCAATACATTCTTTACAGTTATGTCTATGTTTCCCCTAATACTTTCTTTTCTTGTGATATAGCCTTCTCTCCTGATGCTTCAAAATTTGAATTTTGATGATGCATTCTACTGTCATTATTTACAGAGGGAAATGTCTGACTACTTGCCGAAACTATGAAGACTTCTTCTATTGATGAGCTACCCAGTAGCAGGACAAGAATTATGGACACTTATATAATTCCTTTTTCGATCAGTGCTTCAGGTAATAAATGAAGACAAGAACCATTCTTGGTAAGAAGCAAGGGAGGTTAGAAAAATTATAACTTTTAAGAAATGCTATAAAAAGCTAAAATCCCTTTTCTAATCACTGGTGAAAAGCTTGCTGAATGCTTTTCTCGGTGAGGAATTATTTCTTTTCCACGTCTCAACAGCATTGACTAATAAATAATTCCTTTTTCTGATGCTCTTTCACCCTGAAAAAGGGTAAAAAAGAATCCTCTGTGCCATGACAGGATCTTATTACAGAATGAGAAACACAGCAGAAAATCTTGGGCCCAGGAATTAGAACTGGATAAGTTTTGTTCAGAAGGTTTTAAAATCACAGAAAAAATAGCAGTTGCATTTTTACCCATGAATAGGAATGAGTTTCCAAATATTAGAGTTATATTTATAGTTTTATATTTTATTCATGCAATTGTATATTTTAATAAAGTGAACATCTGGGTGCTGTTGCTTTTTGTTTCTAGCAGATGCCAAATGAGGTCAGTTACAGAGTTCGAGTCGATTCATGAGGGGTGAGCACTAGAACTAAGTCCTCTCTACAGTGCACTTAGATTAAAGGGCCATATGCAACTTTAAGAGGATTTGATCTGCTTTACAGTAGGAGCTGCTGTCTTAGTTGTCTACAGTTCAGACAGGCACTGTGATTAATGTGCAACAAAAAGTTTGCAAGCGGTATGCTGCTAGTAGTGCATGTATTTGCGTGGTTAGTAGGGTTTTCCATTTGTGGTGGAGTTTTTATCATTAGTAGTATTATTTTTTTAATTACTAATATATAGAATTACTTGACTTTACAGGATTTTACAAGCTGCTGAAATCAAACTTGTGGTAGAAATATCTTCAGTAAGATCTTTACCAATAATCATAAAAATGCATGAGTTTTCCTGTCAATATGAAGATTTTATTGTTTCTTTTTGAGGAGGGGGAGGAATTTTAAGAGATGAAAAAGGGATCTTTTTCCATGGAAAAGAAATCTTGAAGAAATATTATCTTCAAATATTCTTTTTGTTTTGGTAGATAGTATCAACTAAGATGAGATAATTCTAATAATAAATGCTAGGATCTGACCCCTTGGGACCTAGATCAACAAAGACCCAAAATTATTTTCTTCTCTGTGGGCAACTATTTCCAGTGTTCCTTTCTTATATACAAATGTTTTGGAAGAGACAACCAAGTGACTTCCTGTTATTTCTTCTTGTTCTAGTGGGAGAAACAGGAGAAAATGTCATAGGTATGGTATTAACTGGAAAAAGAATTGTCTTACAGCTTCTTTCTGTCTTTGCACTTAGAATCCTCTTCCCTGTGATAGTCTCTAAAATGTAGTGAGTATCGGAAAGTAAAATGTGATAGAAAATACTACTTTTAGTAGTCTTGAGTTGTGACAGTATTTTTCTATAAGCTAAATTAAGTCATCTCAGTTTCAGAATTAATTTCTGAGGGATTTTTTTCTCGTAATGATCCCGAATGGTATATCTTGGAAATTGTCTCTCTCCACTGCCAGAAGGTATGAACAAATACATTTAAGGTGTCAGTGGGAAGCAGACTTTGTAAAGACTATGGATGGAATGTGTATAGGTGTAAGAAATACATATGAATATATATTGGTGGGTATGTCTGTCTCCTTTCCTTCCACTACTGTTCATAGCTATTCTTCACTGAATGCCCTTTGGGATCACTCTGAACCAAGAATTGCGACCCTCAAAATCTTGGCCACATCATTCCTCTACTGGCTGATGTTGAACAAGTAATTTCTTTATACCTTAGTCTGTAAAATAAAGATGGCAATTCTGTCATTCAGCATAAAATGTTTTGGGCCTAGAGAGAAAAAACAATTGTAAGAGAGATGCCGGCATTGGTTTTATGCTTCTGATAAGATCATAATGCTCCTTTAATTACACAGTAGATCTTTCTTGTTCCTTCTCATCTAATACATCTCAAGACATCTGAGAGAGCCTTGGAAATTGGTGGCATGGTAATAATGGTGGTGGTGAGAGCTGGAAAAGTCCTGCTTCTGTAGACGAGTATGAGTTTTTTAGAAGTAACTACATGTGAAGATCTATAAAAATGCAGGCTCAGAGCCAGTTTAACCAGGCTTTCAGCAGGTACAGCAGGTGTGTGTAGTCTTACTTAAAGCAAGCTGTCCCAGAGCCTTCTGAAATGGTTTATTGACTGAAAAAGATATCTAGCTGGATACAGAGAGCACCACACTCCCTGTTTCCAGTAATATCAAACTTATATTTTTTTGGACTGTACATGTTATGGACCTGAGAGAGTCTGCAAGACTAACTGTCTCTGCACAGGCAACATTTAGCTTACTGGTTTTCCTTTTAATTTATTATAATAACATTAATTCATATCACAGAATTAATTTATGCTGTGGCATAAATGCCAATTAGCAACTACAGAAGAATTATTATAAGAACCATAGCTCCCTCAATATGTTCACTTGTGTCCATTGGTGGCAAATATAATTGAAATTTCCATATATAATATCTGTTCATTCTGGTATCTGCTGCAGTAAAAATACATCCATTTGATGTTCAACAACTGCACTTCAGAAAATGAGAACATTTTTACTTGATTGATTCGGGCTAATAAGTCATTAACAAGGAAGTTTGAGAAAAATATTAGGCAATACTTACAAGAGATTTTGGTTTGTCTTTGAGTGGTTTGGTTAAACCTGACTGGTATTTTAAAACTTATTGGGAAAGGTTTGGCTTCTTGACACTGTCCTAATTTTTTCCCCTGTGCTATTTTTGCTTCTTTGCTCCTATTTAGTGCCATCCTGCTGCTTCACCTAATGACACAAACTAACAACATTGCAAAAGAACTTTCTCATCTAATTTACATCAACATATTTTTCAAATTTCAAAGGTTATACAGGCAAGGGCATAAGATACCTAGTATTCATTTGTGATTCAGGTCTATTGATTATATGTGCTCGGAACAAATTTTATCAAAACTAGAGGACAGGGGACAATGCTAGATTAGATATGATTTTTCAGAAAGATGACCTACTCAGAAGCAAGTTTATGTACTTCAACAGGAAATATTAATCTCTTTCCTCTTTGTTTTCAAGAAGTTTCAATATCTACTATGTATGATGGCTCTGAGGAATACATTAATTTTTGTGATCTCTAAAAACAAACAAATGAAAGAGTAAGAAAAGAAATACACTGAACAGATAAGAATCCAATACTATATTACCTCTCATGGTCTTTTTAGAACTTTGGTGCTGTTACAGAATCTATAGCAATAATTCCCAAGTTGTGGAATAGCCAGGTTTGCTCACCTAGCTTCTAAAAGAAGACAACTGCAATCTCTATCAGCTGTTGGCCAATTAGCCAAAGCAAAAAGTGAAATAAATTTTCATAATGATCTGTTTAATGTTAAGTAGCTTCTTTTTAGACTCACATTGTAATGGATATTTGGACACAATTTTGTCTTTTTTTCTGGTAGGGCCCAAAATCTTGTGTGGAGACAATGCTAGTTAATTGATTGAAGTGCAATATAAATTGGAAAAGGAACGTCTTTTTCTAGGTGAAATTTTTGTGCTGGTAGGATATTTTATTTTATTTATTATTTATAAGATGGGAAATATTCCATGTTTTATGAAAAACATGTTTCCACATAATTACTAATTCTATGCTTACACATTTGTGAAATACTAGATTATTTTCTTCGCAGTATTGAGCAGTAACACACTGACAAAGTTATTCAAGCTAACATGGAAGCAAGAACAGAATATGCTGGTAAGAGTGAAGTGATGAATGGGTAAGCATGTATGTAGGACTAGATGGTGGCAAGAGAAGTATGAGGGAGATCTAGAACAAGGAGTTGAGGTATTTGAGGCTTGGACAGCATCAAAAGGCAAGAGACACTGGATTTGGCTTCAAAATAATTTTTTTAAAACCCCTTATCATAAGTTATTAAAATTGCAAGTTAGGGTAAGATATTTGCAGTAGAAAACTACTTTGCTCACACTTCTCTGAATCTGATATTGAACTTATGATTTGTTGTTTTGTTCACATCAAGGAGAACTATATCAAGACTGACGATCCTTATCATCATGTGACATAAAAAGCATAGAAATATGTTTGTATGTATAACTACATAAATACTAAAAATATTATATCCGTGTCTTAGGTCTATGAGGGGAAAATGGGAAAGATATTCTAGGATCGTTATTTTAAATCTTTCAGGAATCTATAACCATTGCTACAGAAACCATTATCTCAAAACACGTCATAGTCATAGAATCTCAGCATCATTACTGTGGTAAAAAGCCTCTCACAGCATCAAGCCCAAGAGTTAACCCAGCACCAAAATGTTCGGCACTTAACTATGTCCCCAAGGATCACATCCATATATTTAAAAAATATTTTCAGAGATGATAACTTCACCACTTCTCTAGGCAGCCTGTTCTGATGCCTCGCCCCTTAAGAGAAGAAATTTTTCCTAAGATTAAATCTAAACCTCCCCTGGTGCAACTGAGGCCATATCCTCTTGTCTTGTCACTTTTTATGTGGGAGAAGAGGCTGAATGCCACCTTTCTTTCATCTCCTGTCAGGCAATGAAGCAGAGGGAAATCAGGTTTCGCGTAAGTCTGTTTTTTCCCAGGCTGACAGGCCTGTAGTTGCCTCCATCTTCCTTCCAGACCTTCTTGTAGGTGGGTGTTATATTCACTGACCTCCAGGCAACCACGGTCTCCCTAGTCAGCCAGGAGTGCTGAGGAGTGAGGGAAAGGGACACTGTGAGCTCTTCTGTCAGCTCCTCAGTACCCTTGGGTGGATCCTGTCCAGCCCTGAAGATCTGTGCATGTCCAAGTGGTGTAGCAGGTCAATGACCATTTGTCCTTGGATTTTGGGCCCTCATTCTGCCCCTTGTTCCTGTCTTCAGGCTCAGGAGATTGGATGCCCTGAGGACAACTGGTCTTGCTGCGGAAGGCTGAGGCAATGAAAGAATTAAGTGCATCTTTTCCCCACAGTTCCATTAAAGAATGGACATTCTCCTTAGCCTTTTTTCGTTGCTGATACATTTTAAAAAACTTTTTGCAGCAATAACCAGATTAGGTTTTAATTGGGCTTTGGCCGTTAGTTTTCTCCCTGTGTAGCGCACAAGATCCTCGTAGTCCTCCTGAATGATCTCTCTCTTCTGAAAGTGATACATTCTCTTTCTTTCCCCGAGTTCTAGTCAAATTTTTCTGTTCAGCCTGGTTGGTCTTCCCTATCAGTTGTTTTTTAGGCACAAAGGGATGGCCTGTTCCTGCACATTTAAGATTTCCTTCTGGAAGAAAGTCCAGCCTTCCAGGTCTCCTTTTCCCCACCTAACTGCCTCCCAAGGGACTGTCTTGGCCAGTGTTCTGGAAAGGCAAATGTCTACCCTCCAGAAATCCCAGGAGTCAGCTCTGCTTTTTCCCCTCCTTACTTCCCCTGGAGCAGAAAACTCAATAATTTTTGTGATTGCTGTGCCCATGGTGGCCTCCACCCATCAGATGATCAGATCACTCACTGGTCCTTTTTTGTTTACAAACAGCAGGTTTAGATGGACATCTTCCTTAATTGGCTCCCTTATCACCTATGTCATGAAGTTATCTCCCACACTCTAGGAATCTCATGGAACTCTTTCTTTTCTGCCGTGTTGTTTTTCCAATAGACATCTGGCAAGTTTTAACAAGGGCTTACACATTCGAGACTTCTCCCTTACGAAATATTTCACCTGCTTCTTCTTAATAGCTAAGTGGTATACAAAACAATTCCAACAGGATATTTACCCTGTTGGTCTTATCCCTGATTTTTACCGATAAATACCACCATCAAGCTCCAGAAAATTAGGCACTCACTGGCATACAGGGCTACTCCACCACTTCCCCTTCCTTCCCAGTCCCTTCTGAAAAGTTTACAGCCATCCATTGCAGCATATTAGCTGTGCAAGTAGTACCACCACGTCTCCATGATAGCAATTATCCATATCCTTTGTGCTGCACCATGGCTTTTAGCTCTTTCTGTTTGCTGTCAATGGTGGGTGTGGGGTGTAGGTGCTCTTCAGTTGAGTTATCCATCCTGGCACCTTTTGTGGTGAAGAAGTTCTAATTCCTGCATGGCAATTCTCCAGTATGTCTGTGGTTTCTGACATCAATAACTCCTGCATCCTTGCTGCCACACAGATCTCCATTGCCTACATGAACTGACACAGCAGACTGAAGTATGTTGCTTGTACACTGTCCCTCAAAGAGTGACATCCCACAAATGGGCCAGGGATCTTGGTTTTGTCCTCTTCCCCCTTCAAGTCTAGTTTAAAGCTCTCTCAGTGAGACCTGTGATCTCCTGAGCAAATGTACTTTTTTCCCACTGAGAAAGGTACCTCACCTGTTGCCAGCAGGCTCAGTGTCATGTAAACAAACCTGTGATCATCTCTTGCTTGATCTTTTCATCTTTTGTAAGAATAGTTCTGTATACTAATTAACTGATTAAGAACAAAATATATTTTGTAATAATAGAAGAATGCAGTGAGGAATTCCTAATGTCTCAGCGTTCATGGCTCATCAGAAAATGTGAGATTTACACCATATTTAATTTGGGGAACCAGATCTGCTATGCATGTCTATGCTTTAGATTCTATATTCATTCAGTTCTACTTAGTTTTGACACAGAATTTTATTACCAGGTGATCTAGCTCTGATGTTAAAAATACTGTAAAAGAGAGGTTGTCAAATCTAATCATCATGTGTGTTCTCAGAGAGATTTATTCCTGCTCTATGTGTTCTAACACTTGGAACTAAAATTATAGATGATGGCTCAACATATCAGTACTGCTAAGAACGAGCTTTTTTCTGTTACCTCTTGATGACCCCTTAGTCTATTTATTTAATCTTTTAGCAGCTTAACATAGTTTTGGTTTAGGCAACTTCTAGCATAGATCAGATTAAAAAATGATAGCCTAATGCACTAAAATTTACTTCATACATTGGCAAGATTGCAGCAAGTACAGTGAATATAGACCAGCAAAAAATAGAGCAAATATATCTCATAAGACTATGATAGATAAATATTACACATATAGAAAGATATTTTTAAAAGACTAAAACCAAGTCCAAATTATAAAGTGTTTTCTATTCTGAAAAGTAATTATTATAAAACTAGGCAGATGTATGGATTTTAATGGCATTAAATAACACTAGTAAATCAATTTTGGAATTATTTTCATATTTTGGGGTGTAAAGACCTTTCAAAATCGTATTATCCTAGGTTATTCGCATAACAGTTATTAGTGTTTTCTCTGAAGAGCACAATAGCAGAGCTCTGAGACAGCCGTTATGCTACAACCTTCAGTATGAGCGTATTCTCATGTTAAAATTTTTGTGCGCTAAGCTCCAAATTGAGAGGAGCATTTTTCAACCACCAAAGTCTTTTCTATTTTTGTCCCTTTTAAGCTCTTTAACCTGCTACTGCCTTAATTCCAACCAATAAAAATAATCTTGATTGATGTGACCAACTTTAATTTGGTGAGAGGGGAGGGCAGAGAAAGGGAGCAATTTCAGGATAATCTGCAAACTCACTGTAATAAATTGTCAGTTACTGTGACAAGAAAAATGGAGAAATATTGCTGTGTGATCTCACTCAAAGCATTTGTTCACTTTTATCTAGGAAGAAAACAGATTAAGGGTAATAAATATTTTCTAGTCAGGTAGGTTAACTGATGCACCCCCAGATATACATTTGTTTATTGACTCTAAATTATCAAGAGACAGACCAGTTAAAAATATCTGAAAAAAGCAGAAAGCTGAGCCTAATAACCATTATTTAAATAGTACCTCTCTGCAGTTGGATGGCATTTATTTTAATTTGTTCAGAGCTTTAAACCTTTAACTGCTCAAGACTCTCCAAGCTTCTGCTTAAAGTAAGCTAGATTTTGATTTCCTTAGAGCTGGAGGCTTCTACCAGACCTTGTTTAAAAACATAATCCTATTTTAAAATTAGAACCAAATCTGAAACCTCTGATATGTTTTCAAAAGCTTTTTTATGTGTTCTACTTTAAACTTCAATGTTATCAGGGGGGCTGGGAGGGAGAAATAAAGAAAAAATGAAAAAGGAAGAAATCACTAAATTGCCGTTATCTTTTTGGTTTTATCAATCAGTTTTAGTTTTAATATATATTGACATATTCAAAGACAACTATATGGTATAAAGATGTATGTTTGAGTGGCCGAATATTCAGCAAAATTCAGCTGAAAATTAATTGCGAAGAAATTAAAAGTATAATTGCATATAGATATGGATCTGCTTTATCAGGGATTTAAACATGAGTAAAATCAATTTTCAAAGTGGTAAAATTACTCTTCATGCTACAGAACTAACCAATTAGCACTCTGAATGATTTTAGAATGATAAAAAATGTATAATGAGTTAAAGGTATACAGGAATTGTGAAAAGGAGATGCTTATTCACAGCAAACATACATTTTTATTTTCCCTCCCTTCTCATATAATAACAATAATATTAGTGATTTCTATGAATTTTGTCTGCAGGAAACTGAGCCTAGGAGTCCCAGTCATGGGGCAGAATATAGTAGTTGCTCCACACATGAAGCTTTTTGACTCCCAAGGGCTTACTTTTCCTCATTATTTCCAGCGAAAGTCAGAGGAAGCACACCAGTTGAAACTTGGCTTTGCGTGATGCCAGACACCATGTAATTATAGAGACAGAATCACAGAACAGCCCAGGCTGGGTAGGACCCCCAAAGATCATGTAGTCCAACCTTTCATGGGAAAGGGAGCCTACCTGAGAGGCTTATTTACTATCTTTCATTTCCCAGCCTAATTCTTGATGTTCTGCATCATGTGTTGGTGCAGTCAAGGCTCCTGCTAGCCATTATTCAAAGGATGGGATAATAGCAGAATGGAAAACTACAGAAATAGGATGCAAACCAGCAAGATACCACAGAGAATTGAAATATGTTTTTAATGATTAATTTAAACAGAAGAATCAAGCGAGTTTAATGGGAGATGCATGTTTTTAAGATCTGGTACTTCAAATATCCATTTCAGCCATATGTATGTGAAAAAATGTAGAGGCAAAAAATTCCTTTAGAGAATCAAGCCATTCAAGCTAAAGGGGAGTGCAAGGCATATTTTCTTTTAGCTGAAAAACCTTGTCTGGCAAATTAATGTTTCTTACCAAATAACAAATAAAATAAAAATCTAGCAATTATGAATAATGTTTGGAAATTTAACATTTCAGAATATTAACAAACCTACAAAGATCAAGAGAATATGATGGTGGCACACAAATTACAGAATAACTACTGATCATGGAAGGGGAGAAGAAATTAAAAATTAAAAAATCCATATTCATAATCAGATGTACACCATTGAAACTATTCTCAAGTGCAGGATTTCCCAATAGGGATCTGACTAATTGGGATAGCACAAATCTGTGGGAAAATAATTTTTTTTAAAAAATAAGATTTCATCTGGTAATGTGAAAAAATAACTTATTTTAGTTATAGATTTTTTAAAAGTTATCATTTGAATAATTTTTATTTGCATTCACAATATTGTTTTCATGTTTTAAAAGATTGTCTTGGTTTGAGAAGACAATTTCCTTTCTACCAAGGAAAGCTGGAGTATCCCTTGGAATGGAGAATGTAAACTGACCCCCCCTCCAAATTATTATAATTTTGCAATTAAAGGCTTTTGGGCAAAGATTTGGGAATAGGAATAATAGCTCTTTACTAGGAATATTAAGAATACAATGTAGTAGTAAAAAAAACCGCCAAGCAAACAAACAGAAATCCTAGAAACCCTGACAGAGTCAGAAATATGACCTGATACCCTGTTGGTCAGGGTGTTGGGAGCAGTTCAAAGTAAGCCCTCCTGGAGTGGAAGATTTGGTTCTGTTGGAGTAGAGATGATCCTGTAGAAAAGGGTCCAGTAATGGCAAGATGAGTCTGATCTTCCTCTGGGAATCCCGTGGAAAAACTGGATACCTGGTGTTCCTGGGTCTCGGTTTTTTATCTAGGTAGGAATGGTTGGCTCCCCGCATTGGGTGGAGCATCTCACAATGGGATCATGTAATGTCATGTCATTGGTAAGCCTCAATGGCCCATTAACATCAGATATCCCCTCCCTGGAGGGAGGATGGGTCACAGAAGAGACGAGGAACACTGCCTCACCTGGTTTTAACAGCTGGGCCATTAACAGAATACACCTGTCCCCTACCCCCTGGAGTTATGAGGGGTGGGTTATACAAGAGATAAAGAAAATCACCTCCCCAACCAGTTTCAACAGATGGCAATAGAATAAACATTTTTTGGTTACATAACTCAAGACAAAGATTCGAATAGATTTATTTTGAATGGGTAAACATTCTTAAAAACATTTCACAAAATCTTTAATCTTATGAAGAAAAGCATAAAGAAATTTAAGCAAAAATTTCTTCAGATTATGAATTTTCCAAAGGATGCTAAGATGAAGACAAAATCTTTAATTATTGGCTCTCACGTATTGACAATGCTTCCACTTACCAGTTCAGCTGGTGTATTGAAGGGATATATTTGATCTCCTCAGTGGTTTGCTCTTCACAGAGATGGACAATGAAATGTGTGCTATGTTTAGGCATGATCAGAGCAACAGTGACTTTGTTATCAACAGCTGCAAGATGTACCAATTAAGCACGCCTGCTACGATAAACTAAGTGTTGTACAAGAACTTAAGAAGAACTTCTTAATTCTAGTGTTTTGCTGATGTTTCTTGATGCTATGCTGCTCTTTGAGGAAGGTAAGATATATTATTATTATCTTCTCTTCACTCCTCCACCTCACCAGTCACTTGTAATGGTCTCTTAGATTAACTTATTTCTTCTATCTTACCCAGGCTTTATCGGATCTGCCTTAGACTGTTGACTGCCAGTTTGCCATTCTCTCCTACTTGTTATGGTTTTGAGAATATCCTCACATTAGTTTTTATAATTCTTTTGTTTTCCATCATATATTATATTTTATGTGAAAGTACAGGTTTGATACTAGTATTTGCT
Source organism: Brachypodius melanocephalos (assembly GCA_013398615.1). Taxonomy (NCBI): domain Eukaryota; kingdom Metazoa; phylum Chordata; class Aves; order Passeriformes; family Pycnonotidae; genus Brachypodius; species Brachypodius melanocephalos. The sequence continues at coordinate 12,168,155 of VZSR01003809.1, forward strand.
AGTATTCTTACTCTGTGCTTCCTAGGTGGATTGCATCACTTGGGGTATGACTGCATTGTGGTTTTAGGTTTAAGGAGCAGTAAGATTCAGATGCAGACAGCAAGCCTATTTCACAGCCTAAGTAGAGCAGTAAGTTTTTGTAAAGATACAGAACTTCAAAAGCCATTTTTCTTCATGCACATTTTCTTGTATACATTTTCTTCATTCTTCATGTATTGTGAGGCTACCCAGATTATCTAAAGATATATTGTTAAGAATGAAGCTATAGAAAGCCCTCTTATTTGGATTATAAACAAATCAACTCTAGATTGAATTCTATATACTCAGTTTTTCAGCATCACAAGTTCAATTTTCTGCTGAAAATTTCTATTATGTTTTTTTTTGTATGTGAAAAAGTAGAGGAGTTATGGATATTCATTAACATTTTGGCTGGAGAATTCATTAGAGAGTGTTATATAGGAGGGAAATGGATGCAAAATCCAGCAATCTCCTTCTATGTCTGATTCCTCTGGGTCCAAATTGAAGGAATCTTGAATTAATCTATTTTTGCCTCCCAATTACCATTTTTCATTTTGCTTATGCTAATGTATCTTCATTTATTGCAGCTTTCAAATGAATACTACTGTTGTAGGACTACAGACTTTATAGGTGATAGATTTATCCTTCTTTGGTTAATATGTTACTCCTCAGTGGCACACCACTGAAGAACAGAGGTTTTTAGGGTTTCTGAGAAGCTAAAGTGGGAGGACTATTTTGTTCAGTTATGCTTTGCTATTTCTAGCACTTCTTTGGTAAATTGACTGTGTCTCTAGCTAAGCAATAATGCTAGGTTTCAACACAGGGATTGGTGACCTTTGTGATAAAAATAAAACCACCTTACTCTGAAGACATAACAGCAGATTATTTCTAGCTGAACAGAATGATCTGTGAAACTGCTGTGATGCCTGATGCCAATGTGGAACTCCAAGAGCTTAGAAGAGTCTATCTCATAACCACCATGAATATTCATCCCCAGGGATTAGTCAGGCATGCAACACAATATGTCATGAAATTACTTTTGTGAGCTAAAATGGGTATGAGTGATGAATGTGCCTCAAGAATACATGTTTTCATCAAGATTTACTTCTAAAGTCATCTAAATGATCAGATTTGAAATACCAGAGTCAAACATCTTTGGCATGCATAACTTGTATGTCAGTGCTTGCAGACAAACACCAAGGCAAAAATCAAATTATATTTTTTATATATTTTGAAAGATAGGGCTTTCAAGGAGTTTTGCTCTTTTTTGCTTCTCTGCTGTCTGTTATTAGATGAGATTTTTCTTCATTTTCCTGTTGTAAGTATACAAATGAATTTTTTTACTGTTTTTACACAAGGTTTCCTATTGTTGTCCTATCCCTATAGTTGATTGTTCTCTGATTACATCCTTGAACTCTCTAGAAAATCTCCAAAGCCTTTCCCTATTTATAAACTTCCCTCCACCTAGCCTTCTTTCACGAGCTAGAAAATTTATAAATATAAATACAAATACATATTCATCAGGGTATGCATATTTGGACGGAAAAGTGTGAAAGTAACTGTGAAAGCATGTGGAAATATAGGGTATATAAGAAATCCTTTGTTAGAGGTTAAGTTTCTTTCTTTTTTACTTATTGAATTTTTTCCCATAAGTTGCTAAGAAACTAATTACGGGGTACTTATAGGTTGTCCTAGGGTGACTTTATGATGCTTGTATCCCCAGTCGTCTGTTCTGTTTGTGTTGGATGTTGTGTTCTGTGCCTTTAGGACTGGTTCTGAGAGTGAAGGGGGAAAGAAGAAGTGCAGTGTTTTTTTTGAGAAAGAGCACTCCCTCCTCCACATTCTGCTCCTGCACTGTGTTCATCTGAAGCACGGACAGACAGCCCGACAGAGATCTCCTCTGTTTTTAGTTGGTTTTAGGTAGCTGAGGCAGAGAAATTCCCTGGACTGTTTTTTCTTTACCTTTTCTTGGAACTGTTTGAACCTGCTCTGGACTGAAAACCCAGAGGAACACCAGGAGCTCACACCTGTGGCCCACCAGGCCCGAGTCATGGCATTTTCCAGCACCAGAGGGACTGATAAGAGACTGAGCGAGCTGAGTTACACTCCAGGACAAGGACTTTCTGAATTTACCATCTCTGAGAACAGCAAGAGGTTTTATTGTTTCATATTATTCATTTTTTATGCTTGTGGGTACTTTGCTTGTTAAAATAAATAGTTTTTTCCACTTTTCTCCAAGGAAATCTTTTCCTGAGCCAGTTGGGGGAGAGGCCGCTTGGATTTGCTCTTCGGGAGGGACCCCATTCGGAGTTTTTGTCCCAAGTTTGCCCTAAACCAGGACATAGGTACTTAAGAAAAAGTAGAAAGAGGAGTGTAGCATCTGGCTACACTTCTTTTTTTTCTCTGGGCATTTCTCTCCAAGGAGGAAGATACCATGAGTTTTGGGAGCTGGAAAAGACAGTTAGGGGCAGCTGCTCAGTCTCACTCTCAGCATCAGAAGGAGACCAGTCAAGCTGTTGCTTACCCCTTACTTCACTGCCACTGCTGCAGTCCAGTCCTAGGAACCTATCACCATCTGCTCGTGTGCCCAGGAATCCTGTGCTCA
>VZSR01003809.1:12170877-12252546 GCA_013398615.1 Brachypodius melanocephalos
TGCTCCTCAGAGTCCTGCAGGGGCACCAAGATCAGACTGCCCTGGGGTTTTGTGAAGCAAAACCTCTCCTCCAGCCCATCCTGTCTCGGCTGAGAAGGCTGTCACAAGGTTCCTGGTTCTGTTTGTTGTTAATGCCACAGTTATTGTTGTTTGTTTGCCTTGTTACACCTACTAGAAAAGAACTGCTATTCCTACACTCACATCTTTGCCTGAGAACGCCTTGATTTCAAAATTACAGTAATTCGGAGGGAGGGGGTTTGCATTCTCCAATCCAAGAGAGGCTCTTCCCTATCTTTCACCTTTAAAATACAGTGAGACTAACCTTTTTTGATATAAACCAGAATCCTTCCCAATCCCAGCACTGCTGAGAGACCAAGTCAATCAATTAATCTGATATAAATGGTAGTGTTAACTGCAGGAAAGAATTACTTTGTGTTTCAATAGAGTGTATACTTTCAGATTTGTCAAGGTATGTTTTTTAAAAAAATCCCTTTTTTCTGTGGTTTGGTGTGTTTTTAGAGAAAATATATGCAGTGCAAAACTCACCTTTTTACTTCATAGATGTGACACTCAGGTGATGTATAGGAAATATTTCTCTTTTCTTTTTTTGTGTTAGAAGATAAATGGGTGATACCAAAGTAAGATTCTCCTTCTGTAACAAAAATTTCTTGTTCAAAAATGTCTGTGCAATTGGCAATAGTTCTGGAGGGGAAGAAAAATACCCAACCTTTTTTGCCTCTGTCATTAAGGATGACATCATATGTGTTCTTGAATATATCAGCACACAGAAAAGCTGTAAGGAAGCTGTTAGCAGTAATGGACTGCACTAAGTTTGTTGAAAATGACAGTTTGTGTAGATTTCCTCACAAAAATTTGCTACTTTGTTTGTAAGTCGTGGTACAATAATTATTTATTTTAGTTGCAGGAATTGTGCCTACAGACTTGTTCGGAAGAATTAGAGTAAGGTATTTTACTTTCTGTTAACTTCTGCAAGACATGCAAAAGATCAAAAACTATTACCTGAAATATTCCTGAATGTACTGTATTTATCTCAAGACTTAGTTTATTTCTGAAACTAGAGAAATTTTCCTGCAGTAAATGCAGAAACTAGCAACAATTATTCCTTTCATTTAAATTAATCACTCTTTTCTTTATCCTGTAATAATGAAATGGTAAAATACTCTGATTTCCTATCCCATAAAAACCTTAGTCTAGACCCAAATCAGTAGAGGTCCACAGAGATTCATTTTACCATAACAATGCAATGTAGAGATATGTGGGTTTGGTATGAGAGCTGAAGATTTGACAGGTAGGCATACAAGCTGCAGGGCAGAGACGGAATTACAAGAGATGAGACGTAGGCTGACATCAGGAACTTTGTGGCTGTACACAACTCTCCACCTCTGCATGTCTGTGAAAGACATGCAGACGTGGAGCTGTGCAAAACCGGTTTCAAGGGTACCAAACAGAACAAAATAGAGGTATTCAAACAACATAAAATGCATAACAAATAGGAAATTCATGTGTGATGTCATCTTACAAACATTAAAAAGAAAATGCAAGGTCTAAGAGCATGCTGCCAAACATTTTAAAGCAACCCTAAGCGGACTTTACTTTGAGGAATAAGAAGCCATCAGTATCCCCAGCAAAGGACTTGACATTCTGTCAGCTTGAGGAACCCTTCACCTGCTCAGACAGACTGAAGCAGTGCTTCCAACCCCACTCAGACCAGTGCCCTTGACTTTGCAAGCAGAGGACAGGGAAGGGCAGGATTTGCTAAATTCAGATTATTAATTTAAGTGTCATTAAATAAAAGGGAAAACACTAAATGTGGACATGAAACTTTATGATTGAAAATTTTAGTAATTTTAATGAATGGTGATATTGTTAATTATTGTTCTCATGGTTTGGCACCAGCCAAACACCAGGTCACACAAAAAACCACCCATGAAAAGCCACTCACTCATTTTCTCCTGGCACAGCTGCGCAGAGGAGAGAAAAATTTAAACAAAGGGTTCATGAGTTGAGATAAGGACGTGGACAAAATGCTGTAAGGGCAAGACAGGCTCAAAGGTACAAAATTAGTTTATTACTAACAAAATCAGGGAAGGATAATGAGAACTAAAAAAAAGAAGTAAAATAAGCCCTTAAAAACACCTTTTCTTCCCCCAACCCCTCCCTCCTTCCCACTGACAGTGCAGGGAGACAGGGCATGGGGGTTTTGGTCAGTTCATCAGCTGAGTTCTTCTTCCACTGTTCTGGGAGAGGAGTCATTTCTCTGCTACACTATGAGGTCCCTTCCCATGGGAGACAATTCCCTGTGAACATCTGGGAATGGGTCCAATCTCACCAGCAGCTGTCCTCCCAAAACTGCTGCAATGTGAGTCTCTTCAATGGTCAGACACTCCTGCCAAAACTGCTGTGGAGTGGGTCACTCTTCCAGGGGCGCAGGAACCTCCAAGGACAGGCTGCTCCAGCCAGGAAGCAAGGGCTCTCTCTCCACGGGGTCTCCCACTGAATCACAGCCTCCAGGAAGTGTGGGCACTTCCCCCACAGGCTGCAGGTGGATCTCTGCATCCCCCATGGATCCCCATGGAATGTGGGTGGATCTCTTCATCCCCATGGGCTGCAGGGGCACAGCTGCTTCACCATGATCATCACCACAGCCTGCAGAGGAATCTCGGCTCCAGCAACTGGAGCACCTCCTCCCCCTCCTTCTCCATTGCCTTTGGTGTCACCACATTGTCTCCTTCACATGTTCTCACCTTCTCCTCTTCTCTGGCTAGCAAAAAACTGTGCCCCACTTTGTTTTGATTTTCTTCTTAAATATGTTATCACAGAGGTATCACCAACATTTCTAATTGACCCATCAGGGACTGGCTCTGCTGGACATGGTGGCAGCTTCTAACAGCTTCTGACAGAAGCCACCTCTGTGGACCTCAGCTATGAAAAAAGCCAGGCCATGCAAAACCAACACAACTGTCTATATTCAGTTTCTGCAATACTTAGACCTGCAATACTACTACCATTACTACTAGCAATGTTATTGGACTACTAAGGCTGCAATATGTTTGTGCCTTTATATATGGGGTATGTTTCTTTTTCACCCATAAGAAGATTCTTAATGTAGGAAAAACACACATACCTTTTCCTTTGTCATCTTTGATCTTTTGCATCTGATGGTGAATGCATTCCACATAGAAAAACCCTGGTGTTAGACTTAAAACCATTGTTCTCCCTACAATGTTCATCACATATTTCATATTGAACAGATGGATCACCATCTGTATTAAGCGATCTTCCTTGGTTCTGCCAAAGACAACATTATAAACAATATTCTTGATAGCTGTCTCTCCTTTTAGTAAGACCAAATGTGGATGGACAGTTTAAATTGAGAAAGAGAGATAACAAGTGGTTCTTGAGAGCTTTATCTAATAAGAGAGAAAATACAAATAAAGTGAGCCAGGTCCATCTACTGTAGACCTGGAAATGTACAAGACTCCTTTAAAGTCGTGGGTTTTGGTTTTTTCAGACAAAATTATATATCAGAGGATTTTTTATATGTATGTTTTTGTCAGATAGAAAGGAACACTAACAAACGAAGATACTTGAACAAAGACCTTGATTAAGGCCTTTAAGTTGCAATCCAGCTTGCAATATCAGGTAAGCTATTGAATAGGGATGGACAAGGCATAGATGCAAATATTGTAAGGTAAAACAGAGATTTATATTCATCAATGGCATTAAAGCTGCTGTGCTAGTGTTGCATTATTTTAGAAACAGATACACAAGTCATTCATGCCCAATAAATTAGACATTTGATCTAGATGCCTCTTCATTTCATTCCACATTTATTATTCTCTCTTCCTTACAACTGAAGAGCCTTAAGTAGGTCAGGTTTCTGAGGAAGCCAGCTGCAACACTCTGTACACTTTGATTTACTTAAATAAATAATCTGAACATAGCAAGCCCACTAAGGCACTCTTACATGAAGCAGTGCAGGAAAAAAAGAAAAAAAAAGGAAGTTGTTAGACTGGAGAAAAGGGTATTAGAGGTCAGGTCATACAGACAGTTCTGCAGGATCTGTGAATGAGCAGGCTCCTCACTGTTTTCTGTCATGGCTTTTATAATTGTGAATTGTAATACGGTCTCTGCTGCGTTTACAACCACAGATGTCTGTAGCAAGGATTCCTCCTTCAATTTATGTTGATTAGTTTCTCACCCATTTCATTATATTTACTTCCACATTAAATATAATCTTAATAAATTGTACTCATCATAAATAAATTCTAAATAATAAAAGTTTCTCAGTCTACAAAAACATCATTGACAATTTAGAAGCAGTCAGCTATCCTTTTCACAAAATATCTGGAGGTGGCCTGAGAACAACTCTGATGATTGGTTAGTTTCAGTGACATTTTGGTTGACCTGGCAAGCTTTCAGCCTCAGGTTTACTGATAACGTATAACTCCATCACTGGTCATTTTCCTAGGTACATGTCTATATCATCATGGTATGTGTCTTAAGCTTTTCCTCACTGAAAACTTTTTCCAAGCTTTTCTGCAGTGATGGAAAATTCTACAGAAATTCTCTCTACAGTGAGCGCATTCCATTGCTTCATTGTGCGCACTGTTATAAACTGTCTTCACAATATCAGAACATCCTGCACTTTAACTCACCATTTCATACTTGCATAGAAAAATGACACTTTTCTCTGTTGCTTTGAAGGAGAGTGCTAAAAGAACTGCAGTTCCTTAAGACATGAATTCAAGAACTTCTCAGAACTCTTCTAGGCTTAACAGTTACAGTTTATTAGCACTTTCTCATACACAGACATTCTTGTCAAACACAGCTGTTCCTGTTCACTCTAGACACATTATGGTTTATTTGCGTATTTTCTGAAACACGAGATTCAAGAGAAATACAGAAGTGTTACGAAAGCTTGTGCTATGTGTCCTGCAGAGGACAGTACCTTGTCCTTAGTGAATTGTGGTATATGTTTTTCCATACAGTTTTTCGAGCATGGTAAGATTTGAGTTTCGTCCTCATTCCTGTTGCACAGCTAGTCCAAGACCCCTGGCACCATGACCCCTGAATGGTAGGCTGAGATTTTTTGTGTTGAAAATCCTTGGGTTTTTAGACTAATAGAGATCAAGAAAAGAGCTTTAATATGCAGTGATTATACATACATTATGTCTTTCATAAATTTGTAGCAGCACAAATTTATCTGGAAATTTGTGACATTTCAAGGGGAGTCTTCTCTTTCCATGGGGAAGGGTGGCTCCGGCTATTCCCTGCTGTATTATTAATGAAATATGATTTTGTTTTTGATTCCAATATTAGAATTGTAACACAAATTGCTCCATTTGTTGGAAGGAAACTTGAGAATAACTTCTTTTTTAACGTGCTTAAAATCAGCTTTCAGAGCTATGTGAAAGTGAAATATTGTTGTATATTAATATGATTGATATGGCAATGTTAGCCTGATTAATCATTTTAATAGTTGCCAGTTCCAAATGTTTAGCTATTTCCAATCTCAAATAAAACTCAGACAAACAAAGCATAAGAACTCTCTCAATATGGTCCTAAGGCTCTGCCTTTTCTTCTGTACTGCATCCACTTTTTCTTAACCCATAGGTCCAGTGTGTCCAGAACCCTCACCCACTAAGTGGATCTCTTTACCATAGAATGACACCAAGCGGGTCAAGCAGGACCTGCCTTTCCCAAAACCATGGTAGCTGGGCCTGATCACCTGACTCTTCTGCATATGCCTTTTGATGGCACTCAAGGTGGTCTGCTCCCTAACCTTCGCTGGCACTCAGGTCAGGCTGACCTGCCTGGAAGTGTCTGGATCTTCCTTCCAGACCTTCTTGTAGGTGGGTGTTATATTCACTGACCTCCAGGCAACCACGGTCTCCCTAGTCAGCCAGGAGTGCTGAGGAGTGAGGGAAAGGGACACTGTGAGCTCTTCTGTCAGCTCCTCAGTACCCTTGGGTGGATCCTGTCCAGCCCTGAAGATCTGTGCATGTCCAAGTGGTGTAGCAGGTCAATGACCATTTGTCCTTGGATTCTGGGCCCTCATTCTGCTCCCTGTTCCTGTCTTCAGGCTCAGGAGATTGGATGCCCTGAGGACAACTGGTCTTGCTGCGGAAGGCTGAGGCAATGAAAGAATTAAGTACATCAGCCTCTAGGTCATCCATTATTTCTACTTTTCCCCACAGTTCCATTAAAGAATGGGCATTCTCCTTAGCCTTTCTTTGTTGCTGATATAGTTACAAAAACTTTTTTTTTTCTTTTTGCAGCAATAACCAGATTACGTTTTAATTGGGCTTTGGCCCTGTTAGTTTTCTCCCCGTGTAGCTCACAAGATCCTTGTACTCCTCCTGAGTGGCCTCTCTCTTTTCCTTCTTTCCCTGAGTTCTAGTCAAATTTTTCTGTTCAGCCAGACTGGTCTTCTTCCCTGACAACTCATCTTTCAGCAAGCAGGGAAAGTCTTTTAGATTTCCTTCTTGAAGCATGTCCAGCTTTCCTGGACTCCTTTGTCCATCTGGATTGCCTCTTGGCTGTTCAGTCAAGAGATTTTTCCAAAAGAAGTTTTTATCACACGATTTTACTATTTGTTCTGTTTCTATGTTGATGTAAAATAAAATTGAGTAGCAGTTGGCCATGCAGCCAAGCATACACTGTATACACTGGTCTTCTTGGTAGGCACCTCTCCATCTAATCACTTTCTGGGGATGCTACTCCTCCTATAAAGCAAATATAACATGCCCCTGCTCCTAATCTGGGAAAATTAGCCAGATAGTAGAGCTACCTGGGACAACACAGAGGCCTATGGAAACAGCTCTGCAGAATTGCAAAGGCTCTGAAATTATCAAGCACTTATGTCCAAGAAAGTCTACATTTTGGCATGGTTTTTGAAACTCTGTTGTCTTTTTTTTTTAATGCATGATCTAGCCTTTAGCATAAACATGATGGATTTTGAGCCACAAAAATGTTAGAGTCTTAATGTGAATTTTGTTTTCTGTGTTTCATACAGATCAGTGCATCACACTAGTAATCAAAGTATACCACAACAAACCTTGACTCAGTTTCCAGAGAAACACTAATACCCTATTACAGATGAAAGGAAACTTCATGTTTGTTTATGAAAATTTTTTACTCTCAGCAGAAAAAGGACAACTGGAAGGTTAAAAAGTTTCACACATTTACTTTTACAAAATTAACAAGCTGCTAGCTTTAGTTAACCATCACAAAACAGCAAAATCTCTACCAGATTCAGAGTGCAGAACATTTGCAATTAGAGGCCTTTTTTTTTTTAATTGAGACAAGCTAAAAATATGCCTTGTAAAGAGGATTAACAGAAGGAGTCTTAAGCGTGAAGAACAAATTTAGCTTCCCATCAGTGACCTAAAATAGTCTCTCATAATTTAAATAATTTCTCTAAAAAAGGATACAGAGAGACAAAGAAAGAGAGCGATCACATTGTTTGACTTTGCTTTCCTTGTGTGTCTAAGGACCCAGATCTAGCTTGGGTTACTAGAGAAATTAATTAGGCGATCTTAACATGTTCCCCTGTGGACAATAACTTTCCTGCACTATTTAGCAAATACTTAGTTCAAAGGAAGGCAGGTATCAATGATTTTGGAAGCTGAATCTTTTTTCAAAATTCCCAGAAGCCTTAACCTCAAAACTGGCCTGATTGCTTGTTCGAAAGAGTAAACTTCTTTTCATCCTTTCACAACCTGACAATTTTGAATAATCACAGCTGAAAATTATTTCTTGTCATATTCTATCTGGAGTCAGAGCTCACTAAAAGTGCACTTCTGCCTTCTAGGAGGGCATGACCTTCTGTACTGAGGTCTAACAGGTGCATTTCAGAGTTTGTGTACAGTCCCTAAACACTCTGCCTGAGCTGTGCAGGGACAAAAGCTGCATGTCTCTGCAAGGACTGTGGTAAACACATTGGCAGAAACTTATAAGCCATTTAAGCCCAAGATATGCTGTAAAGCTCATAAAAGAAATGCAGTATCAACCTGGTTTCTGGATCACAGAATTTTCATCAGTGCATCTGAATTTATATTAACCAAATTCCTAATTTCTTTGAGGTTTGTCTATCATAAACTATCATGCAGAATTACACTACAAATGCAGCAGGCTGGAGGGAATAGGTCCCAGCCTGGGAGATGGAAAATATAAGGATGAGGTCTGTTTTTAAAAAGTATTCTGTATTTATTGCATTGTCAAAGAAAGAAGGATCCTGAAATTAATTCTGGGTTTTCAATTAATTTATCCTAGGTTTTCTCACATGTAGGCTGTCTGGGCCAAAACCCAACCTAATGTAGCAACTAATATCTACTTAACAACAATTACTCTACAGTAAATTCGTTTTGAAAGAAGTTTCCACAAGAAATTACTTTTTTCACGCTAAAATCTTCTTAATATTAAAGCTTCTACATTGAAAAAGTATATATTTTTGTAGGGAAAAAATCCAAGTAATCTCCAATGTCTCTATTTTTTTTTTCATTATATATACACAGGAAAAGATTTTACATTTTATTTTTCATCAGTGGAAAGCAAAACACAGACAAAACTAGGTTCTTACAGATTTCTAATTTTGCAGAAGAAATTTTGGAAAGAATTTTCCAGGTATTTTGTAGATATTGGAGAAAGAATAACAAAGGAGGAGTATGCGATTAATTTGATGCCATCGCCTGTTACGACCATGACATGATGCCCGTGCGTAGCCATCATAACATTGACATATAAACAATGTTGCTAAAACAGCTAATGTGCTTACGAAGTGATCAGCACATGTTTAGATTATGCTTTCTGGATCACATATTAATCACTGTTATGCTAAGACAATGCTTAAACAGAGGTTTTTATGAAAGCTTATAAATCTGCAGCAAGAACATTTAACATGAAAGAGATATTAATTTAGTTTCTATTATCCTCAGACTGCAACAATCCCTTCCAGTTATGCTTCTATGAATGGCTGTATGTCTATATCAAAGATAAGGTTTTTTCTTCCTTTTTTCTTGCTTGCATCCTGGAGTTAACAAGTAGAAATTACAGCAGTCAATTACTATACTCACGCTCTTATCGGGCCAAGTCTTGCTCTAGTTGTGGGCTCCTGTTCCATCATTGCTGGTCTTGTGCCTCTAATGACTGCATTACTGTGTGGCCTTGATCTGCTTCTCTTCTCAATCCCTTTTTAACTTAAATAAGAATTATACTGCATATAGTCTTTGAGAGTTTGTGACACACTGGCTGTTATCTGTGTGACCTACTTGTAGCGCTTATGTGCTGTTGATGGTATTACTGAAACAATAATTAGTTATAAATTTTTGATTCCTGACAGATGGTGGACTTTTCAGGTCCTTGTTAACATGAGCTGGAGGAACTCTGACAGGTTTTAGCAGTGTTAGTATCCTGGCTTTGCAGATAGGAAAGCTGAACATAAATAACACAATTGAGTGTTCCCAGATTATATCCTAAATTAATGATCAAGGCAGACTTCTTACCCTCTAGAATTCCAGTTCAGTTTCGACCTTCAATGTCAACTATCATATACTGACCAAACACAGGTGGTTCATGTCTTCCTAGCCAGATGATCCTCTTAGTAAACAATAATATCTAGAGGGGACAGATTACTTATGACTAATTAATTAGTCACTTAGTGACATGATGTCCAAAGCAGTTTTTAAGGAAAAGTAACACAAAGACATGACTAATTATGTAAGTGGTATGATTGTGTGGATATGCATGGACATTTAAATATATGCAGACAGTATGTTTATTGAGAAAGGATGTTACTAATAGTGTATTGTTATGACTATTGCTATCCAATAATAATTTTCCGTTCTGTCATTTGAAGTTGAATTCTTGCAGTACATTTTCTGGAAAAAAAGCATCTGTCAAAAGAGAAATAAATAGCAAATTTCAGTTTCTGACCAAAATAGAACAGAGAAACTCTTGGCAAATTTTTAAAGTACATACACTAGGATGCTATTCCCATAGCAGTACCTGTGGTGTAACTGTACATAATTCAGTGAAAATTCTAAGTGAATTAAGATACCATGGGCTGAAATTCTCTAACTAGCATTTTGAATGAACTTGGAAGTGTGAGGTATAAACCCTTAAGTGCAAAAGTTACCAAGAATTTCCTCCTAATTTTGTAAGTTCCCACCCTTTCATCAGTGAGGTTCCTCCATACTCACTCATTGTGGCTGTCCTCAGAAGTCTTGTCAGCCTTCTTCATTCTTAGCTCTTTTTTACCCATTCTTTATCTGGAAATAACACAGTACTGTACCTAAAGAGTTTCAGTTTTCAGTTTGGAGAAACACTAAAGGATCTCTTCAAGTCTGGAATTGGTGCAAAATAGCACTTTCATATAAAAGCAGGGCCAAAGACAGGCAATGCATCAAATTTATTGGGGAGGAGGTTGCATTTTCATGTCATACTGAGAGTTTTGAGCCTAGTTTTACTAGGCAGACTTTCGTTCTACCAAGGCTATGTAAGAAGAGAAGTAGAAAGGTGTTGAGCCAGGAAGTTTTGGTTTTTTTGTTTGTTTGTTTGTTTGTTTTTGGCCAATTGTTTCCTACAGGAAAAGGAATTGGCTTCTGGTTGCTTTTCCACAAAGTTATTATTCATTTCTTCAACAACTCTTTCATCTGAAATGCATAAAGATGCTATCTACATTTGCATTTCTATGTTTATTTGTGTGTTTCTTAAGTTGTACAGCTGGGATTTATCTGCCAAAGGATAGGAAGACAAGAAAGCCTTAGTCTTCATCTTGTGCTTCTCCTTATAGGTCTAAAGCCATTGGTGATCCCAGGACTTTTAGAGATGACTCATTTCTGTGGTGGAAACACCAGTGGTACTCATTGATTAGAAATACAGTGATTTAAGGCCTCTCACAAACTGAAATGCCATGGCCTCATCCAAATCCTCTCATCCTCTCTGCAAAGAGATGTTCCAGCTATGGTGTGCAAACACTGTGACTGCATTTTAACAATATAATGCATATTGCATTAGCAGCTACTTAGAAGGTGCTATGGGTCTTCCCTTTAAGAGCCACTGACTGGTAACAAGAGTGAAAATCAGTGGAGGTGTGTAAACTTCAGTGTTAAAACTGAAGTTTAGGCTTATAATTGACAACATTTAACTGTGTTCTGACTCAAATAATTCCATGAACTTGGTCCGATTCCTTTTAAAACTACACTTCTATTTTATTTAGCAGCTGCTTGCTAACCTGGGCCTGAGTATATCTTTACGTGAGATTGTAGATGAGTATTTTTCAGGCTCATATTTTGTGAAAAGTTGTGTTTTCTGAAAAAGATACCATGAAACAGTCATAATTTGCTTTTCACTGTCTACAGTAGATGATTGTCTGCACCCTGAGAGATAAATTATCTCTTTCTAGATACAGTACATTTATTGGAAACTCAGAAAGTTACAGAGATGTCTCCAGATGACACAGCTTCTCTGTTGCTGATACTAAGTACCATCCTTGGGTCTAATACAGCAATTGATGACCAGTAGCAAAATTATTAACCTGTCACAATATTATCGAGAATTTTCAATCTCATTGTAGGAATGGGGAACAAAGAGAAGATGCATCAGAAGATGATCGCTTTATTGTAGAAATCACCCCTCTTTTATAACTTTAATCTCAACCAGATAAAACAAAAACTTTACAGAAGAAGGGCACCCATTGACTGGCTCAGCTGCAGTCTGCTGTCCACAAGTCATAATCACCTCTCATTCCCAAACAACTTTCAACTGTGCAGCCTGCAGCTGTGCCTTTCCTGGGCCTTCTGGTGATCATAAGCCTTAAAACTTTAACAATTATGACCCCATATCACACATCCCATCACATTAAATACTGCTGTAATTGCAACCTATGCCTTTCTCCTGCTCATTGCTGACAGACTGCTTCAAATTTGTTACACAAAAGGTTGCTGTCTGCCTTGTTTACAAGGCTGTCCAGCTCAGTTATCATTTATTAGTTGAGAAAATGATGCTGGTTCCCATTAACACGGTATTTAAAATAAACTGAAGTAAAGGTGTTCCTATATTATAAGGGAAGAGACTTGTAGTCCAATACTGTAGGAAGAAAAAAGAAAAAAGTTGTCACATGCAACATTATTGGTGTCTGACCTTCTTTCAGAAGTATTAGGAAGATCCTAGAGAAATATCAGGAAATGTATTGTAGTCAAGTCAAAGGTACCCAGATAGTGAGCTGCTAAGGTATGGTAACAGAGAAGACATTTCAGGAAATTCATTGCAGAATGCCACACTGAAAATGCTACAAGCCTGAGTTTACCTAATAGGACAACAGAAGTCTCTTTTTGGCTCACTTTTCACAGAACATATCTATATAGTGCTAAGCAGGGCCTATGGCAAGGACTTGTGTTTAAGCCATGTAAAGTCTTTTTCAAAAGCTGAGAATGCATTGAAGAGCATAACTTTAAAACAACGTCTCTGCAGTCAATACTGTTCAATACATGGGCTATTCTTTAATCCTATATAAAATGTTTCAACCTTCAAAAAGTGCTGAAAATGTTTAGTGTATTTCCCAGGTGGATTGATAGGTGCATGGTGAGGCAGACTGCAGATGAAATGATGTCTCCAATACTGTCCAAGTAAAAGTTTTTTGATCTAATGAAAGATGATCCTGCTCATGACAGGTGGGGCTGGACTAGATGATCTTTAAAGATCCCTTCTAACCCAATCCATTATATGTTTCTATGATTTTCTTCTGGTGTAAAACCCACTTCATTATGAATGGCACTATGTTGTCTCATGTAAGTATATTCATGCAATTTTTCCTCAGGGAATTATTTAAACAGTCCTTTCTCAAGTTTAGCTCTCATTAGTTTCATTCCAGTTTACAGATTGCAAATGCTTCTCTAGCCTTGAGTGGTGCCAGTTTCAGCTGGAAAAAATAAAAAGAAATTAAAGACCTACAGAATTATCCCTTAAGGAATTTAATATTTAATGATAAGCAGTTTGTTTTGATGTTGACTGGATGCTATATATGCCATGGAGTCAGGATGAAAATAAAACCTTTAGCCACATCAAAGATTAAAGACAAAATTGATAAAACTATAAGCTTCATTATTATGCATCTCATAATGTTCACCTTTAGTTAGCTGTTCCCCTGTTAGCTGCCATGTGTCTGACAGATATTTTTTTGTGGATGTCATGTATTGCCCATCTTCTCAGAACACATGCTTAAGAGAAACATAGTATCACTCTCTTTGTTCCAGAGTAATTTGCTATGAAGACTCATAATGTTATTTGATGCCCATGATTCTACAGACCAGAAGGTCACCTTAGGAATGGTCAAAGCTTGGTTCTTAAATAAAATGATAATAGATATTAATTCAGCCTCCAAACTAAACGTGAATTTTGAAGAATTTGGTGAAACAGTAAGATCAGTAAGTTGTCTTTTACAGATTGGCTGAAGATTTCTATAAAGAAGGTACCACTGTCTTCTTGTCCTTTTACTATATTTAAACCCTTTCTGGACTGTACAGAAAGGGGCAGGGTTGGGTAGTACTGAGAACTGCATGGAGGAAATAAGTGGTTAAGAATCATGGCAGAACTTCAGTAGAACTGAAATTCAGATGTTATGATTGTACTTTCAATGCTCTCCATTTCTGACAGGCATCTTCTTCATTCACAGTGCATTCAACATAGGATACCCTATTTCAATATCATTTTTATGCAATTATTCAAGGTATTGGGGAAATCACAGTAGTCTTCTGCTTCTTTTAAAGAGAAAGCAGAATTGGAGAAATACTGTACAAATTCAAAAATTTTAATCTTAAAAATTTAATCCACTCCATTTTCAAGATCTGATATTCATTTCACTTAAAGCAATGAACCATATAGGTTACAATTCCGCTTTCTGATTTGCAGCTGAAAAAGTATTTTATCATAATTACACAGCATGTATAGGTGACCAGTGATACAAAGGACAAAAGCTGTGTAATCAGACAATGAATGAAAATTACATCCTTGATACTAGGCCATTTTATAAGTGAAAATTTTACCACAAGTGTGAACAAAGATTTGCTTGAATAGCAAGAAACTGTTCAGGGAATATTTAGAGCATTCAACCAAAGGCCTGATCCTCCAGGACTGATTTAGAAAATGTGAAATGAGCAGTCTGTTGACTGCAGGGAAGATGACCACGTTTGAAATGAAGTGGGTGTTTGTTGCATCAGGCACATAGTGCATAAAGTGGAGTCTGCAAGATGCTGTTGAGGAGTAGGCTGAGCAGTTTGGGATCAGGACCTTTGTATATATAGTCCTAGTGCTAGATACTTTCAATTCAATTCCTATCCTGCCTGTCATATTACCATTTGAAAACTGTTCAACTGTATTGGATGATGTGACAGAACCATAGCTTAGCCATGTGAACAACAGTCTTTGATTTCTCTTTTATAATGGGTGCAGTTTTGAATAATAGAATTTGAATTGGCTTAGATTGCGGCAGTGGTTTAGCTGTTGTTACAATATTATCCTTAATTTCACTGTAATTTTGAAATTCTATCGTCTTGTCCAAAGTGCGCATTGGTTTCTCCTATCTTTTCTCAGATAATTTTCTTTAGATACATTCAAAGCTTCTAGTGACTACATGATGACATTGTTAAAATAATCCAGTAAAACAAACATTCAGGAGAGGAGGTACCTGCATCAAAGAAACTTTTTCTGAAAAATTTTTTTTTTTTTTACAAAATTCTGGTGCGTGTAAACCATTGCCTAATACATAGACATATTAATATTTTTGTCAATAATAGGAATGCATGCTATATGTTTAATCACTGAGGACATAATGCAATACTTGTGGTCAGTTTAGTAGTGTGATTTTTTTGCGTCCTCCACCTCTGCTTTATGAGCCTAGGCAAAACTGAGCATTTTGTGTCAGTATTGGTGCAGCATGAGCTCCATTACATCTTTCCACAACAGACAAGCAAGACTGTTGGTAATTTGATGCAACATTTATGGTGAAGTGTCACTCTTGTGCATGTGTAGAAGAAAATTTAATGTATATTGCTCTTGAAAAAAGATGCAGTTAAAAGTAATTTTAAGAAATGCATTTGTTTTCTTTTCACAAGAAGCAGCATGATTATGCTTGATGGCTCAGTTAGGCAGAAGTCATGGGTCAAGGTGATTTTTGAAAAGGCCATCTGTTTATTGCTTCTTTTCTAGCCCATTTTACTTATTCAGTTTCTTGTAGTCTGTCAGAATCACATTATTTGTGGTTGTTGAACTTTGATGTTGGAGGCAGGGACCACAGTCAGTGACAAAATGGAAGGGCTCCTTGAGGAATGGAAGCATAACATTTTTCTCTGCTTTTCAAGACAAAGCTTGGAGTGGAGTTGAGTCAGTCTGAAGTAGCTTATTAGCACCTTATTAATGAAATGCCCAAAAAAATGTAATGAAACATATTTCTTAGACTTAATGTTTAAATTAGAGGCAACTCTTCTACATCGCCTTGGGATTCATATTATTCCTGCACATTAGTCTGAACTTTTGTCTTGACTGAGGAGAACTAAGTTGCATCTGTGGTTTTTTTTCTGTACTGCAGTATTTTACCTAAGGATTAAAGGTCAGTATTTAAGGCCATGATTTATCTTTTTCCAGAGTACATATTGTTTTTGTAGCTTACTTTATCTTATAGCTGCAATCTGAGTATTTCATGCAATGTGTAAAGGTCACTTTGAGAAAATATATTATTTTATTAAGGGATGCGTAGAAGTCATATAATATTTACATAGTTGAGATTTTGTAATGTTATTTAATATAATTCAGGAGGATCCATGAGAAGAATATGTAGCTCTATATCTAACTCTGTAGTCATGGCAGAAAAAGCAGAAATATCTTCTTTTCAAGTAATAATTAATTTCATGGATGGAAAACAATGAGTCATATTTAATAAAATTTGTTTTCAAATAAGAAAATAAAAGCAGTCATGTAGTTTCATGAGGAATTCCATATTGATTAACCAGTCCATTTCTGAGGAGCCATATTCCAGACTGAGATACAAGTATTATTTAGTAGCATTTTTTTAAAACTATGACTTTGCTCCATACTTTTAAGTTTTAAATTGCTTAGATATGATCCCAACAGTATGATTCCGATACTGATAGGCAAAATAAGACAAAATCTTTGTGACTTTGGAGAACTAAATCTCAAAAGACACCACATCTAATGATAGCCCAAAACCAGTGGTTCTTTGGGAAATCTGAGTTGATAAGTGACTCAGGATTATCACAGTGGTCCTTGACTTCCTGACCCTCACTACACCTTCACAGATTTTAGAAAAGCCTTTCTTACATGTTCTTATACAATACAAACAAAGGAAACAGTATGAACTTCTCATCCCCACTGCCATATCCTCCTTTATCACCTTCCCAAATGCTTTTTTTTTCTCTATTTGTATTAATGCACATTTAGAGATATTACATTAATTAACAACAGAGGGCAATAAGTATTTGTAAGTATGCATTTTGAGATTAGTTTTCTTCCACAGAAAATTCCTTTAAAATCTTACTCCTAATGTCTTGCATCAGATTCCTAATTACACAGAATAATTTCACTATTGTATCACTTAACTAAAAAAATGAAAATCAAAGAGGATATTTAAGGTCAGCCTTCAGTCCTATAACCACTTATGGTCTCTGATTATCATGTTTGTTTACTTTGGAAGCATGCTTGATTTCCATGAACGTAAATGGAAAACCTAAGCATAGTTATTTTCAATAGCTTTTATTTGCAATTTACACAGATGAACAATAAATATTTTTAATGCTCTGTGGGTATAATGGGATTTCATGCCCCACAGATCCCGCTGCAATCTGTAGGCTCTTTCCCACCACCACTGCCACCTCCTGCTACATGAGACAGCCAGAAGCCTCTCCAAAACTGGACATATTGCAGTGCCTTTTGGAGAGGCTCAGCCTAACTCTGCTTCCTTATGAGTAGGCACCTTGCCGACAGAAGGCTGGGCTCCTCTCTTCACTGATATTGGGCTTCTGTCCCCATTCTGAGCATACCTGAATGCAGGAGCTGCAAGGGAATATGTCCTTCCTCCATCTGGGCCCTACCTGAGACCATTAAGGTCTCATGATGTACATATGTGATGTGGAATAGCTTTCGTCCATGTGAAAACAGCATTAGAGCATGTGTTAAAACATTAATACTTTGTATATTTAAAATATTTATAATGTTGAGAATTTCAAATTTTCTTTTCCCCCAGGCTGCTTTGTAGGTCAAACTTGTACTGAGGAGTGTGGTTAATAATGTTTAGGCCAAGGTAAGTACTCTAGAACTGCACTACAATTAATATTTTTAACAATTCTGCTAATAACAGCTGCTGAGATGCTTTATGCGGCACAACACACCTCCACACACATTGCCAAAAATGGTGCTTGCCTATGAAGAAAGAAAAATAGCTAAAATCTGTTTAGAGTTTCATATATGCATAGATTATGATGGATTGTTGAAAGGAAGAATTTCCAGGGAGCTCTTCAGGTAAGAGAAAGTAACTGAAGATGCCCCAGTGTGCAATTGCTTTTCTCAAAGCCACTGCACTTGCAGAAAGTTTTTCTTCAAGGACCTATCTAAGACTTCCATAAATTCTATTATGTTGATAGGACTCATTTATCCTGACACAAGTATTCATCTGTGGTATGAAACTATAAAAATCCAAGGTTTTCTAATGGTTAAGGATAAGAAAAGGCAGAAGTTATTTCATTTGACAGTAGGAATTGCACTTTTTCCATTTTTTGAAACCTGCACATTTAATATGTGAAGTTCTCTAGAGATTAATTTTTGTTCAGGAATTTGTTCAAAACCCATATAAAATATGTTCAATTTTGCAATTATTAATCACAACAAGAATCAGCTATTCATTGAGGATTCTTTTCAACCCCATGAGACATTCAAACAGTTTTGTGCACGAGTATGATCCCGACAAAACTAGCAGCCTGCTGAATTTTATTTATAGGCCATTTAACTTCTCTGATTAATTATTAAATGTGGGGCTTTTTAAAATATATTAGAGATGAGTGATTTTGACCGTGTTGAGAATTTGTAGGAAATTAGCAGTAAGATTTAAGCTATCATGCAGAATTTGAATAATATGAAGTTAGATGTACTTGGGCCCAATAAAAACTATTCCAACTTGATATTTAATAGATCAATTGCTCACTTTTGGGAAAAAAATCGATTCTTTTTAATTACCAGACAACTTTGAAATAAAAGCCATTATTGTGAAATGATAGGCTAAGAAGGGGGGGAGATGTTGAAATGACCTAGAATAGACCGCAAAGAAATACTAAAGACATAATTAAATCAAACATATTGAAATATTTGAGGTTTTTATCCAAGAATATTTGCAGCATTTGATCTCATTTCTTACAAAATCTCACTTCCTTCAAAACTCCCTCTTCAAGTTTTTGTCCTTTTAAAAAAGTCATCTAGATGTAGTACCTTTTCCTCACACTGCTTTCAAAGAATTCAAGGCCTGGCCCTCAAGTAAGATAAAAGTTCACAGTCAGATTTTCCAAAGCAGTTGCTTGTTTATCAATGGTAAAATTGTGTGCAAGCAAGAATAGATGTCACTGAAACACGGAATTGTAAAACTAAATTGTCTAAGCAGAAATATGATAACTTTTGCCACTGTTTACTTTCTTGAGAATGAATTCTGTAGAGTTACTAGTTTATGTTGACTTGGGAAATTTGGCTACCAGGTAGATAGTTCTTAAACTTCCTGTATTTCTTCTGAGATCCTTTTAAATCCTCCCAGCTTTGATCCCTGCAATTTTTATGACACATAGATTTTCTGTAAAAAAGGCATTTCATAACAATAAGCACATCTTTCAGGTTAAATGAGTCCACTTAGTTTTTCTGTTGTTTTTAAATAGCCCCAAGGATTATCTAGGACTGTGCTTGTACAAAGAATAGTCCTGTCAGAACAGTGGAAGCTGTGTGAAAAAACAAGGATTTTCTTTTATTTGCCTCTGAATCATATTGGGTCACTTTAAAACATTGGTTTGCTATTTTGCGTTTGCAAATGTGTGCAATCTACGATAGTGGTCTCCACACGTCTTTGATCCTATCCCTACGAGTAGCTCCACAAGATGTACTCTTTTTTAGACTCACAGAATTGTTATGGTTAAAAGGGACCTCTGGACATTTTCTAGTCCAGCCCCCCTGCCAAGGCATGGTCACCTAGAGCAGGTTACACAGGAATGCCTCCAGGTGGATTTTGAATGTCTCTGACAGGGAGACTCCACAACCTCCCTGGGCAGCTTGTGCCCGTAGTCTGCCAGCCTCAATGTAAAGAAGTTCCCCATGTTGAGGTGAAACTTCTTGTGTTTAAGTTTAGGGCCATTACTCCTTGTCCTCTCTCTGGGCACCACTGGAAAGAATTTAGCACCATCCTCTTGGCACCCACCTCTGAGACATTTATATGCATTAAGGAGATCCTCTGTCAGTCTTCTCTTCTCTAGACTAAACAGGGTCACGTCCCCCAGTCTCTCCTCATAAGGGAGATGCTCTAGACTCCTCATCATCTTTGTGGTGCTCTGCTGGACCATCTCCTGTAGCTCCTTCTCTTTCTTGTACAGGGAAACCCAGAACATCTGGGATATTGTCTCACTAGGGCTGAGTAGAGGGGAAAGATCACCTCCCTTGACCTGCATAGTTGTGCAGGTCCAGTGGCCTCGCCTGGCTGGTGAGATAGCCTTGGCTGGAATGAACCCAAGGAAACCCACGGAAACCAACACACTATGTTCGGGGATACTGGTTCTAGTTATGGAGAATTAAAGGTAGTTTGAAAGGGATCATGGTAGTTATTATGTTAATATGGGTTAGGTTACTAGTTCTGATTTGTTAGATTGTTTCTAGAATGTTCCATGGTTTGTGTATATAAGTTGGGTTTGCCCCTCATTTGAGGTCTTAGTGCTGGGCTGTATTCAGGGGCGTTCCTTTTACTGTGACAGAAGAATAAAGGACCTTTGGATTTTCCACCCAAGACCCATCACCTGCTTTTTCTTCCTCACTGACCACTTGCAATTTTTTTTTTTGCCTGTCCTCGCAGGCATGGATAGAGTGTGGAACAACATGACATGTGGTATCCTGATGTACCCCAGGATACCATTGGCCTTTCTGGCCACAAGGGCACTGCTGGCTCATGGTCAGCTTCTCAACAGACCTGGTCTCTAGCAGGCCATCCTCCAACCTGTACTGGTAACTGGGGTTATTTCCCCACAGGTGCAGGACCCTACACTTGCCCTTGTTAGAGAAACCTCATTAGGTTTCTCTCCACCCAACATCCCAGCCTATCAAGATCCCACTGAATGGCACCACAGCCCTCAGATGTATCAACTACATCCACCAGTATCCTATCATCAGCAAATTCCTGAGGGTACACTCTATGCTTTTATCCAGCTCATTGATAAAAAACTTGAATAAGACTGGGTCCGGTACTGATCCCTGGGGAATGGAACTGACTACTGGCCTCCAAATGTATTCTACTCCACTGATCATGAGCTTCTGAACTCTGCCACCACTTGATCCACCTCACCGTCCATTCATCTAACCCACATCTCTTGAGCTTTCCTACGAGGATGTTTCAGGAGACAGTGTCAGAAGACTTGCTGAAGTCAAGGTATACAACATCCACTGTGCTCCACTCATCGACCCATCCTCCCATGTCTTCATAGAAGGTTATCAGATTGGTCAAGCATGACTTCCTCTTTATGAATCCATGCTGACTACTCCTAATGGCCTGCTTTTCTTCTACATGCTTGTTGATTACCTCCAGAATGACCACTTCCATCACCTTTCCAGGAATGAAGGTGAGGCTGACTGGCTGGTAGTTTCCCAGGTCTCCCTTCTTGCTCTTTTTGAAGATGAGAGTAACACTGGCCTTCCTTCAATCATCAGTCACCTCTCCCATTCTCCATGATTTTTCAAAGATGATGGATACACATTTGTCACTTCCCTCAGTACCCATGGGCGCAGCCCATCAGGGCCCATGGATTTATGGGTGTTTAAACTGCCTAGCCAATTGCTGACTCAACTTTCTGACCAAGAGAAGTCTTCCTTTCTCTGGCCTTCTCTTACGGTCAAGGTCTGGGACTCCTGATGGCCAACCTCAGCAGTAAAGACTGAGACAAAGAGGGCATTCATTGGTTCTACCTTCTCAGTGTCTTCCTTTACCAGGACACTGATTCACCAGTGGCTCCACATTTTTCCTATCCTTCCTTTTGCTGCTAAACTATTTGGAGAAGCCCTTGTTGTTGTCCTTGACGTCCTTTGCCAGTCTCAATTCCAAGTGAGTCTTGGCCTTTCTCATCGCATTCCTGCATACTCTGACAATGTTCCTTTAGTCTTCCCATGTGGCCTATCCCTTCTTCCATATCCCATGCATTTCTTTCTTGCATTTGAGATTTACTAGGAGCTCCCTCCATCCATGAAGTTTTCCTGCCAACTCTAAACATCATGAATCCTGTTCCCCAGTAGGCAGCATATTTCTTGTGACAGTCTATCAAGCCAGCAGATGTGTCCCTCAGTGGCCTGTAACAAAGACTCACCCATTATGATCATTCAGTGTTTCTTTTTACTGTAACCACTATGCACTGCTAGCGCAGGTTCTCCTTGTTGGTCTTGCTCGTAGACATCTAAAGCTTTTAAAGCATTGTATCTGGTTTTGGTCTGGATCTTGGGGGGTGGAGGTTGAACTAGAGCCCTGCTTTTTGGGTCATCAGCGTCCAAGGCGCCTCACACTCAGTGATATCCATTGTAGGTGTATGGTTCTTAAGCCACATGTCCGTCTCTGTTTCAGCCCCTCTAACACTGCACAGCCCACTAAGTGTCTCCTGTAATTTGGCCATGTGCTGCAGCAGGTCATCAACCTGTGTACGCTGCGCAGGTACTGCCTTTTCTCCAGGAGGAGTAACAGCATCTATTGCAAGCTACTACCTTGGACATCTTCTTCCTTACCAGTTCTATCTGAGTGGAAGCATCAGACTTCTCAGGGGCTGTCTCAGTAGACACAATGATTTTGGCTCTGAGTGTCCACCATTATGGCAGAGACCTAGAGCACCAAGCACTTACATGAGATGTGGACCTACCTGCAGATAACAGCATCCTCCCTGCATGCCCTGCCTGGGCAAATTGTCACATCATGTGCTTCTGATGGGTCATATGCTGTTTGTCCACGCTGTTTACTGGGGTGTTAAAGGTTTATGACCTTTTGTCGCTCCCAGCTTTTCCAGTCCCACTAATGACTATAAGAGCTCCTCCTTGCTAGTGTTGTGCTAGGGAAGCAGTACAGACAGAGTTTTAAATCATCTTGATGTGGCATTTGACTTTGTTAAATGTCTTTGGTGCTGAATGGAAAATAAAATATTCACTTTGGGAATTACTGTGGAATTGCTATGGCATTTTAAATTCAGAACTTCACAAATTTCGCAGTAGTTTCTCATCATGAAAAGCACCATGTTCTTCCAGAGGGAGCTCCTAACTCTCTTCTGCTTTTGAGAAAATGCCAACTGTATTTGATAAAATACAGTCGTTTGCTCCTGATGCTTTCCATATTTTTTGTCAATGTTCCACTATAACCTGCAATACTGAAGTGAACATTGGAAACAATAATGTAGTCTCTGGATGTCATATAGTTGACATACCAAGTCACAAATTGTTTGTTTTAAGTTCTGATATGCTCTCAGTTCAGGTTTTTGCTGAATTTCATAAACCAGTTGAGTGAGCACAAAATATCATGAAGCAATTTTATAGCAAAATAAGCAGTTGCTGTCACCTCTTCTAAAGGAGATCCTCCTTTAAAAAACTAAAATAAAATTCTTCTGAACACAAGGATAGCTAGAAGATTGAACAGATTAGCTGCCAATGTCTAGGATGAATACAGAATACATTATTTAGATAAATTTCTTTACATATTGTGTGTGGTGGATTATTGTTACTATAGCAACAAAATGTGCTTTGATGACTTAAATATTGTGTGCTATAAATCCTCATTAGGAATTCTCTTATTACAAGATTATTTCCTGCATTTCACTGAGCTAAGATGGAGAGAAAGAGGTTCTTCCACGAGCATTTGAACATGCTGATCTAAGACAAATACTGTCTCACTCTCCTGCTGTTGTCGTTCAATGCTTCACCTAAAGCAAGAGATAAATGATCAAAGTTATTGAACTGAAATTATTGGAAAGAGTTGGAAAAATATCAGCCATAACCTGGTTTTTACAGATATAGATAAAACTTTATTTTTTAATAATATTGTCCTCCTTAATAATTTCTCATTGGGTTTGTGAACTTGGATAAAGTTGCTGTATTTTACAGCACCAAATTAAAGTATGAATGATGTTAATATGCCATTGGATGTTGTTCTAATAGTAGACACATTATTATGTTTTTAGACAGTTCTTAATCATGGAAATCAGCGAGTTTGTTGTCTTGTTCTGTATAATATCTTTCTGTATTTTTTCTTTCTGGATACATGTCAGTTCTTGAAAATCAGGTCAAGGTCTCTTTTAAGTTAGAAAAAGATTTTTGTTCCAACAATTTTTTTTTCTGCTGTAATGATTATTTTGGTCAGCTTTCAGGGCATATACAGTCCTGCTCTAATGGATGTGAAAACGGAATGGATCAATATTTCTGATATGGCCAATGTTCCTTGCAAGAATCTAAACTCTGCAGAATCCCTAAAAAGTCAACAACAACATTCCTGCCTATGCAAATCTGTGTGACTTTGTATGTTAAAATCTGTAACTCACTGAAATGTAATAATGTCATGTTCCAAGTCTTACTGGTATGAGGATATCAGTGTTTGCAGCTGATGATTTCTTAATGTTTTAATTAACTGCAAAACAGTATATATGCTGGTTTTCAAATCTGTCCCATAAAAACAAATATAATGTTTGTGAGTGTGCATATGCTAGAATTAGCAAACCAAGGTAAGCATTTACAGTTCTATTTTTTTAATTGAATTTTTTTATATTATTGAAATGCTTCAGGATGTTAAATTATCTGAGAAAGTACTCTGCTCAAATTAGTATTGCAGCAAAGTACTTCCCTGCAGTTAAGATGCACCCAAAATTTTCTTTATGGCTTGAAAGTCTATCATACAGCTGTGGTGATCTGGTAAGGCTATCACATGTCTGATAGACCTGCCAAAAAAACCCAGGCTTTGGAAGTTGGAATATGCTGAATGAGTGGAAAATTCCCATATTTTAGAAACTAGATCCTTCAGTTCTGACAAATGTCACTTTAAGGCTAAAATCCATCATGAACATGAATTGAATGTGCATTTTTTGCAGACAGTGGAAGTTCTTTTAAATGGAGCTGGAAGACAAAACAGGAATCTGTATTTGAGTGTATGCATTGAAAATTAGATAGGAGGGGAAAGGATTAAATAAACCAGGATATTTCTAGAGCATGTGAGGAAAGGAGGAAGGATGAAAGGACCAGTTATGGAATCTTCCATTCTTGAGGTGATTTGAGGATGTAGGACTACTTGGTTGTTTTGATTTTGTTGTTTTGTTGTTTTTTTTTTTTTTTTAAAACTATGTGCAAATACTGATTTTCACTTGTTCCTCAGACCCATGCAGTGTGTGGATGCAACTTGGCCTGAAAATTCAGGTGCACTGAAGTTCTACCAAATGCTGTTTCAATATAGCCTTAGGGAATACGAGGTTTGTAAGGATGACAGACTGGAACAAATGTTCTGCTACTTAGTTTGTATGGAGGGATATGATCCTGCTTCTCCTAGCCCATCCTCATGTTCCATTTCTTTACTTTTCTGAAGCTGAAGATTGATATCCAGACTCACTTTTCTGTCTTTCTACCTCAGACAAATCTTTTACTGAGGGCACAACTTGCTTGTTGTTGCTAGACTTTTTCCCCCCAAAGAAGTCCTAAGAAGTGGCCCCCCAAAATCTCAAACAATAAAACAACCAAAACAACACTTCAGGGTTTGATTTCTGGTATTTTCTAAACACTTTATTACAGTTATGCTAAAATACCCCTAATTGGGTGTTTACTGTGATCTGACGTACTGTATGAAAACCTCAC
Source organism: Brachypodius melanocephalos (assembly GCA_013398615.1). Classification (NCBI taxonomy): domain Eukaryota; kingdom Metazoa; phylum Chordata; class Aves; order Passeriformes; family Pycnonotidae; genus Brachypodius; species Brachypodius melanocephalos. Next base: position 12,196,000 of record VZSR01003809.1, read on the forward strand.
AAAGAGGCAAAAAGCCTTCAGAGACTTCAGATATCTCATCCTGTTTGTTTCAAACCTAATTTTGATTTGGCAGCCTATTCTATCTCTTTTCTGATGAGGGATTTTGTATGAAATCAGGTATGAAATTTCTGTATGAAATTTGTTTGAATATTTGTATGAAATATATTTAATGCATCTCACATGGATATATGTGCATTCATGCAGAGGTTTGGTTGCACTTAGGTAGCATATCTCACACTGCCATAAGGGCTGGATCTCTTTTTACAGGTATAATATACATTGCATGTGCTTACAAATTAACAGAGACAAGGAGGAAAAAATGTCAGGAAAAAGAACCTAAGCCTTTGTGGTGATTTAGTCAACTCTGATACAGATTTACAGATGATATTTTCTCCCCAAAAATGCTAGTTATGTGGATGAGGATTCGTTTTTTGCATTTGAATATTTCCAACTATGTGTGATAAAGAAGGCTGGTATCTGCAGAGAAAGTAGGAGATCTAGGAGATCACATCACTTCTTGTTTCATACACATTGTCAGTGGAAAGGTTTTCCCCAATAATGCAAATTCCTTGTAAAGGCTCTCAGTTACCACACATAATGTGAAAATGCCACTCTGTACGTTCATCAACAAGCTGGCTCACATCATGTTTTTATTATATATAGTGTACAATAATGTATTAAATGCTGTGCATTTACTGTGTTCTATGGGAATATAATATTTACAACTTTGGTGTTTCTTTGTTTTGTCTTTGCCATCACAAGATGTAATCTGAGACCCACACTGAACCACTTAGTGCCTCTACACAAAGAATCTCCATCACTTTGGAGTGTGGGAGGACTAATTCTGGGCAATTTGGGAGTAATATCTGGCACTGGTTGAAAAACACAGTAGTTTCATGTTCTAAAGGTCACACACCACTCCTTGCTCCCTGGCATCCATAAACTCTACATTCTACAATACTATTTTATAAACAAAGACAGGTAATCATCCACTCATCTGTTGACAATCATTTGCAAACTAGTTTCTCACTGTCCCCTTTAGAAGGATGCAGTCAGGGCAAGGACCTTCAAAGACTGTTCAGTGCAGAATCCAATCAAGATTATTGTGATTTGCCTGCTGGATCAGTACTTCTCTCTCCAACAGAGTACAAAAGGAGATACAATGATTAAACAAATTGCTAATCTCTCTTAAACTTATACCCGAGGGTGAGGCATCATTTAAGTTTACATGGTTAAATGCTATTATCCAATGCCTTCTCTTTCTTCTTTTTTTTTCCCCTTTTTTTCCTTTTTTTTCCCCCCAAAGGAGCATGAAACTTGGCAATTGCCTTTGTTTTAAATATCCTCTTTGAATAAAGTTGTCCAGTGAGATAGCCAAGTTCCTACCCACGTGTAATCTGTAATAAGCACTCTGATGAGAAACAAAACCATGACAGCTTTCAATTTTTGAAATGTTTGCAGCATCTATTATAAGTCAGAGAGAACAAATCTTTAGGAAATCAGCTTTTCCATTTTTTGGAGTATTTTTGAAAAACTTAGGAGTAAGTATCTTAAATGTGTATTGGGCTGCCTGTTAGCATCAGTTCCCTAAATTTAATTCATGCTGTCATCATTGAAATATCCACACTTACCACACACACACCCACTAGATCTTATTGCTTACTGCTGAAGTCTAGTATCCACTAACAACTTGTCCAGAAGCTTGAAGGCTCTCTGGAGTTTCAAAGCATATTTTAAATCCTCCAGGAGTGATTAACACGGTCAGCAGTCATCATTTAGGGATGAGACAGATACTGAACTTCAGGCTGAGAATGCAAAGATGTCCTTTTATGCCTCTGAGCCATCAGGATTGTCACAGTGTTTAGTAGTTCAAAAGAAAATATGTTTCTATAGAGCATTTCAATGGATCTCCACTGCTGATTTGTCTGTTTGAAAGGTTGTTTGTCTATAGCACTTCAAGCAACTTTTCCAAGTGTTTGTTGCTAGTGTGATTAGGCAGCAAACCCAAAAACTAGGCAGAAGATATGTGCCTATAGAGGAAGAGTTGTAAGGTTTCTAAAACTGTTCTGCAACCATCTGTAAGCCTCTCTGTAAGTAACCATCTGTAAGCCTCTGTAATTCTAGGTCTTCTGTAATATTTAAATTTGTGGGTCCATTTTTATCTAGTGATCAGAATATAAAAGTCAAGGAGCAGTTAGCTGAGGAATTATCTTAGATTCTCAGTGTCTAAAACTGATTTGGTGACCTTCATTTTGCACTATTAACTTCCACCCATTTAAATCTTTTGGATTTCTATTTGAAAAACAGACAGTCAGGAGGGAAAAAGACAACTGATGCACTAAAGGTAATTTACTCTATACTCTTGGGGGAGTAGGCTCCATTTCACACAACTTCTACAACTGCATGCATTACAAATTCTGTTCCTGCATTTAGCTTTAACTGAGTGCATTGCATTATGTAGTAATCAAGTTAAACTCCTAATTTAGGCTGTTAATGAATCTTTTATACTGAACAATTATAAAAGTTAAAGTGCGCAAATATATCTTACCAAAACCAAATACACATTGTTCAGAATCTGAAAGTGATTCCTACAATATAGTTATTCTTGCCATTTTGCCTTTTGCTAAAACACTAGCAGTGTTTCATAAAGCAAAAAGAAGACATTCCTTCTGCAATATTTCAACAGCTACTGCAAATAACGAATGTGTGAAAAGAATAAAAAACCACACTCAGAAAGAATCCTGTGTATGGTAAAAAATTGGCCACCTTAGTCTATATTTTAGAGTTCCTTGTCTCTTGTGACAGTGATGGCCTTTTTGCAAGTGGTTTTGGAGAGTTTTTTCATATAGCATGGCATACACTAAATGTAGCATATGGTACCTATAAGAACATATATGAATACATACATATATATATGCTTCCTGCAATATTTATTTCTACAGTACAGAGCATGACACAATATAATTTTGTAGTACTGACTGTGACAGATGCCTTCAGGACTGCTCAGTAGGCAAAAAACAAACAGGTGCACATACACACATCTGCATGAAAGCTAGCATTTTGCAGCAGAGATACAGAAGAACTTGGGACAAGCCTTTGTTGTGTTACTAAGTCACAGTAGCCATCTCTAGAATGGTCTTAAGTGCTGCAGAAGATCTACACAAGCTACTGTGTTCTGTAATCACATTTTCACAGCTCAGTTGTTGCATTTAATATCCCTCTGACTCCCAATGCCTTTTAACTGTCTGAAGTAAGACATGCAAGAAAAAGTTATGACAATAAATACTGACAGACCAGAAAAATGTCCACATCATCAGAATTAGAACTTCCAGGGCAGGATTTTACAGTGACTGAGCTGTTGAAGGGAAATTGGGAAGAGAAATATTCTTGACTGAAAGGAAAAAGACAGCTGTTAACTGTCTGAGGAACTAGGTAATGTCTCTAAATACTATCTCAAGTAGATGTATGTCTGTTTTGGTAGCACCTATCTATATGGTCAATCATAGGATTCAGTTCTCTGCTAAATGAAGACATTGACACTTTGAAGTAAGCACTCTGAAAAAAAAGCTAATAATTATCTGGAACAGCAAACAAATGGACCCTTTCAGAAATTAGCTAGGATTAGGTTTAGGAAAGCAGTGAACTTTTACCAGACATAAATGAAATGAAGGAATGCCTCAACCTGGGGTTCAATTAGAATTTTAGTGTCAGACCTCTTGAAATACTGACACACCTGCATGACAGCAGTGCCTTACATGAAAAATTCCATTCCTTGTATTCCTCTTGATGCATCAAAATGTATTCTGCATAACCATTCTGTGATCTATTCTCTCCTTAGAGAAAACTATTGGTTAGACACGTTCAACCAGGCTGTTCTTGTATGCAGTATTCTCTGGTTCTTTGAAGGCTGATTCACCAGCTGACTGAAGACAGAAGTTTGATACAATTTAGGCAAAGACAAGGAGCAACAGACACTGAATGGCACATTGAACAAAGGTATAGAGGGGGAAAATGACATTCACAGGATGTGGTTAGCCCTTCATGTTGGTCCACAAGTGATGATGCATCACATACAACTGTTTTGATAATGCATGAAATTTGGGAGATAACTGCATTAACAAGCTACTTCTCTGTAAAAATAAAAAATCAATTTTTTATTTCTCCATATCTTCTCGGTAAATAAATATAAATAATTTAGAAATGAGAAGAAAACTGAGAGATAAAGAACAATTATATTTTGACTGCAGTGGGAGAGGATGACAGATTTCATATGAAGTTGCCTTTATTTCCTGTAATTAAGGCATCATGCAAACTTTTCTTTTAAATCCTCTCATTTACATATAAACACAATGTACCACACTTTTAATGAGCCATGGGAAGCTGTCTATTTTGCCAAACTGAAGAAATTAGTTTTGATTTTCAAAACCAAAACTAAGAGACTCAGATGCCTAGTTAAAGTGAATAGAAATAAAACACACAAGTCCATGTGTGGCTCCAAAAAACTAAATGAAATTTTGATATTCTTTTCTAAAATACATGGATTCCACTAGTTCTGAACCTGACCTAAATCAAGGGTATTTTGTCATTCTAGGCAGTATGCATGAGTCAAATCAAAAAGTCTATGTATGTGCTTATAAACCAAAACAAAACACAACATATTTTTGAACACTGGCATGCAGTTGTCCAATACTTTTACCTTGCTGGCATACTCCCCAGCATGGTTCTGGTCCAGGCCAGACAGAGTTTCCAAAACAATCCCCATGCACAGCCTGGAGAATGGCATGGGCCCTCTTAGTAAAGGTTCTGCCCATTTGATGGGCTGCTTCTGGCCAAATCAGTCCAGCATTATCCTCTTAAACTGCCTACATATACAACAGCAAGCCTTGCCACAGCATCCTCTTCCCTATGCATATAGTTTAAATTATAGTTTAAATCTTGGTTTTTGAGGGTTTTTTTGAGCATCAACAAGGAAGATTTGCAATAAAAGGTTTGTAAGTTAACAATGTCATAAGTAGTTATACGCTGTTTTAGCATGCTTGCATTGCACTCTACTAACCCTGGGCTAAAGGTAGCTTCAGAGAATGTCAAAGAACAATGCCAAGATAAGCAGTGGAAGTAGAAGCAGGAATGGTACCAGGAGACACTGAATTTTGGACTGTGCAGAAGCTGGGGGAGACATGCAGAAGCACCTAACACTCTCCATGGTGACTGAAGGGTTTAGGCAGATGGGATAGCATGCAACAATCTGTTTCGCTGTAGGTATGTGAAGTATTACAAATGGAGCAGAAATGAGGAGACTGTGTCACATGTGTTTGGCTAGAAAAGCAGTGAGGAGATAGATGCAAAGGTCGGTAGGATGCTATAGGAGTCAGGCCCACCACCTTGCTGTCAGTATATTGTATATTCCAAAATACAGTGGTGACTGTATTTTGGAAGAAAGAGAGTTTAAGTGTGTAAACACAGGCTATGTCGTACCATGTGGCCTCAGGCTAGAGACCCATTTCCATTACTCAGGTGTAGTGAATGCAATTTAAGAGAATAAATCAAGAATGATGACATAATTTGGTGAAGCAAGGAAGACAATGTAGCTGGTAGAAAGGGCACAGCTATGTGAAAACTATGCATGGAAAGAAGGAACGTGCTGTATGAAAGAAAAATGGAGACTGAGACAAGATGAGCAAAGCAATGAAGGGTGTGAGGAAGAAGAGGGAAAGAAATAAAGAGACAGAGAAAGAAACAAAAGGCAAGTGTGTATTTCCGGGTTAATCAGCTTCAGTTTATTTATTCACATGCATTCATTATATTGCCTTTTCTTGGTGCATGGCCCACATTCTTACTTAGAGAGAAAGAAATGACAGAATAATGGGCAGCAGGGATTCACACATTACTTCATCCATTACTAGGCATGTTACTGTTTTTTCAGAGGTTTATGCATTTTTTAAAACACTATGCCCCAGCAGCATGAAATTCAGTATTTAAATTTTAAACAGAAGGTTTGAGTGAATTTAGGCTTGCAGTCTTGACACTTTTTTGTTCCTCTCTGTATAGAAGTTCAGCCTGCCATGGCTGGATCAGGAACTGAAGAGGATATTTTCAGAAAAGCATCAAGGGAGCATGATGCTATTAAAGGATATTGTCATGTTGTTGGAGAATACTTTCATGCTTTTCTGAACCTGCTTTCAGTACTGTCTATCAGTGATCATTGTGCTGTCCTTATGGCTAAAAAGCTTGACTCTAACTCTGTCACAGATGTCTACAATTCAGGAGAATGGATTTCTATTCCAGCTTGTTTGATCGTGGTCTTGACAAGCTGTTGAGAAGGTTTAAAATTAAATTTCCTGAGGGAATGGAAGCTCAGTCCATCCCATTTAAACTGGTTTAATTCAGTGGCCAGCAAAAGATTCCCTGAGTCTGAAGAGAGGGATTGCAGGCCACCAGGAGAGCACGTGAAGATCATCACAAAGGAATCCCAGCCATTCCAGTCAAAAATCAGTTTCACCAGAGGCCCAACTTAAATGCCTCTATACATATATATCACACTTTTTTAAGAGGTTTTTGAACATGTGGGGATTAAGTCAAGCAGTGGATAACAAGGAAACCAAATAGGAAGATCATCTTAGAATGAAAACTGTTGTAAATAGAAGAAGCAGTCTTTCACTAGCTACTAGTTTCCTTGCCCATGTAGCAAGACTCTACCTCTGTGCCTTAGATAAAGAGAGATGTCATAGTCTATAAAAATGTTCTGCAAGACAGTGTGGGTACTTTGAATTTCCTCTTTTGAGCTCTATCATTGCAAGTAGATAAATTTAGATGATTGTCTCTTCTTTTTGACGTTTTTCTATAAAGCAGTTCCGAGATCCTTTCCTAAAACTGAGTCTGTAATTTTCACTGTAGCGTTTCCAGGAGGTAAAATCTAGCAGGAATATGATGCTGCTAGAAATATACTGTGGACTTCTTGTTTACCTCTTACTTCTTGCTATCCAACTACAGTAGGAAGATGAGAATTAGTTGAAGAAACCTATACTAAGCCTGTGAGATGGAAACATCTCCCACTCCACTAACTCTTGCAGATACAGTTTTATTTCTCATTAAACTTGTTGAAATGTGGTTTAAAAGGTGTTTAAAAAAGAGAGATCTGAGAAAAGGGCAAGTATAATAAAGAAATGGAACTCTTGTTAAGTATTTGTACATGGACCACTCCTTTGAGTTATTTATAGCAAAAATAGTTTTAACTGAAATGTATCCTGACATCAGTCAGGATAAGGATAAAACTAAAGTTAAGTTAAAATTTTATATGAGTAGATTTGACAACTAGCATGTTTTGTGGATCAGAACAGATGGATTTGAGTGTATGTAGAGAAAGATTTTTTAAAATAGAAAAGAAAAAAATCTAAAATTAGTGTTCATTAGTGTTTTCTACAAAAGATTTGGTTTTTGAAGTGTCTTCTGATTTCTCCAAATCGACAGGATGGGCACAAACCTTCAAACATGTGAAACTGCAATTCCTTCTAATGGTTATAACAAGGTTTTTTGTCCTGCCTCTGTGATTACCACTCATTTAATAAACATACAAATGCGTTGTAAAAGATGGAGATGAAGGAGCAGAACTTACTATAACCTCTTGCAGATCTCATTCTTCTGTATCTGGCCCCAGTGGCTCCAGTTCAATTCTTTTTGTGACAGATGTGTTGGAGAGGAAGATGGCAATTCCAAGGTACCAGTCTTATTCCAGGAGTAGGTCACCAAGCCAATCACCCAGAAAACATCTCCCTTATTCCATCATCTGGCAAACTCTGAGTCCTCTAGGTCCTTCTCTGGGAAAGACTACCTTCTCTAATTTACTATCACCCCACTAGAGAGCTCATCCAGAATCAATGGAAATTGGTTGAGATTTCTTAGGGTATGTGACAAGATGCAGTGGTATTTTTCAAGACCTTATTGAATTGACTTGGTGTTTTCTCAGAATAATGATTATTTCTTAGAGGTATATAGCATGTGAGACTGATTTATGGGAACTGGAATTTCTTTTACTTATGTGCATCCACAGCCCAGCCTCCACGCCATCTGTACTAGTGTACCATTAGTAAATGCACTGATACTGAAAGCAAAATATCCTTCTGCTGACAGCTGGCTTCACAAAGCTGTAGAACATTGAAACAACACCTGATCTTGTAGTTAAGCACCTGCCCATGGGTTCAGAAGTGCTGTTCAAGCACTATTTTGTGGTAACAGTAAGTATTTACGATGCAGAAAATTTTCTGTTCATGTTAAACTGAACTGCTACAGGGAATTAATAAAAAATTTAACTAATTTAATAATGTCAAGATATCACTTCCAGAAAGCATTTTTTCCTCAGTGTAGTGATACTTTAGGCATTTGGGACAAATTTTTTCAAAACACCACACCTACAACGATTTCTCAATGTGATAGAGAAACAGGTTCAGTTTTAACTATGGAATGGAAAACATTAAGTGATAAATTGTGAAATATTTTTATGTGAACTACTGATCTAGATTAAGGATGAGTTTAATTACAGTATTTTCATACAAAATATTGCTACAGATGCAGGCAATAGCCAGAGTAGATGACTTTTAAATAATAAAATTGATACTCTTGGTAACATTTTCATTTAGAAAAGCATTTTTAAAATATGTGAGCAATGTTAAATAGTATTTGTAGTCATAAACCTAAAACACAAGCTTAGTCTTTTTTATGCGTAGCTGCTAGTTTTTATGGACTTGTTAAGAAAAGCACTCAGATACTGTAAATCATTGCTTAAAATGCCATTTTTTCAGAGCTAAAACTATAAAGGAAATCCTGGACTGAGTGGCAATGCCTAGGCATCTGATGACAGCACAGTACACCACACAGACATTGTCCATGGAAAGGTTATCTCATTTTGGTCATTCAAGACCTTACAGGATTTTCTTAGAACAGCTCTAGTAGTCATTTTAAATAAAAGGGATGTTCACATGAGGATTTCTGACTGCAGTTTTGGATAAAGGCAAGGATGTGCAGGTGGTATAGTGGCTGATGCCATGTGGGAGCTGCCTGCAGCCTCTCTGCTGTGGTGAGCCTCAATCTGCCATGATTTGGATGAGGTGATTCCACAGCCATGGGGCACACAAAGCGCAGCACTGTGCAGACCTCAGCTTGTCTATGTGAAATGCAATGTGGACCACTACCTCTTTCATGTACAGCAGTGCTCTGATCAGGACTCCTTCAATGAACACCACTATCTCTAGAATCCAAGACAATATTGTTGATAGTCTCTCTGAAAATTAAACCAGTCCATATTTGCAAAATTGACAGTAGGTGAGCATCGTGGTACATGATAAATTTATCTAAGTTGCAAATAAAAGAACAGATCTTGAGAGTGCCTTTGGGTTATCCAAGGCTGCTGTAAATAAACAGCATTTGTCTGACATAAATGGAGCTGCAGTGATGGCCACCAGTGAAAGATCTAGCCATGTGACTAGGGCTCTGTTATCCCATACACGCACTAATGAAAAATTGACCCAAGAAATAGGAGTCCTTTGGAATTAGCATTATCTATGTTTTCACAAAAGCTTAAGTTTTAAACTAGGAGCAAGAAGTGAAATATTAGCTGTCAGAATGTATTATAATCTAATTTGTTAGTGCTAGTTCAACTCCTTTTTGGTAAACTCCATACCAGAAATGAAGAGAGGGAGAGAGAGGTTACCAGAATTGGATGCAAGGACCTACATAGAAGAGACAAAGGTTCATATAGAAGAGACAAAATTTTCTTCTCGTACATGAGAACTCTTGCTGCAATCTGGTAGCTTTTTGCCTCTCTGATGTTTTGCCTTTATGGGAAAAAAGACATTTTCTCTTTGCTTAGGTTTGACACAAAGAAATTTTCTGTGGTCTAAAAGAGGTGAGGTTTTTGAAGGGTTGTAAGCTATCTCCTCTCATAAGGTCCAGGAAGCTGAAGCAGACGATCAGCCTGGCTGCTGACAGAGCAAGGAAATGATCAGATGGATGCTGTCTTTCTTTTCTGTGACATCCTCTGTCATGCTTCTCCTAAGCAGGCTGTGGTAAGGCTGTGTACTGAGCACAATTCTTAGGGTTTCCCTATGGCAGCACTTGCTACAGCCTTCCAACACAGTTGCAGAAAGCACTTTAACTGGCACTGCAGAAATTTAAAACCTTTTGGGAAAAGAATCTGCTCTTTGGGAGTTTTATCTTAGTCTGCAAAAACTGCTCCAGTACTTGAAGGTGTAAAGCAATGATCGAGAGCAGATTTTGCCACATACTGAAAAACTATGTATGGGACAAGAAACTACGTTCACATCCTGAGCAGGCTAATCTGACGTTAAGTTGTCAGTAGCAAACTGACATATTATGCCAGAAAATCTGAGGTTTTACTGCTGCTATAACTTCATCCAGGAGAGAAATTGGCTTTTTTCCCAGCAGTTCCTGGTAGATCAGCAATGTCTCTCCTCAGATATCCTATTTTCTAGATGTTACAATGGGGAAATTAAATTTACTTTCTCCCTAGTAAAATTAAAGTATTCACTGTAGCAATAAAAAGTGCTTTTGAAATGCAAATCTCAATGTTCGATCCTCAATGATGAGAGGAATATTAGGTACACAAATTCCTTCCATTAATTTTACACTGATGAATAGACACAAAGTGATGTGTGGAAAAGACAGGTGGTTCAGTGCAGACTACTGGGAACAGTGGGTTTTCTTCAAGTTGAAGAAGGCAAAATGTAGTCCAATTTACGCCTCCATAATATGCTGTCTTAATGATGTGGTGCATATCCTGACCCAAGACTCCAGAAAACACACTTCCCTTTAGAAATCAGCATCTTTATAGTTACACAAGATACACTTACGTCATTGCTCATGGATGTGGTTTAGAACAAATCTCTGCAGAGATTTTACAGAAAGGTAATAAAAGGTAATGATACTTCCAGTTGAGTTTTGTGCTCAGTATTCCCATAAGTGAAATGCATCCTATACTTTTACCATGTGAATAAAAAAATATATAGCAAATTTCAGGAATAGTTACTTGAGCACTTCCATTAATTAATTTGCTCCATGACTCAGGCAGATGAAAAAAGTTATATTGTTTTTCTTTACAGGAACACTACTTATACTGTCACAGCTGTGTAGATTTTTCCTCCCATCTTTACCAGAGTAACTATAAGAAACGTGGCTAAAGCTACAGAACAGCAACAAGAGTACTTTGAAAAATCAGACATGTATTTCCCAGGTGTCCAGGCTTAGCTGAAACTTCCAGGCCCCTGTACCCCTGTACCCCCTGGATGTACTCCACTGGTAGCACAAGAGAACTCTCAAAAACCTACATGATTGATGAAATAAGATGGAGAACATGCAAGGCTTACAGCAGCTCCTGCTAGTAGTGATGTAAATAATGAAGGAGACTTTGATGAAGGTCTTTTTTGTATTTATTTGGTTTAGAGGAAGAGAATAATTGAAGAAAACATATTAAACACTGCAGAAAATATATTAAAAACAATCCAAAAAACCCCCCACAAAACCTCAAAGAAAACACACAAAACTTAGATTTTGACAAGCTGCACACAAAAACATCCTTTTGTACAAGGAGCAGGAATCCCCATACTCCAGTGTGACAGATGTTCTTGGTAAAACACAAACTAAAACACAAACTTTCATGCTACCATTAGCTCTCAGTAACAGCATTAATAGTAGCTGCTGGGTGCTGCCTTCAGTTCCATCACTTTGGTATTTTTCATACGAATTCACTAATTACTCTCTGTGGGAATAACATTGCTGCTTGATTCACAAGCTTATGCAGTCTGTGAAAATATTGCAATGGCTGGTGGGTGCCTTGGAAATTAAATTTCTTATGATAATACAAATGTCTGAGTCTATGTGTGAAAAAGCCATATAGCTAAGGAGTTTAAAATGAATAGCTGCATTTTTATCACTTTCTCACCTGCCTACATGAAGGTAAATATGTCAGGATGAGAGGTAAAAATACATACGCCGTTTCCCATTTCCTTCACCAGCTGTAAAATGTGTGTTTTCAGGCACCTGGGAAGATGCCTGACTGCTTTATGCTCTCTTCAAGTAAGAGAACTCTATAAAAAGAGAAGTGATTGTGCCAACTGAAATGCTATGAATATGTATGGTTGAAATGTGCTTCAGGAGACAGGGAAGAAACTTGTCACACATCTACAGAGTTGGGCATCCTTCATCGTGGTTGAAGCAGCAAGCAAAGTGAAAGACCAGAACTCAGAGAAAATTGAAAGCTTTCTGTCTACCCAGAGTTTACACTGATCTACAGAAAGAGGCCAGGTCACGGTTGGAAGAACACTCACATAAGCAACCATGTTGCTTAAGTGCTATTACCCTTCCTGGCATGATTTGATCTATGCCACCTAGCACACTCTCAAGCAACATTTCAAGGATGCTACTGGTTCAAAGACTGTGCTCCTAATGGATGAAGTTTCCCTTTTCAAGAAAGGGCAAGAAAAAAGTGAATTTCCCAAATGAAGAGTAAGATGTAAGGTGACCTAGTTGATTGATGAAGGCCTAACCATACCATCAACTCCTGAGGAATGCTGGGGACCAGGAAGAACAATTGTAATTACCAGAGATGGAAGAGTGAGTTCTCTCATAGCTCATATATTCAAAAGTCTCTGCCTGACCCAACACACATGGCCCTAAAATTTTTGATTAAAAATCAGGGAGGCAAGGAAATTTAATATTTCAGTAATATATACTGTTATATTTCAGTGTAACAGTACTATTAGACCTTTTTGCATTTTTAAAATTAGTGTTTGGTGTTAAATTGTGAGGGCAGGTATCAACAGCAGCAGCATAGGACAGAGTTCTCTGGAGACAGGGTGCTCTGGAACACGAGATTTATTGCAGGGGCTACGGGGTGCAAGAGGGCCCTGCTGTGAGCTGCCAGCCTCCAGCTCAAAGCATGGTCCAAAGAGGGGTGTTCAAAGAGGCCTATTTCCTGTTGCTTTACAGTTTTATCTCTTTCTCTATTGAATATTCTAACCTACAGTAACCAACCGATACAGGGCACAAATCCTACTACATTTGCATATAGCCTATTAGAACTACTATATTACCATATCACTCTATATTCTAAACCTTAAGGTTTAGACTCCTTAGTCTATCTTTTCCCTGATACCTTGAGGGGACTCCACCCATGGGTCCCTGGGTCTTCCTTTGTGTGCTATTGCTTAATCCACCTTTGGCTAACAGCTTTCTTCCTGCTGGCCCTGCTCACATCTCAAAGGCTGCCTTCATCTCTATTCCACTTTCAGGCTTCCTACTTTCAGAATTTCCCTCTAAGCAATCGTATCTATAAGGTCTCTCTGTCTCACCATTTCCAACAATTTGGGATTGTTCATGGAAATCTTTATTAGATGCTAAAATTAGTTTGGAAAATTGCACAGTTTGACCTAGACTCATGTGTGGTGTCCAGTTGCCAGAGGAAGACTGAAATTGCTTTGGTATTTCTTCTGTTACAGCTGAGAATGTTTTGGCAGGCATTTGGGAAGGGTGTTCTTGCCACAGGTTTTTGGTTCAGAAGTTCCCATTACAGCCATCTATTCTAAGTTCCTACAGCCTCACAGCCTAAAATACCATAGGTGACACACGTTGCATTTGTCAGGACCTGAGTGCACCAGGGCCTGGCCCTGACCAGCTTCACCTGGGCCTCTCCCCACATGCACCCATGGGCCAAAGAGCCCCTTGCAGCATTTCTCAGCCTGGGGCTGTAGTCCCTGTCCCAGTGAGACTGTAGAAGTGCTGGTCTCAGCTGTGCCCTGTCAGAAACTTGCATAGTCATCCAGATTTTTTGATCATCTTTGGCTGCCACCCTTGGTGCTTTCTTGTTTGTTTCACCCTGGGGACTGTGGGATGGAGCCCTGGAAGGTGAGACCTGTGTCTTGGGGTTCATGTTTTCATGCTGTGTCTTCAGGTACCTGTCTCTTAATGAGCAGACAGCCATTATCCTGATAACTTTCAGTCGGATGTTTATAAGTCACAATATAGATTGAGTTTTCCTTGCAGTTATTGCAGCCTAAATCAGGAGTCATGTAAAGAAAATTATGTGATCTTCACCTCTATAAAATCACTGTTTGCTCTACGGGAAGTCCCAAATGTCCAATTTTTTATTGCTTGTGTAACTTTCTTGTCTAGTTACCACAGAACTTATTTCTCCCTTGATAAAAACACCTGAATGAGAGAATATGCATTATATTTTATTAAGTAACCTTTAAAGGCTTTGAATTCTTTCATGTTGCATGGCACAGAGAAATAAGAAAGGAGGAAGAATGAAAACTTGGCACAAAGTTCAAAAGTTGAGCAGAATTTCGAATCTTGTCTACAGGAGGTAAGAGCTGGTTGAGGAGCCCTGTGGCCAAGTTGAGAAATTGTGGGAGGAGGGGAGCAGACCACACACGGTTAGGAAAGATGAAAGAGAGCTTGACAAGATGACCAGCACAATCCTGCAGACCAAGCCCAAGTCAGTCTCCCACCAGTGACACTTCTATTCCAGTAAATCACTTGCACAATTCCTCTTTAGAGGTCTCTTCCAACCCAAACTGCTTTATGATTTTGTGATCATGAGGAAAAAACAGCAACTGCCTTTACCAAAGCCACCACAATTGTATCTGTCTAACATTTTAGCACTTTATTTCATTATTTATTTCTAATATCAGATTAGATATTAGAAAAAAAAAATTCTGCATGGAATGGGTTGTAATGCACTGGAACACACTGACCAGGGGAGTGGTAGAGTCGCGTCCCTGGAAGTGCTCAAAAACCACGTGGATGTCGCACCTAAGAACATAGTTTAGAGGTGAACATGCTGGTAGTGCTACTTTGAAAGCAGATGATCTTAAGGGTCTTTTCTAAACTTAACAACTCTATGATTCTATGGTACTGAATTTGATACTAACCACCTACTACTCCTAAATTTTAAAGGCTTGTTGTACTGAATACAGGTAAACTGCTTTGTGTGCATAGAGAAGATAATTATACCACTTGTAAATCCCAAATCCCGCTAAACATATTTGATAGATTTATTACTAGTCAAATGGATAATATTTAGCAGTTTTTCATAGCAACTGTCCCAAACCATTACCATTATATATGAACTTACCTTCTATATCAAAAAGAATATTTTCTGTATGCAATTCTAATTTGCATTGTTTGAGATAAGTAATAATCCTAAAACTCTATGTTGCCTGATTTAAATTATGAAAGTGTGTACCTGTTCCTGCCAGTATAGTAGAATAAATGCATTCTTTTTACACCTTTGAAAATGTCTCTTCAGCAGTTTCCTCTTCCACTGTACTTTTACATTTTAATGAGCCATTAAAATCAATGGGCCATTAGAACAGCTCTACTCAATGGGCCATTAGAACAGCTCTACGGACAGAAGAATTGGTCTGTTCCAAGTACGTACATCAGAGAATTTGCTTGTTTTTCTTTTAAGTTCATTGCCATTCTCTACAAAAGGTTAGAAAAGTCTTCTTCAGTTATTGATGGAAGTTTTCTGTGGGAAAGGCTACCACGTTATTTAATGTTTTTCAGCTCTCAGGAGCTCTTTTCCTTCTGGTCGACTTCACACCTTCTCCCTGTTTGAATGCCAGATACTAGCAAGCAGTCACTGCTTCTAATCCCCATTCTCAGGATAGTTTGCAATTCATGGGGTAGTTGTCTTAACAAAAAAAAAAAAAAAAGGCCAGTTTACACTTGGCTATTTCAGTTCTGCTGGAAATTAACTCTCTGTCATCATTCCATGTCAAATAATATACGGATTCTCAAGTGGCCAGCTCTCTGTCATCATTCAGTGTCAAATAATATACATGTTCTCAAAGCAGATTTGGTGATTTTTACTCAGAATTGCATGTACGAGGCTGAGATTTGTATGCCTGCTCCTTCAATATAACAGAAGTATCCTCATGAGCCACCTGAAGTTACCCGTCTCCTGAAGAAGATGAGGTGTAGATCAGTAATGTAAACTATGGGGTACCTCATTAGAGGCTGGAACTTAACAGAGAAACCAATGGCAAAGTATCCTCCAGGAAGAAAAGCTGTAGAAAGTTCTCTTCTCATATTTTGCAGCAGCAAACAGATGACTGGAAAATCACAGGCACAAATACTTGCTGCCCTTTCAATCTGATACCCCATTTACATGCACCAGTGGTGGCATGTGCAGTTAAGAATTGCAGCTCCAAGGATTTAGACTGCATACCAGATGAGTTGCCTAATAAGCTGCCAGCACTGCAGCAGAGCAAATGCAGTACAGTTACCAGTGTGCCACTTTTTCACAACCAGATTTTGCTGAACTTAGCTCAATTCTCACTCTAAGCAAGAAGTCTGCTGCCTCTTTTCACACCACACAGTAAAACCTAAGCATACATTTTTCATGAAGGACACAGCATAAATACTTCAAATTAGCCACTTAGGAAGAAAAAGATATTTCCATCCTACATACCAGAAAAATTGTGCAAAGATGAAAAAATGAAGTGATACACATTTCCACTGCGGCTATAAAACAATGTAAAAAATGAAAATATGGCAATAAAATAACATGAGATTTTTAAGTTTTCAGTCTGAAACATGATATACAATGTTTGTGAGGAAAAATAAGTTTAGCAATTAAAATGTTTTCTTCTTTCACCAATTGAGTTATAAACAGTGTTGAGCAGGATTAGCTAAGAATTAACTAATTCTACTCAAATTATAACTTTAATATGTAAATTACATATTTTCCTGTTCTATTAACCATATTCATTTATTCTAACTTGGGTTTATCTGTGAATCCTACTACTTTTTCTCCCAGCTCCACCTTTTTTTTCCTATCCTTTTTCTTCCTTAATTTTATTTTTTTTGTTGTTTTATTTATAAGGGCCTGCTATGAAGCTGTATTTTTTGCTGAAGTTTTTAATTTCCTGACATGCATAAGTTTGTTAAAATAATGAGAACTTCTATAAGTCAGACTAAACACAGCAAAAACTAGACACTGTCTGCACTTGCTTTTCATTTTTCCTATGTCTCACACATATTTTAAGTAGATATTAATAAAACATACATTTATGTGTATTATATACACATATAATTTTTATATATTATATATATTCCTTTTCCACCCAAAAAAACTCTTATGGCAAAACATTACAAATGTGATCAGAACTGAATTGATGATTCAACTAATTAGGGAACAAACATCAACTGAAAATACTTTTTCCTGTTTATGATTTATTTCTAATAATGCCAAAAATTGAAGGAAAGACCTGTCCCTTTTTACCTGCTGGAGTGGTTGCCTGACAGCTCAGCTGTGAGCTTTCCAGGCCCAAAGACTCAAGGGAATCTGAAACATTACTGTCACAGATGGGATTTGGATGTTAGCTCCTCAAGAGCAGTTTTCCCACTTGAAACATTTTATGAATCACATATTTATGCATAAGTTCTGGGGTTTGCTTTTTTGATGGAAGAAGAAGACTATCAGTTCAGCTTCTAATTCTCAATAGTCCAGCATTTTTGCCTTTGTCAGGACTTGCTAGACTTATTTGGAAGACTCCTAGAACCAGTATTATTTTGAAATTTCGCACAAAAAATAGCTTCATTTTTTTTAAAACTGAGATATCAAGGAGTTTCTCCTCTGTGGAAAATATTTTGATTACATATTTCTCAATTACCTTTGTCAATCATAGGGGAGTGATTTTTTTTTTTTTCAATTTTGTCACCGTCCCTCTAGGAAGTAATTTTGGACCTTGCCATGTATCCTTTTCCCTCTGTGATCAACATCTCTGCAGTTCTAATTGATTCTTGGCTTTGATCTTAAAAGACACATTGGTTCAATAATTGATTTGTTCTTTGTATGTACTCTTTAAATATCTATCTGGCTTTGGATGAATTTTGGAAGCATTTAAAAGAGCAAAGTTTACTTGAAAAGATGATTCTGGAATTAAAACTCCCATACCAAAAGATAAGCAAAGTTGAGATTTTAATGCATCCAAACTGGATGTAAAGATAAGTTTCATATAAAAAAATCTGAGAGGAATAGTAGCTAGGATAGATATTTAGTACCAAATAATTTTAGTACTTCTAATTTCAGTCATGGCAAACAAGCGCTGCATACTTGCCAGCTGATTATAGTATATGTATTTTGATAGTACTGATAGCTCAGTTTTGATAACAGGGTAAAGAAAAAAAGATGGAAGATATTTTTGCTTTTCTGAGTAGTGCGAAATATATTTAACATCAATGTAAGCAGAAAGGAGGAATTCAGACTTTTAATTCTAGGGGGTTTATTATATTTTAAGTGTTTTATTACTACACAGAAGAAACCTTCATCATACTAGTTGCATTTCATCTTGGCCTCAAGACGATGATGGTTAATTGGGTAAAAGAATATTAAGTCAATAAAAAGGAGAAAAAAATTTAAGAAATTAACCAGAATTATTCAAGAGAGACTATTCTAAAGTGCTTGGAAAGGAGCCATGTGAGTCAGGTATGCCTGAATTCTACGGTTGCTTCTTTGATTACTGGATTCCAATAGTCAGAAAGGACAAGGCAGACGACTTCATGTACATACACACGTGTATGTACATGTGTGTACATTTGTACACACATTTGTATGATTACAAATTATAAATACATTTTTATGTTTTTAAATATACATTAAATAATAGAATAATAGATTATCTCAAATTGGAAGGGATCATAAGGGACATCCAGTCCTACTCTCTGCTCCTTGCAGGACAACCTGAAAACAAATTAAGAGAGTCATACAGATGTTGCTTGAAATTTGACAAGGTTGGTGTCACTTCAGACACTCCTCTTAAGTCCTGACCTTGAAATCTTTCATCATCTTGGTCACCCTTCTCTGGACACACTGATAATTTGATGTCCTTCTTCCACTGGGCCACTCAAAACTGCACACAGTGCTGGTGGCTGAGACGGCACCAGTGTGGAGTGGGACAATCCTCCTCCATGCTGTGTTTGATGCACCCAAGTCACAGCCAGCCCACCCAAATGCCAGGTAAAACTGCCAACTATCTTTCAACCATCAACCACTTGCCATCAACCCCTGCTCTTCAGTTTCTTGTCCCTCAGTTTTCATGAAGAACCAACATTATGCTATCTGCAGTGGAGAATCACTTGCATTTTTTAGATTTTGTTGTGACTGACGATTTCCCAGCTCTCCAGTCTATTCAGATCTCTCTGTAAGATCTCTCTAACTTTGAGGGAGTGTACAGCTCCTCCTAATTTGGTATGACTGGCAAACTTATTTTAAAAAGCATTCCACTCCTGCATAAAGATAATTAAAAAAAATTAAAAATCACTGGGCCCAAAATTTAATCCTGGAGAAGTCCATTAGTTACTGGCCGCCAGCCTGATGTACTCTCATTTGCTACAGCTCTTTTAGCCCGGCCCTTCAGCCAATTGCTCATCCAGTATATTATGGACTTGTCTAGCTGTATGCTGAACATTTTGTCTAGAAGAATATAAAGAAATACTGGAAGTTTCCAGCATATATATACATATATACATATATATATATATACACATATATACATATATATATACACACATATATATATACATATATATACATATATGTATATATTTGCACACATACACAAAGACTTACTGGGAATCTCTTAATTTTAAATATAATTAGGTTTTCCTGCTAATTTTATGCATTTGCAATGATTTTTTACTACTTATGCTTATTTTCAGTTATAAGTACAGATAAGTTTGCACTGAACCAATCCATTCATATTTTCCCAGGTAAACAAAGCAAATTTTGACCAGAAGAGAAGAAATCCATTCTGGGATGACTTCAGGGATTTGCTCAGCACTGAGATTAAAATGAAAACTCTAAAATTCTTTTCTTTATGTATTGTGTGTAGTCCATCTGTTAAGAGTTTTCTCACTGAAAAACTGTGGTTTCCATTTGGATTTCTCTGTAACTGTTCTGGGAAAGTTAAAGTAGGCAGCAGTTTAGCCTGGTAAATGTCCTAGAAGTGGAAAAATGGCCTTGGTCCCCATTGACTGTTCTGTCCAGCAGAGCCTCATAAAGCAAGATTTGTTGCTGAAGGAGGTGTTGGACAGTCACAGTGAGCAGTAGATAATTCTGGGGCCACAGCCAGCAGAACTAATTGTGTCTCCCAGCTCAAACTGCCCCAGGAGCTGCAGAACTCTAGCTCTCCATCCCTTCTGCTGATCCCTGGAGCGATGCATTTAAAACGTGCTATTGCTGCTGAAAACTTATGCCAGTTCTGGTTGTCTCTTCTATGACAAGAATGTCATAATGTAGAAAGGGATTCAGAAATGTATTCCCTAAAAATAGTGTCCTAATTAAATTTGCATGAAATATTTTGGCTTGTCTGAACAGTGCTGTTGGACAGAAGGGAAGTGTTGCCAAACTTTAACCTAACAGAAACAAAAAAATCTTCTGTGATGCAATCATTTCATAAAAGTTAAGAAGATGAATGAATCATTCCTACATTGTGTACTTTAAAACAAGTAACTTCAGCATCATTCCTTTTCTCAGTATCTTGTGATGGATACAGGAATTTGCCAGGTGAATCAATACATTGAATTTTTGATATCTTCCAGCATCAGGCTCATAGCATCAATCCAGTTCTTCAAAGTTAATGGGATAACTACTTACAAATTAACTGCAATGACACTTGTCTTAAATTCAGCTAAATGGACTTTGAGTTGTAAGAACATGCATCTTATTATCATATAACTTAATTGTTTTATTAACTTTAGGATTATCCTAGTTCAAAGACCAAAACAATCTTTAGTATATTGTATGTCTGTTAATCATTATATTAGTTCAGGAACCAGATAAATTACTTCAGGATTTTGGTAGGTTATACGTTATTGAAATGTAAGCTTGATTGTAATATTAAGTACTGACTTCAGTATAATTTATTACTCAGTGTATTAGTACTTATTTATTATGATAGGGGTCACTGGTTGGAGACAGAAACAGCACAAACTCACTGAGGTCCATCAACGAGCAGCACTGAGTTTATTATGGCAACCCCTTTTACAGGGGTTTGAATTTCCCAGGCTTGGATAGCCAATCGGTTGGGATTTCTGCACAGCCCAGATCTCTGGCCAGTGGTGTGTCTGTATCCAGGGTTGAACAGATAGGTCCAGAGGTCCCTGTTGGAGTTTAAACTCCTCTTATCATTGCTTACCTAGGGACTTGTTTTATTTCTAGGCTGGTCAGGTTTGGAGGTTTGATGTGGCCAAATTTATGCAGCAGCTACAGACCAGCTGCACTGTGACTTATTCCATGCCTCTGAGTAATCTGGATGGCCAGAACGTGGGTTACAAATGCATAAGACTCAGAATGTCTCTGCAATGCATGCATAATGGATATGCCATATGTGTTCTATATATAGAATCATAGAATCCATTAGGTTGGACAAGACCTTTAAGACCACAGAATCCAACCTTTAACCCAACACTGCCAAGTACACCACTAAACCATGCTCCTAAGTGACTCATCTATGTGTCTCTTAAATATCTCCAGGTAATTCGACCGCTTCCCTGGGCAGCCTGCTTTAGTCATGGATAACCTGTTTGGTGAAATCTTCATAATATCCAATCTAGACATCTTCTGACACAACTGAAGGCTGGCTTGTCTTGTCCTTATCCTTTGTTCCCAACTGCAACAAATAAAGGATGGAGATTTTCCATAACCATCCTTTTGTTGCAAATATATTTTAAAAACCTGTTTTTATTGGGGTTTTGGAGTTTTTCAGTTTTGTTTTGAATTTTCTTTTTGGTAGCAATCATATTAACTTCTTGCTGGTCTTTGGTCCTTCTGCTTTTCTCCCTACAGATTCTCATGACATTTTTGTAGTCCTCCTGAGTAGATTTTCCCTTCTTCCAATGATCATAAACTCTCCTTTTTTTTTTTTTTTCTGAGTTTCAGACAAAGCTCTCAGCTGATCTTCTTCCCCATCATCTCGTCTTTCAACACAGGAGGATTGTCGGCTTCTGAACATTTAAGAATTTATTCTTGAAAAGTTTCCAGTCTTTCTGGACTAATTTGCCACTTCAGAACTGGCTCCCAAGTCACTGTCTCAGTCAGGGTCCTAAACAGGCCAAAGTCTGCTCTCCAGAAGTCCACATTAGCAGTTCTCCTTATTCCCCTCCTTACTTCTCCAGGAATTGAAAACTATCATTTCATGATCTCTATGCTCAAGAGGGCCTCCAGCCACCCAGAAATCCTTCTCTGTTTGCAAACAGCAGGTCCATACTAGGAAAATGCTTTCTGTACAGACGTTGCATTTGGTCTTCACAGGTTGAGAGGACTTGTCTAGAGTTTCAACATACCAGTTTGCTAGAATCCAAGCAGATTTTGAACATCTTTGGCAAAATACTCAAATTTCTCTCTTTCAAACATGAAGAGAAAATGGCCAGCAAGGGTAAAGACTAAAAAAACCCAAATCTGATGATTAGATGGGTTATGATCCTGCTCTATTTGGCACTTTCTAAGTGCAATACCTAGGGAGAACAATTTCACCCCTTATTTCCTGCACTGTATTCAAGGATTGGTTAGCATCTTTCATTTTGAGGTGTTGTACTTCAGTGGGGTTTTGTCTACACATTTTACTTTTTAAAATATTAAAGCATGTTTTAAATTTGAAGTTACTGGAAGTTAAAGCTTGAAGGTTGAGCTAATATCTAGGCTAAAAAATAAAGCCTGCTTTTCACTTTCTTATGTTTAACACCATAGTTTGCTTAAAAACATACTGCCACTGAGAATTGTTCTCAAGCAGTGTTTGTTCTGTCAAAGCTTAGCATCAGAAAGCTGGTATAAAGAATATTCTTCTACCTTGGAATATTCAGTTCTTTGAAAAAAGATTGTACCTGTATAAACTTCATCATAATCCCAAAACACATTAGAGATAAAGGTCTTTTATGATCATTGATAGAATATCTCGATGAGAACAGGTTATTGGATTGCTTATAATTGTATATTCCTGTGTGCATTGATATAATATATTTTGATAAGGCACTTCATGATGTCTGAAGCTTCTTTTTTTAAGATGCAGTAAATCTTACTTTCCAAAGAGGACTTAGACTATCTGGTTTAAAGTAAGAAGTCATTAAGAGTGACAAAGTATGCTATATGAATAAGAAAGTAAGAAGTGTCCTGTGTAAATTTAAAATTGGGTCAGTTAAGAGCATTTTTTTTCTCAGCATGTCACTGACTTCATACAACCCATTAATTCTGGCTACCACAAACACAACTAGGATGAAGTATGGCAATCTGAGCAAAATCAAAATTAATTTGCCTTCAATAATAGAGGATATAAGTGTAATTGCTGTCAGATTGTTGCATATATAGCAACTGAGAAGCAGACTCCCCCTGATTAGAAACGTCACAGAATGGGTATTTGATTGCTTTTATTACTGTAAGCTTAATTCTTTTTCTGTAAATACTCATGGGTTATTACAAATAAACCTATTTTTCAATGTGATTTTGCTGCTAGATAGCAACTAAAACATGGTCTTGCCAACTCCTTTGACTTTAACATGCATTTTGTTGCATTTAATGTTTTTCTCCTAAAGCCTCAGCTCCTGAAGATATAAGATTTTTGAGCAACCTTAGCTTTCATTATGAAAAATGTGAACACTTAGATTTCATAGTTGTAGAGAGAAAGCTTCAAAATGAGAATACTAAGGCTTATAAACCATCCAGTCTAACAAAAAAAAAATCTAAAATACATTATTTTTTAAAATCTCATTTAAGTGAGGCTCATTACTTCAGGTGGGGTATGAAGTGGAGGGAAAAGGGAAATATGGTTTTAAATGTAAGAGGTTTATAACACTGAAAATATAGGCACAATTTTAAAAGTTTCATACTCAGCTTTCTTTGCTGATGTTTCTGATACATTGTTGATATACTCATTGTTTTTGAAGTGATCTTCAACAGGAAAAAAATCTGGGCAAAAGCATCATGGATTTTTGATCACAGAAAGGCTTTAGCTGCTGAAGAATTGCTTTCTAAAATATTTCTAATGGCTCAAGCAGAATTTAACAGAATTTTAATTATGCACTTTCTGCATAAAATCTTTCTGCTTTCTGCATAAGAAAGTCCTGGTGAGGACTTAGCTGGAGCACTGGGTCCAGTTCTGGGCTCCTCAGTACAAGAGACACATGGAGCTCCTGGAGTGGGTCCAGTAGAAGTCAAAGATGATGTGGGAATAGGAGCACCTCATTTATGAGAAAAGGCTGAGGGAGCTGGGCTTGTTTAGCCTTGAGAAGAGATGACTGAGAGGTGACCACATCAATAAATATCTGAAGGGAGGGTGTCTAGAGGATGGAACCAGGCTCTTCTCGGTAGTGCTGAGTAACAGGAGAAGAGCCAATGGCAGAAATTGGAACACAGGAAGTTCCACCTGAACATGAGGAAGAACTTATTTACTGTCAGGGTGACTGAGCACTGGAACACATTGCCCAGAAAGACTACTGGGATCTCCTTCTCTGGAGAGATCCAAAAGCTGTCTGGACATAATCGTGAGTAATGTGGTTGAGCAGGGAGGTTGGACTAGATGACCTCCTTTGGTCCTTCCAACCATTCCGTGGGTCTGTGAAAATCTCTGAGCTTGAGAACTAAAGAGAAAAACACTGTACTTTTTCATTACACCCACTGTAAAATGAAAGTCCACACTTGAGTACAAGAATGGTTACAGCCCACTAACAGTTCTCATGAAAGCCTCAGATTTTCCCACAGTGAGTTCAGACCTTAATACTTATTGAGGTTCTAGTCCTGAAAAGCACAAAGCAGTGGCGCTGAGGATGCTCAGTCACACTGGTTTGTACTTTGTGTTTTAAGCAATAAGGATCAGCAAGGTAAACTTTTCCATATTACTTCTCATTTCTCCAAGCTGGAGCTTTTTTATTAGACATATTTTAATCATATTTTGATTAGACAAGGCCATTCTGGAATGATTTTACATTCAGTATCTCTTTCTCCTCTTGTTTATTACTATTGTCTGCCAGCAGGTGTTCTGTGACAATCTAGTCTTGGCTATTGAAGATGAACATTATTTGTGTTAGAAATGAAGCTAAGTGTAGCATTACATTTTATATACTGTTTGCTGGCAGTGGAATCATGAAAACAGCGAAATCACTGTGGAATCATGAAAATAGAGAAATCACTATTAAAAAAACCACAACAGCCAGAAGTCGTTTAATACTTTCAGAATATTCTTAAAAAGCAAAACTTTTTCAACATGTTCATTTCTATGAAAAAAAAAATCCACAAAACCCTGAAAGAAACAAAAAATAAAACAGCACACTGAGACACAAAAGGAAGAGCAAACAACACTCTGTCAAAAATCTGGCCTGACAGACTACAGCTCTGGGGTGTCCTTTTTTCAGATCATGTTAAGAGCTATTCCAGGGCCTTGCCCATTTGCTTATTTTCAACGTGATTCAGTACTCTGGACATTAATTAGTACTGTAAAATATTGATAAAACACTCCAGCTATTTCAACACAATTTTCATCAGAGATATTATTCACTTTGTGTGATTTATTCCATTTCAGAATACTACAGTGATTCTGCATAATAATTGTGAATAATGGCTGGCATATCTTGGATGACTTCTCACTATGTATTTTCTACATTCTAGCCCCCCTATTGAAGGTAGTGATCAAATTCACAAGAAGATAAGCAATAAATTTTGCTGTAATTTCTAAATCACAAAACTGTTAAGGAAATTGGGCCAAATCTGGGAGCCCAGAAGGGCAATGCTGCATGCCCCCCACTGCAGCTACTTGCAGGGTTGAATATATATTGCCAGTAGGTGCACACACAGAGCATCATGTACAACACAAATTTACATACAGGATTAAAGACTCACTGAATGTTTTGGGTTTGAAAGGGCCTCTAAAGATTAGACCTTGGTCTAACCTCTCTCACATGGGCAAGGACATCTTTCACAGAATCAGGTTGCTTAACATCTTGTCCAACCTGATTTTGAACACTACGAATTATAGGGCATCCACAGTTTCTCTGGGCAACCTGTCCCTGTGCCTGAACACCCTCATAGTAAAGAATTTCTTCTTATATCCAATCTAAATCTATTCTCTTTCTGTTAAACACCACCTCTTGTCCCAGAGGCCTTGCTAAAATGTTTCTCTATCATTATTTTAAGTCCCCTTTAAGTATTGAAAGGCCTCAAGTCTTATCTCTCAGACTTTCCACATAAGAGAGATGTTTCAGCCCTCTGATCATCTTCATTACCCTATTCTGGACTTGCTGAGGATGCCAGAGCTGGATGCCATACTCCAAATGGAGCCTTGTGAGAGAAGAAAGGGAGAATCACGTCCTTCAAGCTGCTGGCCATGCTTCCTTTTGCACAGCCCAGGGCACATTGGCTGCAACAAACCAGATTCAAGGACTGAAAATTTACCCAGAAATATAAACTGGAAAAAGAACAAGATCAAAAATGAATGTTTGATCATTTGTCTCCTTGTATAATGTTTCACTTCCCTCCTATCTGTATACCATGCATTAGTAAATCAATTAGTTGGTTTAGTAATGTGAAACAATTCAGAAAGTTTTGGTACATTCACAACAAAAAGTAAATTATTTACCCCAAAAACCTTTGATCAGTGGTTTGACTTTAATTGGAGAAGCTTTTTTTCGTTTTGCTTGAACATTAATTTTCTTTCGTTTTCTTGTGGGTTTTCTTAAAATTTAGCATACCTTAGCATTTAGGTGACTGGAGCTATATAACATTTCTCTTTGGAAAAGACATTTTGTGTGGTCAAGTTTACTAAATGCATTACTGTATATACTGATGGATGAATCTAAATAAACTGCAGCAATATAGTCAAGGAATACATTGCTTATTTATGTAAGTGAAAAACAAAATCAAAGGGAAAATGGCTTTACTTGCACATTCCTGGGAAGGCTTATGATTGATTCATTGAATATGTGGGGAAAAGAACAGCATCTCACCAGAAATTTTGTCAAAATCTCTCACATAAGAACTCAGGGATGAGAAGCAATTTTTGATGTTTTCACATCTAAACCCAGGGTACCTTAGTTCTAGTCTTAGTTATGTTAAAATAAAATAATTATAAATGTGTGTGTGTGTGTGTGTGTAGAGAGGACATATCCAGACCAAAATGTAAAAACTGCTGTGGAGGTGGGAGAGAAATTCTGCTCTTGAATTCAGGCTCATGCTGTATGTTTTATGGTGAGAGCCAAAACGGCATTTACACATTTTTCAGGCAGATACACATTTCCAGAAAATCCCCAAAGAATCTACTTAATCTCTTAGGAATTTTACTTTTTCCACACAAAAGATTCTGTGCATTCAAGCATTGCTATTCTATGTGTACAATAAACTCCCAGCTGTCTGTAACTTTGTGGGGCCCACCTAACTTCGTGTACTGCACCTCCTGCATCAGGGGTAATTGCCTACTTGCTTTTGTGACTTTCTTCACTGCTGTCTGGGTAGCCAGACCAGAAAGGTACTAGTTGCCAGTTCAGAGTGGCATGTTCTGTCATGTTTTCACTCTGATGTCTGGAGGGGGCCTCTATTCCAGAAATTCTCCCAGGGATAACTCCCTTACTGATCCAATAAAATATTATTGGCTTCTGCTTTGTCTCTGTATACCAGCAATGCAGCTAAATCTTTGAAAAAAACCTAGCTATGTTGAGGTAACCTAGGAAATAGGAAATTGTTAAAGTAATTATACCATGTGCTGAGATATAGAAGGGGTTTGGAAGATACATAACATTTTTCCCCTGAGGCATTTCAGATGACTGATTGAAAGAGTTGCAGAATCAGAGCGACAAAGTTGTTTGTTGTTTGTCAAACATAATATTGTAAGGCACAAAGCCTAAATTGGATTATTTTAGTAATTTTTCTTTTATTCTTTACTATCTGTACCGTGGTAGCACAGCCACCAGACACAGACTTGGGAGCTGCTAGAAGGCAAAGGCACTTGGAAAAAGCAACAGCAGATGACTCCCACTCCATGAGAGTGCAAGGAGTGTGACAGCTTGGCAATTTACTCTTCATGAAGCTGCAGGTTCACACAGTAAGCGTTTGTTGTTTTAGTAGAAGACAGAGTATAACAATTAAGGAACTGAGGCACATATTGTCTTGCTGATTGAGGTAACATTTTAGGGAAAGTCTTGGTCAGAAACTAACCCACTAGCTTCCTGAAATTAATTCATTATTACAGTCTCAAGAGCATGGGATATCTTAAAGCAACTTCTTCCTAAAGCAGAAAAATCATCAGATTTCCCACCATGGAAAGTGACAGGTAACATTAATGAGTAAACATCTAAAATTTTTCAAAAGTAATTTCTATGTTGGAATGTTCAAAAGATAGGTGGCATGACAACTGTGCTCACAGCTTTCCTTTAGGAGATTTTTTATGTACCTTCATCAACCAATTAGCACTTTTCAAGGTGATGAATAAGCTAAGTTTGAAATAAATCTAAAATGAGTGAAAATGAGCAAAAAGAATGGTTTCCATATTTTACAGTAAAACCACAAATATTATCATTCCTGTGAAGAAGTTTCTATTAATTTTTCACAGCTTAGGAAAAACACACTGTTCAGAAAATGAGCTGACATTTAGTCTGGTGTTTCAATTATTTTCTATGTAATTAAACTTAAATCAACAATTACACTTGAATCATACTACTACTTAAACATATATTTTTCATCATGGACACACAGTATATTTTCAACAAATTAACATAACAAAGATGAAAATTATATCAACATATAAATAGTTAACATTATGGTAATCAAAAATATTTTCTTTCCAGGATATGGCAGATGAAGTAGAAATGTTACATTTCTCTATACTGGGATTATTTTTTATACTGAAAACAGATATTCTGAAGATAAATTGAAGAAATAATGCTCTGAAATAGAAATGTCTGGAGAAAGTGATGAAGGAAAAAAGTATCAATAAAAATATTTTCTTCTTGTTCACAACTGAAAATATAACCTGCAGTGAAACAATGATGTATGATTTCAGCTGTAACACTAAATTAATAAACAATAAAGAAAATTTTCCCCATCAGTAAATTCTTTTAAATGCTACCTCTAACACAAGCACAGGATTGAGAACCCAGAGCTTGGGTGATGCACGGGTAATAAACCTGTAAGAAAAAGTCCTTCTCCAGGAATGGGAAAAAAAATTTATATATATGTATATATAAATATATATATACACACGCACACACATATTTCTAACTTTTAAAGCCTGTAAATATACATGAGATATATATGTAGGGAGTGCAAATTCCTTATGTAGGGAATGAAAATTCAGAGAGGACTGATAGAAAATTTGATAATGAAGAGAAAAGTTATGCTGGCACAAAACAGAGCTTTCCGTCTGCTACAAGTTTATGCAGCTTTACCTTAAACATGTTTTAGCAGGGTCATGGGGAGGAAAAAAAAACAATTCCGCTGCCCTTTGTGTCTTGTTCATCCTCCATTGAGGAGAGTAGTCCGATAGAGAAGCAATTTTTCAATGGCTCCCTTGCTGTTATTGATCCCGAGCACTGCATGTAATGATTTGATGAAAAAGTAACATCTAATTACAAATCTGGCGTTTGGCATGAAATTTGGTATTCAGTATTTAATCAGTCCTCAGTCAGAAAGAAATGTATATATTACAAACCTTGCAAAACTGAAGCACAGAGTTGCTTTTCAGGGCCAAGACCAGATAACAAAAATGGATATTTCCCTGTGGCAGCAAATACCTCAGAGCAGAAAGAACAACTGCTGGAAATTGAAGAGCTAGGGTAAATGCACTGTCTGAAACAGGAGTACCTTATTCCATTTCAGATTCATCCCAAGATGATAAGTTAATTTACTAGGGCCTCAGGCCAGACCTCCATGCTAAGGAGTCTTAGAAAAATGAGCCCCAATCCTGGAGCTACAATGATCTTACTGATCTCAAAGCTGGTCCCAATGACCAGTGAGCAGTGAGTCAGCTTGTTGATGGCTTTTTTGACAAGAGAATGCTTGCCAGGAATCTGATCTACTGGCGATCTAGGATTACAGCCAGATTAAAGCAGCCATTTGGGAACGTTCACATTGCTGTTCTAGAGACTGACCATCTAACGGTAGATTTTGGAAGCTTTCAAAGCCTTCAAATGGAAAGTTTGAAAAAGCAAAAAACTAACCAAACTGGCTTGGTGAACTACTCTGATAGTTCATTTAGAAAAAACCATGCTGAAGCAGTTTTTCTCTCTAGGAGCAGTCTGACAGAGAGCTAAGTCTTAGTAGAAGCAGTCAATCTGAATTTTTTTGTAGGTAAGCTGATTTCCTTAAAAAGAGTAGCCCTTAAGTATCAGGGATAGCCTAGAAGAGCAGAAAGCTGAGCACGAAGCTGTTCCTCACTAAAACAGTTATTTTCTTGCATACATTTGGAATTGATAGGTGTCATTAACTCACAGTAAGGCAACAAAAGGTTTTGAGCATATTTTACAGGGCCAAAAACATATGGCATCCAAAGGGACATGCTTTTGGCTTGCACTTGAGAAGGAAGACTCATTTGTGGCATATAGAATAAACAGACTCTGCTATTGCCCCTTTAGGGTTGTATGGTGCTAACCCAGGTGTACCACTGCAAAAGAAAAATACAAATAATGTTACAGCCATCGGAAAAAAAAAAAAGGCTTTTTTGCAGAGGCAATAGTTAAGAAAATACACTGGATCATGAAGTAATAATCACAGGGAATGGGAACAGTTCTAGCAGATAAGTGGGAAATGGCGGTGGGGGTGCACCAAGCTCAAACTGACTGCATGGTCTTTGATATGCTTCAGTACGTTAAGCCAGATTTGGCACTCCACTCAGGCTGCAGCTTGAGGGAACGCTTAGAAGTGTGGAACTGATAGCAGATGTGATGAGTGGGTGTGTGAACAGACCTTAAAAACTTGGCTGGAGTGAGCCTAAGAGTTTTAACTTTAGAGCTACTTTGAAGGAAGGCAAATCAGAATAATGCTTGTCATTTATCTGCTATGAAATGCTTTCTTACTGTTCTTAGCCCAGATGACCAGTTTGGAGAAGTAAATTTAGTTGGCTAAGGGAAAATGAAAAAATCTTTTGTTGTTTGTCCTTTTTTTAGCAACTTTATGGTAACTTGTCATAAGGTCAGGAGTAAGAGAGTTTCCATGGCAAAGCAGTTTGGCTGTATATTGAGCTTTCATTTATTTTTAAATGAGTCAGACACAAATTATATTTAGTAGTGTGACCTATGTTTTTACTTAAAATTTATGTAAATTGTTACAGAAATTAATAAAAAATGCATACTCCAGTCTTATAATATATGCAAAATACTGACTTATTATTAACTTGAAATTTCACTCTTACAGTCTGTCCTGTATTATGGAGTATCATTAAAATTTAAGAGATTAATGATGAGAAAATTTAAGAGATTAACTACCACCTTTTCCTGGAAATAAAAAAAACATAATGAGAGATAAAAGATAAGAGAACAGGTCTTACTTTCTATATGTTGCAAACCACCATGAATA
Source organism: Brachypodius melanocephalos (assembly GCA_013398615.1). Classification (NCBI taxonomy): domain Eukaryota; kingdom Metazoa; phylum Chordata; class Aves; order Passeriformes; family Pycnonotidae; genus Brachypodius; species Brachypodius melanocephalos. Next base: position 12,227,561 of record VZSR01003809.1, read on the forward strand.
AATTTATCTTTCAGTGCTGTGTTTCAGTGCTTTCATTCCAAGCTGCACTTGTGAGTTCATAATGTGAATACTTAAGAACTTTGTCTTTGGAATACACACAACCCTTCTTTTGTGCCTTCAGTCAACAAAAAAGAGAAGTAATCTGTTTTTCATCTGGTATTTTAAAACACACCATGACATATGCCTACAAAGACATTGCAAGATTTAAATTTTGCTCTATATTGTGAGAGTACAGGTATAAAATATAGATACGCTTTTAAGAAAAAAAGAGACAAAAAGTCCCCCTGAGTAACATTTCAGTTTCTTAGAAAATATTAGCAATTTAACCTATGTGACATGTGTGCTTAAGAACTCTTTAACTACACTGTGCACTTTTCTGGCCTCCCTGTCTGGCACTAAACTGATGGTTTTCCACTAATCAAAAAACATATTCCTCTTTTCTTAGTTCTGCGGGTGCCAGTGACGGCTGCTCAGCATTGAATCCATAACAAGAACAAAAATAAAATTTATCTGGAAATAGACAATCTCCACTAGTCTTTATCTTCATTGCCCTTTTTGGGTCAGATATGTTGATCTTTTCAAAGATAATCTCTAATATTTTCATTCTGAGGAGAAAATGAAATATTGTCTAATACTATAATAGCTATTGCTGATAATAATAAATGTTACTGCGTAAATTAAGAGCTACAGAGGAGGAGGGTCCTCAGTGTTCTGAGTCAGAGTGTCCTTCAAGGCTGTGTTAGGACCTGTCACTGAAGGTGAGGGTTATTGAGACTCTGGCTAACAGATCCCTTAGGGCAGATTTAAGTGGAACAAAACCAGTGGGGTTTTATTATTACTATATATATGTAGGATTTATTCCAGAAAAAAATGTTTGCAATGGAAAAGAGGTATGTAGTTGTTTTAGTTATTATCTATATGAAAATATAAAGATGTTAGCTAAGAAATTATATAAGGAAAAGAAAGAAAGAGAGAAAGAAAGAATAAGAGTAGCTAGTGGAGAGGAAAGATAGCACATGGATCAAGCAAGGAGACTTGATTGTTGCAATTTTGGTGTCCATTGGCCAAATGATGGTTGCAGCCTCGACCTGTCAGGGGTGGGGAAGCACATGAAACATAGGCTTCAGTCAGTTAATATATGTTCAAGTTCAGGGGGGAATGCCCAGATATCTCTTCTGGGAAGTGGAGGGGAGTTTTACACTCTCTGATGTAACACTGTGGATCATATGCAGTCTTCTGCAAGGTGAGAGGCCCAGAAATGAGCGTCTGGGGGGCATTTCAGGAGTCTTTGATGGCTTGTGACGCCTATCACATGACAGTTCCCTCTTACATGAGCGTACTGAGCCAGTTACGCCCCATGGGAAGGGTTGAATGCCTTCAGGCCTACATGTGACTGACTATCCTTATGAATATGAAGGTCCCTAATACCTTTTCCAGGCAGGGAATCAGCTGTGTAAGGGAGGACACTGGCAAAATAAAAATCATTGTCCACCTAGCAGGATCTGATTCACTTAGCTGGCTCAAAACATATCTTGTTGCTAAAAAAAGGTTTGATTTGGTCATCTTCTAATGATAAGTGCTCACCCCTTCTGCTCCTGGGCTGTTCTCATGCAGATCAGAAGATGTTTCTATACAAAAACAACCAATTTCTCAAGCCAGGAATGAAAAGAACTTAAAGATGTTTTTCCTTGAAGTATAATTTTGAAATGTTTTTCTTTGAGCACTTATGGGAGAAGAGGGTAACTGGAGAGAGAGAAACTCTGCTTTTTCTTTAAGGAAATCATAAACTATTTCCCATCACTGTAGTGTTCTGGCTATTTTTATATAAATTCGAGATTTTAAAGGATTCTAAATGTATGATCCAAGAATAAAGCTTGAAGTTTTCACAGCAAATTATCTTAGCAAAATTCTTCAGAGTAATATCCATTTCTCACTTCACTTGGCATTTCTTCTACCTTTTTTTCCTCAACAGGATATAAGTGAGGAATATATTCAAAGTAAACTGAGTTACATTCTCTCAAAAGAAATAGCATTGAGTTGAAAATTGACCCTATTGTTTTGGAGTTGCTTCCAGATGTTCAACTGTTTTCTCACATGAAGAGCAACACCCTCTCCTCATCATACCATCCTTTCCTTCCTACCCTCTTCATTGCACAACTGCAGTTATAATGTTGTTAAAGAAGCAACTAACAGTAGAAATCCCAGGACTGATTTGAGGAGCCCTACTGGTTATTGGCTGCTGGACTTTAAACCACTGATCACAACCCTTTCAATATGGTGGTACAGCAATCTCTCATTAACTGTCCATTTATCCAGCCCATATTTCACTAATTTGGAGATAGACGCAACAGAAGAATAAACATGGAAAAGGCCTTGTTAAGTCAAGGAATACAACATGCATATCCCCTCCCTTATCCAAAAAATCAGTTGCCTTCTTGCAGAAAGCGAAGATGTTGGTCAACCATGATTTCTTCTTGGTAAACTTATGCTATGTCTATCACTAATTTGTTTGTTTGTTTGTTTCTAACAAGATTTGCTTCATAACCTTTCCAGATGAGGCTGACTGGCCCATAGTTCGTTAAATTCCTCTTCTTGCCTTGCCCTTCCTGAAAATGGGTGTGAGGTCTGCCCTTTTTCAGTCATCAGGAACATCCCCAATCCCGACCTTTCAAAGGATTTAGGTAGTAGCCAGGACTCTTCAGAACCCTCAGGTACATATGGACTACTGTATGCACAAGTGAATTAAGTGGTCCCTAATTCTTCCTTTGTTCTGGGTGATGTTTCAGTGCTTGAGGACAGTGTTAAAATTGAAAACTGAGGCCCACAAAGTTTTAAGAACCTGTGGCTGTCACAGACATCACCCATGAGGGTTATCCCATCTGTGGGCACAGATTGTGACCATGGGTTGCTCAGAATTCTTTGGTGCACAAAGTCATAGAAGCCTGGGTTTCTGAGAATTTCTTTATTAGAAATTTCTAAGAAGTATTTTTTACTATAAGTTAAAAAATTCCCACATTTATACAATATTGACACTAGTAAATATAGATTACAAGTCATTACAAAGTTACACTAGGAAAGCAAGTATATATTACAAGAGTAAAACAAGTATATATATATTTATATTTCAAATAAGTTCATAATTCCAGCTAGTGAAGTAAGCATATACTTATGAACCTTTATCTATGAGAGCACCAATATATATATATATATATATATATATATATTATGTGAAATATTACTGGTGCAACACTCACCAAACCATTCCCAAGAATCAGACATATTGATGATGGAGAAGTCCCACTTCAAAGATGATGAGTATTACAGAATACAAAGTCAGCCAGGTGTCCCTAGCAAGGGTCTGGTCTGTCCAGATGGGCACAGAAGCTCTTTCAGAGAAGATCATTTTAAGTAGGAGGGAATTACTTTTGTTAGACACATAGGTAGGCATAGGACTACTCTTTCTGGAATAGTTGCTGATTTTGTTATCTTGCACATATCAAGGTGCCTTTGTCCTGCCACTACGTCCCTTCAAAGGAAGTTTTGACTGAGCTTATCAGGGATGACTCAGGGCTCCTGACTGAGGCGATGTCCTTCTTTGTTACTATGCTTAATTAGTTGGCTTTGTGGCTACTCTTTAAATACCTCAGCTTTTTCTGTATTGTTTTTCACTAGGTCCCTTCTGCCACAAAGGAATGGGCTCAAAATCCCCCTAAGGATTACAGTTAGGGTTAGGGTTAGGCTTAGGTTTAGGCTTAGGTTTAGGTTTAGGCTTAGGGTTAAGGGTTAAGGGTTAGTGTTAGTCTTCGGTTTAGGCTTAGGCTTAGGCTTAGGTTTAGGCTTAGGTTTAGGTTTAGGTTTAGGCTTAGGGTTAAGGGTTAGGGTTAGGGTTAGTTAGAGTTCAGTCTGCTTTGTATTAGAGGTTGTGTTTGTTGTATTAATTTTTTCTCCTATGATTTATAATTGAAGAATTCAGTTTTCTAATTCTGACTTCTCGTTAAGTCTGCCTTTTTGATTACAAATTAGTTTATTGAACAATTTTAATACTTTTTTTTTTTTTTTTTTAATTTGCTTGTATTATGTCATGCATTGCCCCTGTACTTGTTTTGTTACTTTTTGTCTGTGTTCTCATTTTCTAGTGACTGTACTGAATGGTGTTTCCTGGATTCCTTTTCCTTTCTTCAGGAAACCTGTTGTTAGATTTCTTGATGTTCTACATTAGCAAAAGTATTTCAATGAAATATTTGAACTTGTTCTAACCAGGTAAGGTAGCTGCACAAATTTCCCAAGCAAACAAGGAGTCAAACAAACAAACAAAGCTAAATGCAAGCCTCTGACATTTTCCAGGTGTTTCTTTAAGTATTATTTAAATTTCATAGTTAAAGGAAACTAGACTAAGTCTGTTTTTGACTAATATATTATGTTATGTTGTTCAATTCATATTAGCTAGTCATAACATTTTTACTGGATGCTCTGCCCCACTTTCCTCTTGGGCTGAGGACATCTTTTTTAAGTTCTTCTTTCATTCAGGCTTTAATACTTAAATAAGGATTGGTATGTTTTCTGCTTGTCTTGTTGCTTCTGTGAACAAGGCTGTATTTAAGATTAATTCTGACAATCAACCTCTGCCCATATTTGGCATTTGTCTACAAACTTCTCAACTTCCCTCTCCTCTAACTTTGCTGGAGATTTTTACACTTATGTATGCCAACCGTTATATGCTGGCCTCTATGTACGAGCAGGAAAGAGTGAGCAGCAACAGCTGTTGCTTGAATTTCACTACTTGGATGATTGTGTTTTCTCCATCTCTCTCCAAACTGATTTTTTCCCCTTCTTCTCCCAGTCACTTGAAAGATATAAGTACCACATGTTTATTATTGCTACCTATTAATATTTTCATGTTTCTTTTCATGTTTCAGTGGGAACAAACCTGATTTCCAGGTGTTCAAACAAAAGAAAAGAAATTGTACTATTAATATAACTAGTCATTATATAGAACCATCAGATTACTTTCTCAATCTCTACAGAATATTTTTATTTTTGTTGACATGGCATGTTATCTTGCCTGTGTATTTTTATCATTATATACTGGGATATATTAGTGTTTTGAAATTAATATTCAAATTCAGCTTTTGAGGAAGGATCTATTCATATTAAGCCTGGTGTCCAGGATGCTACAACCCTGACACTTGTTTTGGATACCATGGTTATTAAATAAGTGACCAACATGTTGCCAAATATGTATTTGGATTCTCTGTTGGACACATCCTCCTAAGAAAACAGTTATCTAAGAAATCCTACAAGCAACCATGAAGGAGTCTCACTTTTTTTCATACAAAGGGAGAAATGTAAGTAAATTTGAGTACATAGCAAATATCCCTGCCCATAATTTTTCTTAAACCATTCATAGGAGAGATAGGTGTTTGGATAGTGCTTTTCAGTTATGCTGAAACTACTAGTTCAGAAATCTTTCTGCAACATGCAGATAATTGCAAGTATTTTCCAGAATAATTATTTTACTAGAAGAGAAATGGAGAAACTGGAAGCGAGCTGTCTTCTAGAAAAAGGCCTACCTGTTTATCTGTTTGATAAAGAGTCATGATATAAGTAAATCACTTTCAGTTTGAATAAGATTAGTTACATTCAGATTTTCCATGGTAAGCAAATAAAATAGAGTGCTGTAAAAACTCAAATTCCCAGTTTTACACTGGGTCCTAATGGGTAAAGCTTTGTAGCTGCATATGAACTTACCTCTTTTTCTCTGTAAGAATCAGGTCAAAACATACTCCAGGAAATTTCAACCATAAAGGAGTCTTCCTATGCCAGTTTTAGAGCACACAGACATCTTCTCATGCTTCTTTTGATTCTGCATTTACTAATTGGTCAGGCTTTGCTTCTGTACTTAAAATATTCTTGACACAAGCTGTCAGTGATAAAGAATTTAAACTGAATGATGCTCTACAGTGTGAGAAACTGTGTGTGCCTCTCTTGACTGGAACCTCAAGTCAGCTGAACCATTTATTCTCTGTTTACTTATATTTCCAGTCACTGTCTTTCTGTAGTATTTTAGCCTGAATGAAAACAAAAGTTTTGGAAATTGAATACCATCAGTGTGAAACAGCCCATTGTAACCTGATCAGTAGTTGATGAGTTTGGTGCTCTGAATAGTGTAGGTATCTCTTTCCCAAAATATTGAAGACTATTCTTTATTTAAGTGACAAACAGCATTTTCTGACCACATGATTCATAAATTTTATCTCTTCTGGGCCCTCTGAAAGCTTTACCTTTTCCATTAAATGCATGGGAGTAAAAGGCTATGAAATCTTGGATAATGAATTATGCTGAATCTGTAGAAAAAAACAGTACACACATCAGCAGTCAATATGAGGAATAGAAGCTCAGATTAACACACATTTTAGAATACTTCAAAACAAAAACTACAACCACAAAAAAAAGTAACAAAACCAAAAACAAGCAGAAAAAACCTCAACAAACAAATGAAAATCCAGACAAAAAGCTTAATTACCTTTCCTTCTTTTTTTTTTTTTCTTTTTGTGTGTTCAAGTATGTTCCTGTAGCCTTGGTCTGCGAACTCTGCAGACCTGAGTATGTGAAATATGTCTGTCATATTTTTATTTGACTCGATGTCTTCTGCAGCACTATTCTGGCACCATTCTAGAAAGTTCACTGTAGAGCAGTCCCAGCAAAGTGCATGTGCCCTGATTTGATGTCAAGTGTTTTTCTTACTGAAAGAAAAACAGGGAATGATCTACTGGTGACATCTATTCTCTGCCTCGCAACTTCATGCTGTTGCTTAACTGCGGTCTAGATTGCAATTTAAATGTGTGCCAGAGCACACTCAAAGGTTTGAAAAGGTTCTTCAGTGAAAGGAATATTCACAGAGAATTTTGTGTAACTTAAAGGGTATGGCTGAAAAAAATGACTTCTGTTTGTCTTTCCTACCCTCCTTAAACACACATTATTCCCAGCTCTGTCAGTACACATGCCTGGGATTTGCTTTTCCAGTGAAGAGAACATATGCCTATTTCATGTAAGTGCTAGAGTCTGCTGCCACAGTTACATGATGTGACAGTGACAACGACTTGAAAATAAGGCTATTAATATTCAGAGAGCTAAAAATTGCTGCCATCATATTTCCTTAAACTTGCTGCCATTCCTTGGTAGAATACCAACCCTTACATTCATATTCAAGGAAATAATTTTTGCTGTATTTTTCAAGATGACCTCTTCCCCCCAACCCCTGCAAAAATGTAGCTGGAATTTTCTCTTGTGTATTTTTTCTATTTAGTATCTGTTGTGAGATTGATATTATATTATCACATCTCAATATTATATTAAAGCCCTTATTTTCCATATAATAAAATGAGCAGAGCCTCCAAAATATCTCAGAAGTATCAGCCAGCAGAACAACTGAATATATACAATAAATGGTCTCGATTTCCTCTGTTCATTGGTGGTGTTTAGGCTATAGACTGTTTTCTGCCTGTACAAATAAGAAATAAACTCCCTCATCACATGCATTGCAGAAACAAATACTTTAAACCATTGTAATGAGAAACAACTGAAATTTGTAATAAAAAGCAAAATTTCTTTCTCTGCTGCAGGTTGTGTGTCAGCATGACCAGTATGAAGGGGAAGAAAGAATGTGTCCTTTCCAACACGGAGATAACTCATAACACAATGACAGTGTGACACTGAAGAGCTTTACTGGCACATGCTGGTGAACACAACTGTAACATGAAATGACCAAACACCAACACTGTGATACCCTGAGACCTGTCCAGGGGGGTGAACAGGGGGGTTTTACCTCTGTCCATGGGGAGTCACAGACCCTGGCACAAAGCAGAGATGAATTACGAATCTGAAGAGTGTGAAACAGAGTAGTTTAGCTTATCACAGGGTGAGAAATTTGTCGTTTTAGGTTTTTATAATAGAAGTTGATGGAAGCAACATGGAGATTTTGGGGTGTAGTTTAGGCTGCTTCTTCTTCTTCACCTCCATCTTCTGCTGTGACGTTAGCACAATATAGTTTAGAGAGATTGGGTGAGAGTAGAAATGACCTGTTAGTATAGATAGTAAATACTGGCATATAAATGTAAACTAAGATATGTAAGAAGCGGTACAAAGGAGCTCTGACTGCTCAGGGGTGGGCAGTCGTGCCATGGCCAAGGTGCAAGACAGATCTCGCTGGGCACAGAGCAAATTGTGAGATAAGAAAATAATAAACATGATAGACCTTGAAAAAACAGAAGCCTGAAGCCTCCATGTCTTTCTTGCGTCTGGCTCAAAGACAACAGGAGGGCAAAAAAAGGCTCTAACCATGTGAATCTCGGAAATCATAATCTGAGACAACCTTTCCTTAACAGAAAAGGATACTAGAAGAAACTTAAAAATATTTTCTTCTAATCTCTTTACCTTGTCAGTTGTGTATCAGTTTTGTGAATTAAATTACATAATTAGTTTTGAGTATTAAATTTTAAATTTTAAGCCACAAGGAGAATGCAGACCTTCCCTCAGCACTTATTTCATTGCCCTGTCATCTGGAAGGATGTATGTTTATGGCCTGTGAGAAACAGTAGTTTTCTAAGGTTAGTACTGAGACAGCAATTCTCAGGCATGTAATGGAAAAAAACAGCAGGAGGAAAAAGCAAGGCAAGAAATGGGATGCTTGGGCTTTGTCAAGGGAGTTACTGACAGAATGCTGTGGTTTTGGGCTGACATAATATAGGGTAAGGAAACCTACATTGAGAACTGCTAAAGATGAGAGAGAGAACAAAAGAAAGGGAAATAAGGAAGAACAAGGAAGAAGTTGATAGTCGTTTAAATGAAAAAGAAATTCAAAAGAATGATGGATAAGAGGATATGTGACCATTTTTGAAGATGGAAAATAGAAGTAAAAAAAAAAGTACAGGATTTTTTTTCTGATCTCAGTAGTAATTTTATTACATGCTGTTTTCTGAAGTTGTGTTAATGACAAGTAGCACATCTTAATTTACAAACCAGTTGTACAATTATAATTCCTCATTCAATTGTAGCCTGATGACAACTCCAAAAATCAAGGCAGCGTTTCAGTTCCCTGGCTGTTGTAATGGTTTGGGGAAAGCAGGGAGTCAGGGAAGTGGTTCTACAACCCCTGGGGCTTTCAGTTACTGTAGTTGCGAAAACAGCCTTAGAGGACAGAATAAAGAAATTAGATTTTGTTTTACAAAAAAGCTGCAGAGAAGGAACAGCTTTGTTTCTTGGCATCCATTCATGTTCAGAACTGCTTAAAGATGAGGACTTATGCTGTCACTACAGTCAAACAACATGGGTGTACTGAACATAATTTGCTTTATGTGTTTTGGCAAGTTATCTCTGCAACAGACATGGAACTCCAGAAGAGATAATGCTGCAAAAGAAATGCCTTGTCATGGGTTGTTAATCTGATACCACTAAAATGCGAAGAGCATGAGGTATGCAAAGGGAAGATATTTACTAGAACTGGTTATGCTGCCTTGAGAGGGAAGACAAAAAATTCATTCACAGAAATCAGAACACAGAAGCATGGGATAGAAAATGTACTACTGGTAAAAGTTATCTCCATGGACTATGAATAGATGATAAAGACAATATATGGCAGATCTATGAAGCCAATGGACAGTGAAAATTCTTTAGTTTCAAAAATGCAGCTCCAGGCTCTAAAGAGGCTGGTCATTAATTAATGGCATGTTACACTGCAACTAATTTAATAGAAAATCAGGTCTGTATTACCCTTACAAAGTTCTGTGGGATGAGCAGCACTGGAAGGGATGTCAGAAGAAAACCAACAGATTTCATCTCTTTGCAAGAATAACACAAAAGATATGGATTAGAGCACATGTACTATGGAAGTTAAAGTCAGTATTTTTCTCTGTATTCATGAAGTTGAGGGAGATTCTGTACTCTTAAAAACTGATACAATTATTCATAGGGGAAATTTGTCTTAGTAAGTTTTGCTGCTACTGTTTTTTTTTTTTATTATTATTGTTGTTCAGGATCCTAAGTGAAAGGCAATTTCTTTTGTCATTGAACTACAAGGGCTGCTTCAAAATTTCTCTGTGTAATCTGATTGACTTCTATTCCTTGAGAATTAGCTATTTTAACATACCTGAAAGAAAAATGGAAAATCTATACAGCTGTTTTCAGACAAGTCATGGTTTCTCTTGTACAGTGAACATTTATCTTTTCAGAGTTTCTTTATTACTTGTTTTGTTCATATGATGGAGAGCTGAAACAACTCTTGAGTTCCAAAGGAGGAAAGAGGAGGGCAGATATTAGAAGCCTAATTTTTGGGTCCATTTGAAAAAACACTGTGTTCAAGATACATTTGGTATTTTTCTAGGGGCTTCAGGAGGTCACTTAAGTATACATTTCAATATATTGAAAAAATTCTTAGACAGAGAATTACATTAATCTCCTCCAGTATGTATCTATTTTTTTCTCTTTGACATCATTTGATGGTATGAGGAGATGGGATACCAGGCCACAAAACTCATTCAAAGTGCATATGTTGCAATTAGAATGCTAATTACAGGGAAAAGTGTAACTTCCTCCACGCTTCAATGGCATTGTCCTGGAGAAAGGTGGAATTACTCTTTCAGAAGATTAGGAGGAAAAACCTACAAGATAATGGTGTCAATAAGATATCATAAATTAAAAAGTGTTTTTAAGCTATATGAATATGCTATGTACCCAGGATAATGCAAGAAATTTCAGTGTAGAACTTTACATTGCATCTGCCACATCATTTTTCAGGTGTTTTTAGAAACTTGTTCAGATTAAATGATCCCTGAATTTATCTCATAAAACGAAATAAGCTTCTAAGATCAAAAGCCTTAGAAGTTACTCAAAAGGCCTGACAACTTGTGAAAGTTTGAGGGGGTTATCTGTCCCCTGAGGACAATGAATAGGATAGAAGTGCATATGCAATTGCGCAGAATTCAAATGGATGGAATGTGTCAGTACACTACTGCTAAAGCACAACTGTCCGCAAAGCAGAGGCAAAATTTTGTACCACATGCAGACTAAATACCTTTCTTTAGTGTGTGTGGCATATTTGATAGACAGAAATGGACACAATTGAACATTAGTAGGTTTCTCCTTGTCTCAGAAAACATGAGAGAGAATTAAAATCAGATACATAAAGATACTTGTTTGTGGAGTGAGGGGGACATGGTTTTTCTGTAGTAGGTTTTTGTAAACTGAAACATATTTATCTGACAGCTTTTCTGTATTTTAAAGCATATTTTACAGAAAAACCATGTAAAATTTCTTTCGCTAGGTTTCACTAACATTTCTTAGAAGGTTTGAAGAAAATAATCTGTGAATGCTGAATATGTTGACATCTTTTTTGAATTAATATCAAGACTTCTAAAATTTCTGATGGTCTCATTTCTATTCTCATATACTACTGATTGGGATGTACTCTCTGAGACTCTTTGTGGTGTGCTACTATTTGACATTTCTGGAAGCCAAGAGTTGTGTGATATTGCTAAGATCAGAATCTGGTTTGCATTATGTGGGTGTCCAGGTCTCAGGGTGGACATCCTGGTGTAAATAAGATGCTCCATCCATGATGTTAAATTATTTTATGCTAATAGTGGCTGAGGGTTTGCTTCAAATTGGTCCCAGATCACTTGTCATGGACGAGGGAGGAACGGATTAAGTTGAATAAGAAAAAATCGTCCAGGGGATAGAGAAGCCCTTATTGGCCACATTTTTAAAGTATTGTATCTTTTTTTTGTGATAACTAGGAGACTTTTTGAGTTGGGGAGAAAGAAATATTCTGGGGACATTGCACTATGAGATGCTGATGAAAGCTAGAAATTTGGTAATTGCATGCTTATCTCTAGTTCCACATGCCCATCTTTGCTTTTTCCCATGCTCAGCAGTTTTCATATGAAATTTTGCTGCTTACGTACAATATGTTCTGACTAGAAATAGACATACTTTGTTGTTTATTTGTGTCTGATCTTCACAAATGTCCTTCAGATGTGAAATAGCTTCCCTGAGGCATAAGCAAACTCCATGACCTTTTCAATGCCTGTTCATGAGGCAAAGACACAAACATGACATTGGTGAGGAATTATGTACTTTATTGATATCAAAACAAATCACTGGTGGTCTTCCTCCACACCTATTCCCTACACCTTGCATCTTAGCACTATTTATATGAAATTTAGTGCAGCTTATAATTGCTCTTCTGCATATTGAAAACTTTTTTCTACACTACAGGAGGTAACAATTTTGGTATTAGTATTCATTGTATTTTTTAATAATGGAATTGATGGCACTGTACATGCTAAGATTTTTCATTGAATATGTTTCTTTATTTAGACTGTTCTTTCCGATCTTTTTATAAGGATGTTTTATCCATCTGTTCTCTTTCCTCATGCTTTTTTGTTTTAAAACTATTTTTAATTCTCTCATAATTTAAAATTAGAAAATGATTCAGCCATGAGCTATGATTTTTAGATCTTCACAGTGAGGTGAAAAATCTTCTGAGGAATTCTAACCTTTCTAAAAGCTTTTGATTTTTAATAGCTTCTTGCATATAGACAGGTGATTGCATTCTATGTTTCAGTGTAATCTTCATGATTGACTTTTTGTTTGACTTCAGGCAGAAAAAGAAATTAAGGGATTTATATTTTTTCCCAAGTGTGAGCGTGGTTATAGAACTGGTCACATTTCATTCACTTCACTTTTGTCACCTGATAGAATGAACAATATCTCCAACCATCCATTTCCATCTGTGGTTGGAAATACATAAAAGTAAGTCTGACCAACAAACTCTATGGGTATCCATATCAAACACCATTGCTATAGAGTGATACTGCACTGAGACCTTTCTAATCATGGTCCCTGTAGATGTAATAAATATTTTGCATTGAGAATGTGGAGGTGTTAAATTTTTTCCCTTGTCCATGAAATATCTCTTATGTTTATAGGATCTCAGGTGTTCTCTTAGAGTAGTCTAACTGATGAAGAGCAACCTTTTTCAGCTGTAGGCAAGGAAAATAAATGGGAGACAAAAAGTGTTCTTGATAACAATCATACATCCTTCGTGTAGCATTTCCTTATTTGTCTTTTAGTCAGAGTATGTCCTGACTCGAGAACTTTCAGTAAAATCCATCACTTTGGGGGTCCTTTTCTTAAGCCTAGATTTATTAGAACTCTTAGAGTTCTTTTCAAGTGCAATTTCTGGAATAGTTAAATTCAAAACAAAACAAAGCAAACTGAAACAAAATATTCAAGAAGGCTCCTTTTTATCTTTAAAACTACAATTGCCAGATCAAGGTGATAGTAACTCATGGTAAGTAAATTAGTAAATTATGGTAAATATGCAGATTTCTTAGAGTCTTTAAGATGTTTGAAGATGTTTATACAGTTTAGATAGTTTTTATATTGCAGGCTGAATATAAAGATTGCTAGACTAAATACATAATAGATTTCCTATTTTTAGTGCATGCACTTGTGCTAAAGCATACCTGTAATATTTTAATGCATACAAGTCTCTTTTATCTGAGCCCTTAAAATATTCTTTCAGCCTGGATATCTGCAGGCTGTGTGGAAGAGAATTTGGTAACATCCATTTTATGAGAATCTATGTATTCATACATACATACATATTTCCTTTATAACCAAAAGAATTTCCTCATAATTTCTCAGTTCAGGCCTGTTGTGATTAAAAGTGCCTTAGAGACTGATTGTGATGGAGCAAAGGAAGAGAGCTTGGGAAATAAGTGTATGGTGTTATGCCTGTGCAAGAATGACATTAATAGTGATGTGAATGAATGGATTGTGTTCCCCTACATACAAATCCCAGTGATCACCTAATGAACATCAATAGATCCATGCTATAGTGGAAGGAATTAAAGAGGATACAGTGAAATTATGGTCCACTGCTTCTTTGACAGGCACAGGAAAATAACATGATCCCCTGGTTAGCCACATAAAGGGTTAAGAAAGGGAAATAGCAAAGAGAGCACATTGTGCCATGACAGACTCAGATGTCAGATATATGCATGCCTGAGCAAAAGAAACTTTTAAAATGTACGTGTATGGTACTAATTATTTATATCCTTCATCAAACATTTAGCACATTTAGCTATGGTGAATATACAATTCAGCACACTTGGCCACTGATTCCCTTCTTATATTTATTTAATACTCTTTTCAATAAGAGTAGCTGAAAAATGTAAATGAAAACATTTCTCCACTAAAGTCCATGGAGGTGAGAATTTGCTGCTGGCTTCTTGAATTGCTGCCTTGTTTCAAGTAAGTGTAATTTTGCTATAGCATACTGAATGGGCACTGCTGGTTTCTGTCCTTTGGATACTATGGAGAAAAACATGATAACTTTTTCCTCCTGATGCTTAATCTAAACTTTTTACAAATTAAGTTCAGATGAGGATGTGAGGCTTTTTCTTCATTTCTTCAAGTCCATCTCTACAAACTATTAAGAAAGTTTCTAATATAGAAGTTGAGAAATAGATATTTGCTCTTTCACTTTAATGGTTGCCTCTGTCCCTATCTCTTCACTGCATTATCAGTGTGCCTTTTTAGGTACCTAGTTGGTCCAATATGTCCGTAATAATCACCAGCTGTGATATTGTCCTCCTGAGGAATACTCAGGAACATGAATACTGTGGGAAACAGAACAGAATACAATACACAAGAAGAAGGAGTAGGCCTTAGATGAGGCACAAATGTATACACAGACTATATTTCTTCTAAATGCTGATTGCTAAAGTCCTCATTCTTCCTCTCCAGAAATATCACATAAATGCAGTACCATGAAAAGTAAAAAGTATCAACAGACCAAGTCCGTTGGGAAATCCCTGTTTTGTTTGAGATTGTGGTTCTTGAGATTCAGGTTTTTGTTGTTGTTGTTTGAGTTTTTTTGGTCTAAAGAAACATTTTCTTGAGGGAAAAATTATATTTTTTGAAGTAGGTTTGCTTTCCTTAAATTGGAGTGTGAATATTTTTATGTTGGTTTTCCTTCATATTCATATGTAGTACCTCCTTCTCTTCTGAGAAAACTCCCCATAATTAAGTGAGATGTCTCAGCCATGTAAAGTGAAGGGATCTGTATTTTCCATTCTTACATTTTTTCAGCCAGAGAAGAAATCAAGAGTGAAAAAATGGTAGGGAGAAATTTGCCTGTGGTTCATCACCTGTGGTTCTTTGTTCTGTCAGTCTTGCAAGCAGAACTTAACTGTTGTATAGTCTATAAGGGGTTGGTTTTGTTTGGTTTGGGTTTTTTTTTTTTTGGTTTTTTTTTTTGTGTGTGTTTTTTTTAAGTAAGAGAATGTTCATTTGGTGTTAGAATTGCTACACAGCATTTGGTGATAGGTATATTTCATATTTTATCACATATTTTATGTTGATCTTTGTTGGAAAGCTGGCAAAAGAAATGAAGAGCTCAACTAGTTCCTATGAAAATCAAAAATTGCTTTTCAGGTACTCCATTATTTGGCATTAACAGATAAAAAGTAGCAAGTATTCAAATAATCTGGAAAATTATTTTGACTTATTTTTCTTGGTGTTTTTGTAAACATGGCCATCCTGACTGGACATTTTTTCTTTTTCCTTAAAAAAAACATATTAGTAATGTTCTTGTAGAAAAAAATAAGGTATTTCATGATAATTCTTGGCAGATTCTCCTCTCTAACCTTGAAATATTAGTTACTGAGCAGACCAAAACACAGAAATGCTATTCCTTTCCAGAGGATGAAACAACAGACAAATTAACCAACAGAGTGACATTAAAATGGTTAGGTAAGCTGTAGACTTGGCCTATTGTCTGACTACTCTGAAGCAACTCCTCTACAAACACTTTTTTTTAAGAAAAATTTTAAAGTGGAGCTAGAAAAAAATTTTGTCAACAGTGCTACTGAAAATGATTGAACTTTTTCTTGTATCCTAAGGCCTTATTTAGTTGTATTTTCCTACTTGTATTCAAAAACCAACTATGAAAACATTTTCCATGCACAGGAATGTCTTCCTGGTAACCTTTCCCCTCTAATCTGGAGGTAAGAGTATAACTGAAATTTATTTCAGACGAAAAACAAACTCCATTAAGAGAATCCCCTGTACATGTGAAAAATGAGAACTTACCTATAGTATTGCTATGCAACAGGGAACCTAAAGGAGTCTTCTCGCCCTTTATCAGCAGTTTAGACAACAAACCCTTCCTAAATGCAAAAAAGGTAAGTAAAGACTTGTGGGAGGGTCCAAGCCTGTGCTGAATTTACTGTTCACTGTCTTCACTACTAAAAATAAAACTTATGAGTATAGAAAAATATTACATTGAGGAAAGGGAGTTGTAAATAAACAAATATTCACATATCCCGAGATCTGTTTCTTTCTAAAATACATGGAGTGCAACATGGAAATGAATGGGTAAATGTACTAGACTTGAAGTGCTTGATTATGGAAGAAATCAGTAAAAGGAGAAGAAAAACATTTTAAAGGAAGAAAGATGAACAATGGTAACAATGATAATATTAAAAGTGATAAGATCAGTGTCATAACCATAGTGTTTTTCTATCATTCCATTCATTACATGCTATCATCAGTGCTGTTCATTGTCTCCTCGAGAAGGAAAATCTATGTTTGGAAAGAAGAGAGATAAAGCAGACACGAAAGAGAATGCAGTTGCATTATGTCCAATAGCTGGCAGCACTTGTACCCCCATCTGTTAGGGGGAAAGGAACAGAATAGCATGGGCACACATTAATTCACCAAAAAATCTCAGAAGTCATCTCTTTTCTTATCTCTTCACCAATTTCATGTTCAGCATCTCCATTGTACCTAGGATGCTTTGAGAGGACTAGAAGTAGCCTGATTTCCCTTAATGAATTAATAGCCTTGTCCCTGTTTTTAAGAAGAGCAAGAAGGAGGACCCTGGAAATTACTCATCTTTCAGTCAAACTTCAGTACCCAGTAAAATAATGGAAAACATTACTCTGGGAGGTATTGAAAAACACCTGGTAGACAACGCAGTCATTGGTCACAGCCAGTACAGCTTCATGAGGGAGAAGGTCTCTTTGTTTCCTTCTGGAAGACTGGTTTCGTTCTATAAGATGGTAACTCAGCTGATCTAGAAAAGCTAGCTGATGTAACCTTTTTGGACTCCAGCAAAGTTTTCAATATTGTCTCACACAGTATCCTCCTGGACACAATGTCCAGCTGGATAAATACAGCATGAAGTGGGTGAGCAACCTGCTCATGGGTCAAACACAAAGCGTTACAGTGAACAGGATGACATCAGACTGGTGACCTGTCACTAGTGGGGCTCCACAGGGCTCCATCCTCAGCCTGGTTCTTTTCAGCATCTTTGTTAATGACCTGGATGCAGGACTTGAAGGAATACTAAGTAAGTTTTCTGATAACACTTAACTGGAAGGAGCTGTCCATTCCTCAAGAGCAGAGAGGACCTGCAGAGAGACCTTAACAAATTAAAGAGATGAGAAATCACCGACCATAAGAAATTCGATAAGAGGAAGTGCTGGATTCTGCACCTGGGATGCAGAGACCTTGGTTGTGTTTATAGACTAGGGAATAAGAGGCTGGAGAGCAGCATCGTAGAAAGGGATGTGGGGGTCCTGGTCAACAGGAATTTGAACACGAGTCAGCAGTGCCCTGACAGCCAGGATAGCCACCAGTGTCCTGGGGTGCATCAGGCACAACATCACCAGCTGGGAAAGGGAGGAGACTGTTCTGCTCTGCTTTGCACTGGAGTGGCCTCACCTGAATCCACAATACAAAAAAGACATTAAGCCATTAGCGTCCAGAGAAAGGCCTCAGGTATGGTGAAGGGTCTGGAGGAAAATTCTTATGAGGAGCAGTTGAGGTCACTTGCCTTATTCAGCCTGGAGGAGACCAAGGAAGACCTCACTGCAGTGTATAACTTATTCATGAGGAAAAGGGGAAGGGCAGGTACCGATCCCTCCTTTCTTAAGACCAGTGGCAGGACCTGAGGGAATGGCCTGAAGCTGTGTCAGAGGAGATTTAGGTGGGATATGATGAAAAGGTTCTTCAGTGCCCAAGGTGGTTGGGCACTGGAGCAGGCTCCTCAGGGAAGTGGTCACATCACCAAGCCTCATAGATTTCAAGACAAATCTGGACAACACTGTCAGGTACATGGCGCTATTCTTGGGGTGTCCTGTGTGGGGCCTGAAGTTCAGAATTACAGAATCACAAATCAGGTTGGAAGAGATCTCCAAGATCATCAAGTCCTACCCAACCCTAACCTCAACTAAACCACAGCACCAAGTGCCACATCTAGTCTTTTCTTAAACACATTCAGACATGGTGAATCCACCACTTCCCCAGGTAGACCATTCCAATACTTTATTACCCTTTCTGTAAAATGCTTTTTTCCTAATATCCAACCTATATTTCCCTTTGATGCAGCTTAAGAAAGACCATGTCCTCTCGTTCTGTTAGTTGCTGCCTGAAGAAAGAAACCAACTTCCAGCTGGGCTCTATGATCCTGATGGGTCTCTTCCAACTCACCTTATTCTATGATTCTATAATATAAAAATATCCAGAGACTGTAATAAAATTAGTGGCAAGTATTGTATGTTATTTCCTTTCATTTTACCTGTCTTTTGTCAGTCATGTGTGTCATGCTGCAATAAACAGAGTTAGGTGGACCTTTGGTCTGACCAAGTCCTGCTCTAAAGGTAAAGGCCTAAGAGAAATATTTGGGTATGTAAGACCAGGATGCTTGCACGTTTAGGAGAAAATGAATTAATTTTTTTACAGGCAAGATGATTGAAAGAATCAGCATGTAAAAGGCAATATTGGACTATTGTCTAGGAAGAAAGATAGGAGTGCCTTAAAATGCATTTAAATGCTTCAGACGTGATATTTCTCCTCACTTGTCCCACACTGAAAGCAGAGGTTGCTTATGGAGTTTGGTGCACTGCCATTTCAAAACACAGTGAAAAGTCCATTTTCATAATAATTGAAAGATTGGAAGTCATTAATTATTTTGTTGCTTTAAAGACTTTAAAGACCAGCAATAGCTGATTACCCTTCTGAAAACTTTCTCACTGTTGAATACTGAGAATGACTAAGGCACTTTGATGCTGTCTGTCTCAATGCCATTTTACTTTGCATTGTGGTTTCTGGAACCAGGCCTAGAACCTCAATTTTTCCTCTTTCAGGCTAGCACCTGATCACCACACAAAACAAAAAACAAAACCAAAAAAAGATAGGTACATGTTCTCTGCTTTGGCCAAATGAGCATTAAATTTTGCTGCCATTAACAGTAATCCATTTAAAACACTAATAAAAAACATCTGCAGTAATTTCCATTAATATGTCAGCATTTATCTTGTCATCATATATAACTTCTTAGACACTACAGTTATTTACTTTCCAAAGTTTAAAAAGAGAAACAGCTTTGCTACTGATGCTAAAGGACTGTAATTAGAGGGGAAGAGACGGACATCTGTTAGATTGTTTGAAAAATGGGGGTTTTGAAATTTAGGTGACACAAAAATGTGCAATGTCTTTTACATGCATCTAAATTGGGGAGAGATAAATATTTATAAATAATTTTGCAGGAGTCTAGTTTTAAAAAAGGAGTGCAGAGTTGCAATAACTATATGAGTCATCAAAGAAGGTTGAACTGTTCAATGTCTATTAAACAGAAATTATATTTCCAGACCACTGAAAGATAATGGCAAAATGAAATAGCTCATCAGTGCCATATTTTTTTTTTTTTAATGCAACCACATTTAAATACCTTTAAGAAGATGAAGTTAGAGAGTTCACAAGCACTAGAGCCATAGTTATTGAGATTTGGATATATGGTATAGACAGTAAAGTCAGTGCCATGAAAGCAATTCTTGATAACAGTCACAAGCATGTTCCTATTTGGTTGGGGTTTTTTTTGCCTGGCGTGAACCTGGCAGTGTGTGCTTTTATTAAGTTTGTATCTGTTGAAAACTCGAAAAGGCATTTCCTGATTGAGTCATGTATTACACTCATCTTTCATCTAAGGATGGAAAAGTGTGTTGAGCTAAGATAAGAGCTGACCAAAATTTTGCTGGGGAAAAACTCTAAAAGTAATCATGCATACCCTCTTCCTTTCAGATGCATACACTATTGCATTTTCTTCTTTTCTTAAGGCTATTTATTTCCACAAAGACTGTGCATTGGGTCTGTTTCATCAGAAGGAAAGCCAGAGATCCAGAAGCAGGTCCAGACACTGCAGTTCTCAGACACACTATTTTGTATGCTGTGTGCTGTGGAGCTCTTGCAGTAAGGGTTTCACTCATGTCTCACCTAAGACAAATACTATGCCATGTAATGGGTATTTATCCCCTGACAGCAAAATGTAGTCTTCCCACTTTTGTTGAGTGGTATCTTCATATTTCAATAAGAAAAGATGAGGAACAACAAACTAGGATTTTAACAGCTCTGAATGATGATAATAGGAATAAAATGCGCAATGTCTAGATGACTATGTCTGATGTGGCAGTCTGTAACAGCAAGCAAGAATAAAAATTTTTGCACGGAGGCTGCTTAAAAAATTTAGTTGGGATTTTTATTTTGTTTTGATGTTCTTTTCATTCTAGGTGTAGAGTAAAATAGTCTTGCAAATAGCTACAGGTGGGATGTGGAAAGGAATGATTTCATTTTAATAGGGATAATAGAACTGCCTCTACTTGATGCATGATATGTTGAGCGTAGCTCATGCCACCTTGTGCCTAGAGAAAGGACAGCATTGACTGTCCCACCGTGGTGGATCTGTATACTCTTGGCCATACTACCACAGCAGCATCTGAGCAAACCAGAAAGACGTGCTGTTGCAGTTAATGACTGGAGAGAAGTAGGAGCAGAGCCTTTTCAGACAGAGATGTTATTGAATTATCTGCATTTCAGACCTCTGTCTTGTTATTGGCTTGAAAGGAATTCTCAGCGGAGGAAAACATTGCTCTCTGTCACTCGATGAAAGACTTAGTTGTCACTTTGAGTGCACTAAGTAAAAGAGAACTTGACAACCATTTCACACCATATGGTATTTCCTGCTTCAATTTGTTTTAAATGTTCAGATACTTTTTATACTGCACGGCCTTAAAAAAAAATCTGTTTCTCCAACAAACGAAGAGTTTCAGTAGTACTACTTCTATTAATATAGAGGTACAGTTTGAAGAAATAAACTATAATGTGGAGGCTGCTCCACAAAATAACAGAGAGGTGTGTATTTCTTAAGTATTCCATCTGTTGATTTACTTCAATCCATTTTTAGGTAAGCCAAAGGTGAAAGTCCAAAGAAAAAAACTTCGAGAGGAAAAGGCAGGGACATAATCCCTCAGGAAGAGATAGGGAAATAAAGTTTAAGCTGATGGATAGAAAGAATAAACCAAAATAATTAAGAATATTCTTAATCTCTTAACATTGCATTATTTATTGTTGTTTTCCTTTTATTGGCTGAACAGAAGAAAACAGATAAGAGACTTGCCAAACCTTGCCTGTACCAAAGACATGCACTCGTAAAAATATGCTACTATGTAGTTCTCAAGTGATTAAAGAAAGTTTAACTTTACAAATTAGGGTGTTGAATATGGTAGACAGTGTAAGTATTTAGCAATTATCATGTTAGATTTGGAAGGTTTTTATTCCCATCCTTTGAAACTAGTCCATTAGAATGTTCATGAAGTTAAAAACACCAATTCTGCCCCTTCTTTCTCATTCCCTTTTTCTCATGCCAACAGGAGAAAACCTTTTTTTTTTTCCATGACATAACTTGTCCTGCTAATAAACAATGCTGATTATAGGATGCTTCCAGAGTATGCTAATAAATTTAGGTGAATGACAATGTGGGATTTTCAAGAAGTTGCCTGTTGGAAAACATACTATTTGAAATTGTTATTGTTAAGGGAATTAAGGGAAACTTTTTTGAGGGTGTTGCCATAGAAGGAGAGAGAATTGCTGAATGTGTGTTTCTGGAGATGCTAGAAAATCCAAAGTTACTTTTCTTCTCTTCAACCACTTGTCAAATGTTTTTTTGTTTTTTTTTTTTTTTTTTTTTTTTTAATAGCTAAAGAAAATACTGTTATTTTTGTGGCCTTTAACAGGATGGTTCTAGTGAGAAGGGAAAGGAAGATGTGTCACCCCTGTATGTATACTTGCTCAGTTGTGGGAAGAACTAACCTGCTAGTATGTAGGTTCCAGCAGACTTGCACAAACACTAGCTGGCCTTAAAAAAGTACTATGTATAAACATAGAAACATAGAATGGTTTGAGTTGGAAGAGGCCTTAAAGATCATCTAGTTCCATCTCCCATGCCACAGGCAGGGACACACTTCACTAGACCTGGTAGCTCAGAGCTCCATTCAGCCTGGTCTTAACTATTTCCAGCATGGGGCAGGCATCCACACCTTCTCAGGGCAAGCTGTTCCAATGCCTCCCCATCCTCACAGTAAAGGATTTCTACGTAATATCTAATCTAAACCTACTCTCTCACAGTTTGATCTTCACAAGAGATGAAGCACAAAAAGTAGAACCATTTATGAGTGTGTTTTAAAATGTTCCTGATATTTTAACAAAAGAAGAAGATTATAAAGAGATAAAGCAAACTATCAAAACGTTTAGGGTACCTAAAAATTTCTGTGAATGGCATACGATCTGTGCAGGCTTTCAAAGAAAATCTTAGGGCAATGTGGAGAAAGATATGATATCTGAAGGAATATTTCTGTCTTTAAGTAAATAAATAAATAAACAAATAATAAAAGGCCTTGACACAGTCATTTCATGCTTTGATTGCAAAATTTATTTCATTACAGTAATGCTGAATATATTGGAGATTATATCAGCCTCCTCACTTCTTCATTAGTGTCAGGAATAATTTTTTGTAAGGCATTGCTTGTTATTTCCTGCAATGGAATTCTTTTAGACTTAGATGTCGCCCTTGGTTTCATATATTTCACTTTGCCTTCTGATGTTTTACTTTACCATGGGCGACACTTATCCAAGAATGAATTTATTGTTTGTGGAGAATCAAGAGAGACTGAAGTTGCCAATTCTTCTGCATCTTCTTCCTGGAGGACAATCCAATAGAAATAAACTTGCAAAGTAAGTGTGTGGACTGACTAAAGTGGTAGTTGTTGCAGTATTTTGGAATGGAGAATATTGCAGTGAATCCAATTGTGTGTCACGCTCCAGTGTGTGGCTCCAGACCACCATGTTACCTTTGTTTTCAAGAGGCAGTTCAGTTAAATATCACACTGTCTCCCATAACCTAGACCTTGACAGTAATTTATTCTTGAACACTGCCTTCTCTTATGACTGCTTCTTTGCTTAGATTTTTTTTTTTTCAAATTCAATGTAATTTGAGATAAAGTTTACTTAAATACATCAAATGGAATTATAGTGCTGAAGAATAATCTGCCAAGTGAAGCTAAAATTTAAATTATGAAATATTCAAGTATTTTGTGTTGTGAACTGACATTGCTTTGCTCTTATATCCTCTATACCAATGGTAAAATTTCAAAGATAGCTGCCTAAACATTTACTCTCACCACTTAATAGAAATACTGTGGTATTAATTCAGTATATGATCTAACTTTCCCTATATTTATAATAAAACTCCTTTAGATGGAATTTCCAATAGTGTCTGACTCCATACATATTGTTGTTGTAGCTTGAGGGCCAGTGTATGAAGAGACCTGAATAAAATCAAAGAACTATTGTAAGCTTCTAGTGAACAACTCATCTTACAACCCAGTAAAACTCAGACTTCACATATTTTTCAACCTATTAGATCCCCACCTCCCCAATTATGCAAACAACTTATGGTGCAAATTTCTATGACGCCTTTTTTTCAGTCAAGTGTCTTGTTTTGTCCAAATGTTTCTGGAGAAGAAAATTGCCCAGTAGTTCAATTGTCATAAGCTTGTGTCATAAAAGATATTTGTTAGGAAAAGAAGCAAGTATAGCATTTGGTCTTAACTTCTTTATTCAGGAAAAAATATAAGGTTTTTGTGTTTTGGTTTTTGGGGTTGTTTTCTTTGTTGGTTTATTTTGTTTGGTTTTGTTTCATTTCTTTTTATGTCAACTAAATAATGACTATGAAATTTAGTTCAACAATCAAAAATTATGTGTAATCGAAGTTAATACTTTGGAACATCTAATACTTGTGCAATCTCATCATTGAATGTCAGTAAACTAAGACTATGTGGTGATGTGGTTACTGGTGGGGACTGATGTGTATATAGCATGGGCCTACTATAGCCTTTTTCTTTACTATCCTTTACTTTCAATTTAATTGGTATTCTATCTTAGCAAAAATTAATTTTTAAAAAACCCTCTACCTTAAAATTTTTCATTTTTATAGAGTGCCTAGCAAAATATTAATGATAAATATACAAGTTCTTTGCTATACATCTGCTACAATTGGAGTTTTCTACTTCATAAATGTGATTTATGAGTTCTCCTTTCTTCTGATATGCCTTCTTTACTTATTCACAAGAAAGCTTAGTAACAGCCAGATTAACATTTTTCTCAACTTTTAAAACAGTATGGAACTCCTCAAAATTTTTGAAATGAATTTTTAAATTTAATGTTGTACAACTGTTGCATTCCACTATGGGGAACTGCAGGGAGTTCTTTTAAAATGGATGGTCTTGCACAAAATTAAGCTAAATGAGATGACTATCATATCTGAGAACCTGTTACTGGTAACAAAAAGGAAGAGTCCTTCCTTGCCCTACCAAGGAAGAGTAGAAAAGACAAAAAATTAGGATGGAAAGTGAAAAAGAATGGGGAGAAGGAAAAAGAGAGAGAGGGGAGACAGAAGAAGCAGGTCTTACCACCAGAAGGTTGGAGTGTGCCGTCAACATCGACATGGCAGGTGCTGTGTGCATGCTGCCTGCCAGTGAACCTGCGCAGCTCTGAAAGGAGCGTGGCTCCACAGGCACAGCTTCCAC
>VZSR01003809.1:12264399-12346880 GCA_013398615.1 Brachypodius melanocephalos
AGCCAGCCGGCCGCCCCACCTCGTGGGCAGCGGTTCCCGGAGTGCTGGAGACCCTGCCGGCCATCTCGGCCACCCCACGATGCTACCTCTTGCCGGCTGGAAAAGGAGGAGAGCCTCAAACCCGGTCTGAGATTTTATATGGGTATTGCCAAAAGTCGCAGTCTGTTTCCTGAGTTGTCAAACCACATGCCAATTAGAAAAACTGACCCCTGATAGGTTCTTGTCTTCTCGAAAACAAAAGTCCTGGCAGGGAAAAAAAAATTCCATATTCTTCTTCTACTAAAAACCAAACCGTGTCAACCCATGACACTACCTTATACTCTATTCATATTTCTGACATCTACAACATCACATAGAATTCATTCATGTGCTAAAATCCACAATACTAAATATGCATATTGCGAAAATGTATATTCTTATTGAGTTTTTATTTTGATAATTTCATTTGATGTTTTGAATTTCATAATTTAAGACAGGGTTCAAAGTGATTTCTCTGTGTGCTCTATGGGGTTTTTCTCTGTCACATATCTCTCTTACACTTCTCCTGTTAATTCCTTATGCCTGCTAAACATTGCTCCTACTGATGGATTGTATTTGATTTTTTAATAGGGCCAAGTTTATTTTCATCAATTCACCTCCTGTGATTAATTCAAGGAGCCTGTACACTCTTTTATTTCTGCTGCCGGTTAGTGAGCTCTCAGCTCATTATTTCTTCCCAAGGTAGTGAATGTCTGTTTCATGACAAACAGATCCATCCATTTCTATGGCTCCAGCCCTCAAGATCAGCTGTTCTTTCTCCAAGACTCCTTTTGTATTGACAGCTCACCAAGTGCACAGTGATGGCAAATTTCATAAGTGTGTATTGACTAGTTTGTCAACATCTTTAAATGAAAGTGTAAATAAAACTGATCCAAAATTGTATTATAAAGAAATTCATTGGGCATGTGCCTTCCAGTCTCAAAACTCCTTTTTCAGTATAACTCAGTTTGGACTCTTTCTTCAGCCAGTTGCTTATTTACTTCATATATCTGACACATACTTCCTAAACTCAACCATTACTTTCCACTTAGCATGACAGGAGACATTTGTGGATGTCCAGCAAGATTATTTTTTCTGGTTTCCTGCGTGGACATAAATGACATGTTGAAGAAGATAAGTACATCATGTCAGAATTATCTTTCTCTAGTAGAGTCATCTTTTATTATGTCATTTAGCTCCCAGCTTGCTGAAGTTTTACCTTTTCTTCAGAGCAAAAATGCAGATTTTTAGCCGAGAAGATCACTTCTTACCTTTTACTATTCTCCAATCATACAGTACCTCACCTAACTTGGATGAACTTTAAAATATTGTTATTCAACCTCAAATTTAAAATGCCAGGAATTTTCCAGCTTGTACAACAGAAAACAGAGACCCCTACAACACAAGTGCATATAGGTTTACCAATATCTCTATTGTAAACATTATAATTTGTGTATGTAGCAAATATAAATATCAATAAATATATATGAGTCTATTTCCTCTGCATGCTATCTTTTCCCAAGAGTTCATTGTCATTGTGCTGAGATCAAGAAAAGCATTTATGTATATTTTTAAAACTTATTTTTTAGGATAATAGCATGAATGCCTTAAGTTTTAGCTTTCATATTATCCAGATTCTGTACTGCCTTGGTATATAACTCTGAACTTAAGTGATAGCAAGTTCTCCTCACAGTGTAGTTAGACAGAACAACCCTTTTCCAGCCTGAAATCCAAGGTCACCATTGCAGCTTCAGACCCAAAAAGTATAAAAAAATTGAGGGACACAAACTGGGAGGATGGGACTTATAATCTGAAGAGTAATTGAACAATTAGACCCAATATGTAAATGGACCCAAACTTACAAAAGTGTAAAAATGTGTGACCCATTGTCCATTTGGGTGTAGCCTTGGCCAGGCTCTTGTATTGCCCAAGGTATATTCTTTGAAAACCTTTATAGTAAATACCTGTTTTATTTCTTTAACATTGTCTAGCCTAAGTTCTAGGTAGCCTCTCAAGGCATCAGATGTGGATTGAGAAGCAGCACTTTAGAACATGTACTTCAGAACTTGGTGCTGACACCGAATTGGCCTGACATTGCTATTAAAATAGATCTTTTGTAAGGCAAACTAGAAAAACTTACGGAGGTAGAAAAAAAAATCTTCTCCCATTTTCTTCTATCTTTCGTGAAGGATTTTTCAAAGTTTTTCTGAACCTTTTGTTCAAAACACAAAGGTGGAGATTTGCTGGCTAGAATATCTCCAGGAGATATCTATTTATTGCAGAGGAGTTTTTTTAGGTCTATTTTATTTGAGTGGATTTTGGCTGAAGGCAAAGCCTACGGATCACAGCTTTTGTAAAATATTTAAAGCTTTACTGACACTTCTAGTGCCTTTTAAGTATTCTTTCCAATTTATATTAGTTTCTTACCAGGTGTTTTGCCCACCTGCCAACCAGGAATAGAATGTGAGAACAATGCTCTCAGCGATGCCTGGATTACATCTTTTTATCTCCTAGCAGAGCACCATAGTTTTTAACAGAGTGGTGAAACTATCTGAGAACGCTCTGTAGTGACAGAAGATGAAACAGAGTGACTTTTTCAAATGTTCACTGCTCAGAAAGAAAAAAAGTCAAAAATAGCTGGAAACAAGGATAATGAATTCAGCTACTAAAAGGGCAGTTTTTTTCTTCCATTTAAAGATTTGCTCTCTCCATCTACAATGTGAGAAGGAAAAATGGAGTACATTCTCCCTTAAATCTTTTAATATTATAAAAAGGTATTATTTCTTTTTTATTTTTGAATGGCACCAATTAGCATCAATAAAAATTTTACTTAAAAAGTCTGTTCTAAAAAGTGACTCTGTAGGATCAGCCAGGTTTAGAATGGCCTAGATGGAAGAAAAAGTCAAAGTCATGGCATGGCATGGCATCTTCAAGTAGCACTCAAGCACACCCTGCTGAAGCCTATGTTACACAGTGCTGTAGTTAATGATGTACATGTGCAGACTGTTGGGTATTGTGGTGAGCAGCTTTGTGTGGGTTAACGCTGTCTGTGACATGCTGGCTACCTATTAAGGTTGTAGCAAAAAAGATGCAGCCAGCAATAGGTCTTTGGGAATGCACATACAACATTAGTGGCTTTGATAGCATCTCACATTGGAGCCTTGTGTTCAGTCTTGCCATGCTAAAATGCTAGTGTAGCTCCATGTCCCTGAGAAAGACTGGACTCTTGAGGACTTCTACTGGACTGTCTATGACTTCCCCTGAAATAAGGAAGATGGTGATTTATGTATTTATTTAAAACTGCATGTGAAGTGTCTAAGCACAGGTCCCTAAAACTTTATTAAAAACTAGTTAGGATCTTGCTAGTCTTTCCCTGACTGGTCTCTCCTGCTATGTTCTTCTCCTAAGCATGTTTCAGCATTTCTGCACATCAAAGTTGGAAAAAAAAAGTCTATCAGACAAGGTAATAGATGATAGTCCATGCTGGATGTGCTTTTTATATTTCACAGAGAAAAGCACCTTTCAAAAGTCCTGCCACGATCAATAAAATTTCAGTGAAGAACTTTTATTACCACGGAATATCTGCTCTCAGCTTCTTAAAAAATCCACCATGATAGAGAGCATGTGGAGCAAGATGATCACTGGTCACCATGGCAGTCTCACAGCTGCTGACAGTAACATGCTATCTCTGCATATCATAGGGTTTTCACAGTCAGCATGGAGAAAACATCATAGGGGATAAAAGCAGGGCCAGTTTTGAGACTGAACCTTAAACCTTCTGCCTAATACAAAGTGCCCTGTTGTGACAATGTCAGTGTAACACTGTGCTCTGCCTGGAATGGAGTTAAACAACTCCAAAAATGTCCTATTTTGCAAAGCTATCATTGGTAAACTGAGAGGGAGTGGCATGCTGCTTTTGGTGCTGAGTTATGTTAAAGTCAGACTGACTCATCAACCCCAAAATTAAACATCTTGATAGTGAGGTGAAGATGGGGCAGATATTGTAAAGCATCCTCATCTAAAAATACTAATCTGGCACGGCTAGTGTAGAAACATACGATTGTCAGTCAACAATAGACAGTCACTCTATACTCCAAAAGTCCAGTTCCACTTTCAAATGGCAGGTTCTTCTAACAAATCCCCTCTTGAAGTGTGTGTGGAAATTTCTCCTTTGGATGAGGGAGCCCCTCTAGATTTCTCCTTGAGGCTGAAAGAAAGAGATTTGCCCACCATCATTGGCATGGGCATAAATCTCTACTTAAAATTTAGGGGTTTGGGGTTTTTTTGCTAACTTTAATATGATTGCTTGAATATAATTGCTTTGACGTAATACACTATACTATACTATACTATACTATACTATACTTATACTTCTATACTAGTAGTTTTAGATTCTCTACTCTGCAGTAAATAATTCTGATTAAGATCTTTCTGTCTAATCATTTATCACATTAAATCATTCATTTTTGTAGAAATATAATCTGGTTTGCGGTCCTTAATCCTGAAGGACAAAGTTGTACAAATATTCCTCACACCTCTATAACTCCCAATATTTAAATCATTGACAAAGTCTGGGGCTAAGATTGGATCCAGCTGCACCCAGGCTCCTCTCTGAGAAGGAGTTTGGAAAACAAAGGGAGTCCTTTCTGCACCTTGTGACCCAGTGGGAGGACTTCTCTAATAAATTTTATCTGAAGTTCCCACTCCACCTGCAACAGTCAGAGGAGACATAAGAATTGCAGTATCGCATAAAATAAATCAGGGTGTCTCGCCTGGTAACTGTTCATTAAAGTGTGGTTTTGTTTTGAAGTTATTAAGGAGAATAAAACGAAACAAAAGCTGTTTGATTTTGTGTACAATGAAGTGTATAGGCCAACTATTTCTAGGTTTCTCATTGCAAGACCAGAGAAGCTATTGACTTATAATTGAATTCACTTAGAGACAATCAAGCAGACTCCTGGGAGCAAGAACTAGTAACTTTTACCTGTTTGGAAGATAAAAGGTTCTAGCTGCCAGGGAGCAGGAATGCATTTTAAGCTGATATTAAACAAGTTTGTGACAGAGATTTTGTCACAATGATTCCAGTTTGGGTCAAAATTAGGAAAAGTGCTATTGCTGTGTTGTAAGGTCCTTTTTTACCTTTTTAAAAGCTCTGTCAGAATTTCTGGTATTGCATAGAATAATGAAGTAGAAGCATAGATTCATAAGGAAATAAAAGTAAAAAGAATTTCCAAAAGTCATTTGCATCATATCTCTATCTTAAAAGGATCATGCTTCTTTTTTCCTGGCAGATATTTACCTGACGTAGTTTTGGAGAGAGGAATAAAAATCCCAGGCCCGTGTGATACAATTCCATAGACTTCCTCGCAAACTAGTCTAGTGCTTCCCAGTAAACTAACATTAAATAAAACATTACAAATATCTCTTTTGTCGCTCTTTGACAACACAAACCACACGAACTCTATTAGAAGGCTGAAACATCTGACTCTACTTTATTTCCGGGAGTGCTTTCTTTTATACTATTTTACACAGACTAACTGATTGGTGAAACAAAGGCAAACCCTTTAAATGACATTGGTCAAACCACAGGGACATCAAGAAAGCCCCTCCTTTGAGAAAATATGTACCATATGTGTAAACATTTGTTCTTTTACAGAAATTCCCTGGGAAAGGAATTTCAAAGTTCAAAACATGTCTCAGGTTACAGACCAGGGCTACACCTTTTTCCATAACCACAGTTTTACTTATTCTCCAAAGGCAGGGTGATGAAACTTCAGTAATCCTTTAGGCCCGTGAAAGCTGCTATAACCTTTTCTTGCTGGTATTTTCCTTTCTGGATGAAAACTCTGGTAGTTTAGTCTCTCCTTGTTTAGTCTCTCCTCACAAAAGCTTTCCTTTTACTAAACTGCATCCCTGATCCTTTCTGTATTTCCTTTCTAGATTACTCTGGCTAACTTCTTTCTTAATTGTGGATGTGATACTCAGAGAAATGTTAGCAACTACTCAGTAGAATGGGAAGATTAATTGAATATGCACTCAGTTTCTTATAGAAATGTCTAGTGAAAAGGTATGGTATTTTCTTTTGTTATATCAAGATGGCATATTGAATTTTTGTAAAATCAGTGGCCTAGTATAATACTCTCAGGCAAAAGTGTAATCTGTACTTTTCATTCCTATTGTGGTTTAACCCCTGCCCTGACTAAGTCCCACACAGCCACTTGCTCACTTCCATCATGGTGGGATGGGGGAGAGAATTGGAAGAGTGAAAATGTTTAAAGTCATGGGTTGAGATTAAAAAAAAAAGTTTTTAGAGAAAAAGCTGCTTACAAAATCAAAGCAAATTCAAAGCAAAACAAGGAATTTATTCACCATTTCCTATGGGTAGTTATATGTTCAGCAATCCCCATGATAGCAGGGCTCCATCATGCTGAATGGTGACTTGTGAAAGGCAAACATTATCATTCGAAGCATCCTGATTCCTTCTTCTTTCCCCAGCTTTACACAGTGACCACAAGGCCATAGAGTCCAGAATAACCCTTTGGTCACTTGAGGTCAGCTGCCCTGGCTGTCTCTCCTTCCCACTGTGTGCAGCCCCAGCCTCCTACCTGGAGGAGTAGTACCAGAAGGAGGAAAGGCCTTAATGCTGTGAAAGCACTGCTCAACAATAAAAAAGCATCTCTATATTATCAATTCTATTTTCAGCATAAATCCAAAACATAGCCCCATACTAGCTACTGTGAAGAAAATTGCCAAAACCAGAACCACTTAGAGCTGCATGATAATTTTGTGGCAAAAAATCAGACTGATTTCTAGATTTGTGTCTAACGTGTCAACCTTTTCCAATATAATATACTCTCATTGCTGTTTAAAAAAATCAAGAAAATACTTCTATTTATACATAGTAAAATTTTATGGATCTTCAAAGTTACCTCCCTAAAAGAAAAAATGTTCATCATGTCCATTCATATGTCCTGTTCCATTCTGAATGATTAACTATTCTCAAGTAATTGGACTCCTCAGTGACTTTACTTGAGTGGCTCTTGGTTTTTTAATGATTTTACTTACATTTGTGTTTATTCAAGAAGAAAATTTGAGAGCATTTTTTTTCTTTCTGATGATATCTGTAAGAGGAACTATTTAACTGCCAATCCCCTGAAAATGCAAGAAATAGAAGATAACATTGTTATCCTGCAACTGCTACTGGTATTTGAGATGTCCTAAACTATTAATTATCTGCCATGATACAAAATTACTTTTTCAAATGTATTATTCTAAAGTGTACCAGACTCTTCACAAAGAAAATTCCACCCCATAAATCCTTAAAAATTTTCATAGAAAGTCAGGCCACAAAGAATCACTAGGTGGTTTTGAATACAGGCTTAGATTTTTGAACTGTCTGTTTTTAATGCTGGTATTTTGTCCATTCTAGTAAAAAAAATTAAGGGACTGGAATAGTCAGCATCATAGTGAATGTATTACAGCTGGTCAATATGTTCAGCAGCCTTTTGGTAAGATGGTAAAAACTGCAAAATCATGGTGGGAGAAGACGTCATTTAAAATTTCCTGTGTAGTTCAGGATATTAATGAATCTGCTAGAAAAAAGTAAAATCACAGATATTTTAGTGTCTTCTGGTATTCAGTTGTTTAAATGAAGACAAATGGATTTCGTCCTTTTTAAAAGCTTTAGACACAATTAATTTAACTACTAGATCTCTGTCTTCAACTTCTAATAGATCTTATTCTCAAGAATATCTTTCACAGGAACAAACATCCAATATTAAATCACCACTATGTTAATCACCTAAAATTATTTCAGAGTAATAGAATTTATATGTCCAAGAGCTCCAGAAACAGCCAGAGAATCACAGAATCACAGAACCACAGGATGGTTGAGTTTAGAAGAGATCTCTGCATGACATCTAGTCAAATATCCTCAGTCAAGCAGGGCTACAGGGAGTCAGTGTCCCTGAGAGCTTTTGAAGTTCTCCAAAGAGGAACACTGCACAATCTCCCTGGGCAACCTGTGGCAGTAATCAGTCACACTCACAGACAAGAAGCGTTTTCTAATATTCCTACAGAACCTCCTGTGTTTACAGTTATGCTCATTGTCTCTGATCCTGTCACCACTGAAAAGAATCTGTTTCTATCTTCTTTGCACCCTCTCTTCAGGTGTTTAGCAAAATTAGTAACCTTAGTGGTGAGCCTTGTTTTCACCAGACCGAAGAGTCACAGATGTTTCAGCTTTTCCTCACCAGCGAGATGCTCCAGTCCCCTGAACATCTTTGTTTCTTTTTTCTGGAATTTATCTAACACACCCATGTCTCTCTTGCACTGCAAAGCCTAGAGCGGGACCCAGTAGTCCAGATGTGGTCTCAGCAGTGCTATGCAGAGGGACTGGATCACCTCTGTTGATCTGCTGGCTATACGTTGTCTAATGCAGCCCAGGATACCAGTAACCTTTGCTGCAAGGGCACATCACTGACTCTTGTTCAGCCAAGAACCCCAGGGCATTTTCTGCCCAGTTACTTTCCAGGTGGGTGTCCCTCAGCATATACTGGTGTGTGGGGCTGTTCCTCCCCATTTCCTTCACATGTGTTCCTTCACATTTCTCTTTGCTGAGGTTCATGGGTCCTGTTATCCCATCCCTCCAGCCTGTCAGCCCCTCTGCATGGCAGCACAACTCTCTGAGGCATCACTGCTTCTCCCAGTCTTATGCTACCTGCAGACTAGCTGAGTGTACATGCTGTCTCATCATTCAGTCCATTGACTAAGATATTAGGCAAGACTAGACCCAGGATGGACCCCTAGATGCCACTAAACAAGAATGGCTACTGCAGTCATTAGTACGCCACTGGTACAAATCCCCACTGACATAAGGACACACATAGATTCACCAAATCTCTGGAAGACTATTTCCCCCTTCTGTTGTGTCTGTTTCTAAAAGCAAATGTGGCCTGAGACTTAGTAACGGTAAAACAAAATAGGTAGTCTTGTAGTGGATATGAGAAAAAGGAGCAGAAAGCCAAAATACTTTCCAATTTCTGAATACAAAACACATTTTTCTCTCCGTGGACGCTTAATGGTATTAACAGTGCTGCATGCATCTAGAACTTGTTTCCAAACATTGCCAAGCACAAACAAGTAACTTTTTTTTTTTTTTCACTTTTTGCATACAAGGAAATTCATAATTCCTGCTACTCTTCCAGGAACATTTCTCAAATTGCCCTGAGTCTCTCCTGTCTACCCTAGTAAAAAAGTCTTTTTGCTTTGGTATGCAGTGTTGAGGTACTCAGTGTTTTCCTCAGTGTCATGCAGTAAGTTATTCTGAAAATGGTTCCACTGAGAACTGCAGCCAAAATAGTACCATACTAACTGTCAACATGAGAGATGGTCTCTATTAAGTAAATGGAGAATTACTAATGCTAAATTTTGGGAGTGGAATTGGTCTGTCTATCAGAGAAAGAGCATTTAAAAAACAACATATAATAAATAATACATTTTTCCATCATTTTAATTTGAGTACTTTCTGTAGTAGTTCTTTACTTACTGTCATTCGATTGTTTCACTTTCTGTGAGCACTTCTGACATGAATTATTCTCGGCTTAATTTTTTTTCCAGAAGAATGCCAGTTAATAACTCTGCTCTGAATTCTTGCTGAGAAAAGGAGTTGACCATGACACTGTTTAATCAAAACTAAACTTCCAGGTAAAACATAACCGTATTTTCAATAAACTCAGTAAACTCTTATTCATCATTAGGAAATATCTCCATAAAATGTAAAAATCAATGTAAGATAGCAAGTATATTTCCCGTTAGCATTTTGTTTTATACTTAATACCCTTAAGACTACAAAAAGCTTAATTTATCATTTTGACAAATGGCAATGAAGGATTTGTTGAGAAAAAAATAATCTGTATTTGTGATTCTTAGAAGGGTAAACAAACAATCAAGTATTGCTAAAGTCTTCAAAGTAAAATACAAAGCAAAGCAAAACAAGCAAACAAACACACAACAGCCTTCAAACTAAGAAACATGGAATCCAAGTTGTCTTCAGTGTGTGATTCTACAATGCAAACAGAATTGAGAGCAGGGTATGGGGCTTTTTACCTATTCTTTGTATTCTTAATATTTTAAACTGAGAAGAATATTGTTAGTTGCCTTCTGAAAATTGCTTTTTTTCCCCTCATAATTAATTCTTTCCTAATAAACTTTTTCGAATTGGGCTTTTTTGATGTGTGGTACTGAATAAATGGCTAACATATTCTACATTTTGTAGCCTGGAGATTATAAACTTGTGAAAATAACCTGTGATGCCAATGTCTTTACTTTGCCAGAAAATTTTCAAAATTTACTTTTCTAGGGAGGCTTATTCTGTGATTTTAAGGAATTAATATTATAAAGGCAGTATAGATTTGATTAAAAAGGGAAGCTATTCCACAGATAATTTCTTCTAAATTTTGTCTTGATTGTCAACAATAAATGAATATATGACATAATAATCACTTTGTTCACTCTTCTTACCCAACCACCTAGTTAATATTGCTTCATTACCACTGAATCTAACATCTTCTTTCAATCTGGAAAATTCACCAACTTTAAAAGGAATGTGAATGTGTAATTTAATCTAATAGCCTCCAAGTAATACACTCTAATGACAGTTGCCTTCTTGAAACCATGGAAAACTTTGAATCTTAGTTTGAATAACTTATGCCCTTTGTAATGTGATTTTGCAGTGGTGATAACACTAATGCTATGGGCTATGAATTCTAATTGAAATCAAGCTTGGATTCAATTAGGGGGGAAAACTCATCAATTCCCACTGGTCTCATTGAATATCATTACAGAGAATTCTTTCCTTGGAGTCAAGCCCACTTTGAACTGTTCTCTCCTGAACTGTTTGCATGGTTTTTTGCACCCTCTCAGTTGTGCTGGTTTAATTTTTATAGAATCGCATGGTCAAACAGATCAAGGAACTGATCCAGGATTTTTAATGTTTGTATCAGCATAACTGAAAACATATTTGAAAACCAGGTGTACTTTGAGCCATCCTTGTCATCCAGCAAAGTGATTGGATTACCATCAGATTTATTACCAGGGTAAGTTAGAAGCAGGTCTGCTATTAGGGGGAGAAGATTTTATGATTTCTCCCGTGATAAAATTCAGTTAACTATTTCTGAAATTTCATTCTTATATTTCTGCATTCTGAAATTTGTTTTACCTGCACAAACCTGTAACAGCTCCATACAAGAAATGAAAAATTTCTTTACCTTCTTATCCAACTGTCATTGTATTTAATTTATGTCTAGACATGAGCAGAAGCTGTTACTGGATTTAGAAGCCTTCCTCCTCCATTTGTGCCACTCTTTGCCCAAGCGATAAATAAACATTTCTCTTAGGATCCTAGGAAATTATCTGATTGTCTACAAGGTTTTTAGCCAAGTAAAACAACAGACTAGCTGATATATTATTCATGTAAAAGAAAAAAGCAATATAATGATAGTAGTCAAACATGCTTTATAAAAAATAGCATTGTAAATTCTTCATTTTTTTCAATTACATTCATATATTTCAATTACAATTAAAATTTGTAAGTTTTAGGACTGTTAACCAGGTTGACTTTTTGAAGGTTTTTGTTTTATTCCTTTATGATCAGAGAAAAAAAATGGCATGCTCATTATAGAATATTTGTATTCAAAAGTAGTAAAGTCTATGCTCAAATGTGATGTAGTTATATGCAAAGCAATATATTTATATATTAAGCCTGGGATATGTTTTCCTGGAAAATTCTTTGTAAAGGACATAGAGATTATCAACTTCTGCTAAATTGATGTGGCAAAAATTTTTGATATGATACTTTCGTGTATTAGGAGAGTGACCAGATTAAAGGAGGTTATGTTATTTTCTTTCTCTGGACATATCTCAATATATAGAAATAAAGTTCTTACAGCTGAGACCAGCTTTCTAAATTTTTTAGTCTGTAGTTAAATTCTGAAGGCATGTGGCAATGCAGAAGTCAGTAGGGGCTAGGAAAAGGAGACATTTTTGATAAATTATTCAGGTTTTTGGGATGATATATGTCTCATACATGTAAAACAATTTTTATTTGTTGTGTTTAACCCTAGTAGGTAGTTCAGCTTGGTCACTCCCATGCAGCAGAATGGCAGAGAGAACTGGAACAGTAAAAGTCAGAAAACTAATGGGTAAAGAAAAATCTGAGCATGCAAGCAAAGCCTGCACAGGAAAGCAAGTCTTCATCAAGAATAATGGTTACTTGGAAATAAAAACACCATATGTCTAAATGTCACCCCTTTGTCCCTCCTTCCCCTCCCCCCTCCATTTTTTATCACTCAGTACAACATCTTATGACATGAAATACCTCTCATTAATTTGGACAAACTCTCCTGGCTGTGTCCCCTACCAACTCCTTGCCCACCCCCTGACACTGGAGGGGCACCATGAGAAAGAGAAAAAGCCTTGATACTATGTAAGCAGCGCTCAGCAGTGTGTTATTAACATAATTTTGATCACATATACCAAATACAGCACCATGCAAACTACCATGAAGAAAGTTAACTCTATCCCAGTCAAAATCAGTATACTATTTTTAAAAATAGAAAATCTGGGTCACCACTGTTTTAGCAAATGGACAAATTTCTAAAAACTTTTCACAAAGACTACATATCCTAATAAAAACTATGGAGAAATTTGATATCACAGTTTCTTCTGCCAGTATTTGTACTGTTGCTTCTAGTAAGAGCTCTCCCCATAACTTTCAGGGCCCATACAGCAGTTAGTGTGAAGTGAAACCCTGTTTCATGAACAGGGTTTTTCCTGTTTAAGAACTATTCTTCCATTTTAAGAATATATAATAATGACTGAGTGAAATGAGTTTGTAGGAATCATATGCTTAAAGCCATACCAAGCTAAAAAAATACACAGCTACTTAAGTACATGATAGGTTATGGATGGTGATAGTAGAATCAGAAGGTTTAGACAGGCAGAACTGAAAGTCCTTATATGACTTTTTTTTTTTTTTGCTTATGTGAGAAATAAGCCACCAAGCAAAGGTTAAAAAAATCTGCCATTCAATTACTACTTGTCTGCCAGAAATACACATTCATTTACTGTTATTAAAACTAAGCTGCTCTTTGAGTTGATTTTTCAAGGGAAGAAAAGTTGTTTGAATGTATATTACATCAGAATGGGATGGGAATCTTCCCTGATCTGAATTGCATAGGCTGATTTCTCCTGTTGCACTGTATTTGTGTGTCCCACGAATAGAAAGGGCTATTTGGAGACCTGAACCTTAAGAAATTAGGCAGGCAGAAGAGGCAGTATGTGTGTATGGAAGTATATATTCATAATGTATTCTTTCAGGTTGTGGTGGGATGACTCCACCCAACTGCTGCCTCCCGGAACAGTACCTCACTCATTCCCTTACAGTGAGATTGAAGAGACAATCAGAAACATAAAAGTGAAAAAACTTGTGGGCTTAGATAGACAGTTGAATAAGTGAAACAAAGCTGCATACACAAAGAAGGCAAATTAGTAGTTAATTCACTATTCCTGTTGAAAGATAGATGTCCAGCTGCTTCCTGAGAAGCCAGGCTCAGCACAGGTAAAGGCTGCTTGGGAAGACTGAGACCTGAGGATCAGCTCTTCCTCCTCCTTTCACTGAGTTTTCATTGCTGTGCAGACACTGTAAGGTATGGAATATCACTTTGGTCAGTTTGTGTCAGCTGTCCTGGCTGTGTCCCCTCTCAGACTCCTGTGAACCCCCAACCCACAACTATAGAATGGGAGGAAAAAAGGCCTTGATGCAGTGCAAACATGGCTTAACCACAGCTAAAAGACTGGTGTGTTGTCATCACTGTTCTAGTCACAAATTCAAACCACTGCACCGCATGGGATTATGTGATGAGAGTTAGCTTCATCCCAGCCAGACCCAGCACACAGCTGCAGAGCTTTGTACCTTCCCTCCAGCTCTGGAAATGGAAGAGAGGCAGAGGGAGACAGAGTGCTGTGCTACTGCACAGCAACTGAGAGCTTAGCAGTTCCCAGTGCCACAGAAGGCAAACACAAGGCAGAAGTTAATGACTGGAGTCAGGCTCTTGAGTAGTCAAGCAAATGTACATTTGCTTCAGACTAATGAAACTCAAGAGGAATATATGTGTTTCTAGTTAGCAACCATCTTGAAATAGAGGGTTTCAGTGGTCAAGTAGGCATTCTGTCACTGAGCAAAAACATTCAGTATTCAAGGTGCTCAGTCTCTGACAAATAGGGCTGCAGGTGACTCAAGGCAAACTCCTCATCCCTCACTATGAAGGTTTTTGCAGACTCTGCTTGCTGAACCAGCTGTGGGACCAGAGACTGATGCTTATCACAGGACCAAGATATGGCTGAGAGATGTCCTTGCTGTCATCAGAACCTGATACTTGTAAACTGGTGTGCTTCATGTTGTTTTGAAGACCTGAATATTTGGAAGTAGTGGGGTTAACAGCCATTGGAGGTGACGATATTAAGAGCAGAAAAATGCCTGTTTTGCTGCCTGCTTTGAGCTGTCCCTATAATATTAATTAGTTATTTAACTCACTTTTTCCATGATCTTTTTTGACAGCCAATGTCATTACTTCTATTCATGAATTAGGAAATAGTCCTCCACTGTGTCTACACCACAGGCATTCAAAGGGTAAACCTGGAAGTAGAATCTAATTCAACTTCTTATCCCAGGTCTGTCCCCAGAAACCTGCTGGAAGAGTTTTCACTGAGATTGAATTGTATAT
Organism: Brachypodius melanocephalos; assembly: GCA_013398615.1. Taxonomy (NCBI): domain Eukaryota; kingdom Metazoa; phylum Chordata; class Aves; order Passeriformes; family Pycnonotidae; genus Brachypodius; species Brachypodius melanocephalos. Next base: position 12,279,201 of record VZSR01003809.1, read on the forward strand.
TTTGTGAAATTCTAAGCTTTAAAACTGATGGTCTTACATACTATTAAAAAAATTAATACTGTTAATTATTATGCTTACCTTGATATGTGAAACTGTATGCCATTCCTTTTTCTTTCCTCTTAAATGGCCAAAGCCTTCAGAAGCATATCCATCAAGAAATTAATACATAGAAGTACAAGAAGAAGAGAGATGGGAGACAGATTAGATGTTGGTTCCCAAGGATTCTAAGATTCTTGTGGCAACACACCCTTCCTGTCTTTTTTGTTTCTTCTTTCCAGTGATTTCCCTGCTCCACCCACTAGTAACATGAAATTATGGCCAAGGCAGCAATGCTAAAGTTCCACTAGTGGAGCTATATTTACATGTTTTTTTCTTCAGCATTGGAAGTAAGGATGTGCACACAACTACAAAATTAAATCTTTCCCTATGCAATTTCCTATCATGTTAATTTTCCTCATTCTCAAGAGAGCTAGAAACCTGACAAGTATTAAAAAATGTAGTTTTATAAATGTCATTCTAAGATAAGTATATTATAAGTTATTTTTCAGGATTTCCTTCACTGAAGCCTACAAAATTATAACATTGGGTGTTTTTCTGGTCAAACTGAGGGTGCACCCTGAGCTGCTCCAAGCCACTACAGCAGCACTGAAGTCAGTAGCTGACAGTGACAATTCTGCACTAGTCACACACTCATGGAAAGGATTAATCTTATGCTATGTCTTGCCCAAGTTAGTATCTGACCTACATGAATTAAGCAGATTAATTTGTTGTATGTGTGGATAAGCAAGTAGTTGAAGTAAAAAAATGTGAGCTGTTATGTGAAAAGGGTTCATTTTTCCTTGTAACTAGACTTTGAAGGCTTCCACTTCAGAACAGCTTCCCTAAAACTTCAGGCTATGACTGGAGAAATAAAATAAATAAAGCAGATGAGTGTCACTTCTTTTGGCAAAAAGCTGGAAGCAAAACCTTTTGATATGCCAGAACTTTAACACAAACAAGAATCATGTTTAAGGCCAGTCAATCACACTGAGTTAGTTCAAAATGCACTTCTTTCCAGGAATGGCTTTAATCCAGGCTGCCATGTGAAAGAAAAATTTTGTTCTGCTTCAGCAGTGTGAAGGCACTGGGGCTTCTAAGCACTATCATCTTGAAATGTAATTTCCCTCCAAATGCTTGTGCTGCTTATTATCTTTCTGGTTACAGCTGAAATAAAACATTTATGTTCCAGAAGGAATGGTGGTGCTAGAACTTCTAATTAATTTTGAATGCTCTTTGAAACATTAATATGAAGATGTGCCTTGGTATGTGGCTGTGATTGTGGTATCTCAGTATATAATGTTTCCATTCACAACCAATAAATTAATCTTTCCCAGTATAGCCATCAGTTCCTTTTTAGTTTTGTGCAGTGGAGCGTAACAACATTTTTCACTCTGATATTTCCTGTATGAAAGGGTTTCTATAAAACATAGACCTCTGAGACACTTGGAGAATTATATCTTGCATAACCCAAGAATCTGAGGGAAAAGAAATACTGTTAAACACCATGAATGAATGAAGATATGATGGCTGGGTTAAATACTACAGAGGTTCAGAGACCTCTTGGAAAAATACATGTAAGTTCCCAATTAAGTACTGTGGTACCAACAGATGAAACTACCACTGTTGAGTATTTAGGATTTTAGATTGAGAGAAAGAAGCAGGCAACAATAAACTAGCCATATTCTGAAGAGCCTTGGATGGAAAGGACACAGAATCAGCTGAGGTCCCACTGAGCATGCTGGAGATTAATACATTCATATTAAAGATGAGCTAGCATAAGTTTGAACTGGGAATTTTTGTGGTTTGGTGTTGTGATAACTGGTAATTTTGCCACACTGGTGTTAGTCAAGCTGGGTTTAAACTAACTTCACAAGTTACATGACTGATTGACATTGACATTCTCTCTATACCAAGAACAAAACACTATTGTCTGAAGTTTAGTTCACTTTTAAGTGACAGGAAAGCCAGTTAGGAAGACATTGAGTGAAATATAGCACAGTAAGCCAAAATCAAGAACTAAAAAAAGTTAATTTAAGAAAAAAAAAAGTTTCTACAGAAATTTATTTTTTTATTAAGACCATAAAAGTTTGACATACTTTAAAGTGCTGAAAATATTTGGAAAGAATTTAAGACCAATACAGATGAAACTAAAATAAGCTAATATAAAACTTGCTTGCTGTTCATTCTAAGTTCTGCTAATTTTAAAACTAATTCTGTATGGACTTACTTCTGAAGTTAAGTGAACAACAAGACATTCTAAAATCATTACTATCAAAAATAGCAGTAAAAAGACAGACCTGTCAAAACCTTTGCTTGGATTTGGACTTTAAATTTAAATCTTTGCACATTGTAAGACAGGAATTACAAAATACAAGAGGGATTCTGGGAAAGAACAAAATAATTTTCTCCTAAGTAATTGTAACCAGACGTTTTGATGTTTCAGTTCTGGGGCCTGGTTTGTTTTGCTTGTGTTTTGGGGTTTTTTTCCTCACTGAACTAAAATTCCAGGCAAACAAATTTCCTTTTGTGGTGATTTTCATTTGATGTATTTGTCTATTCTACTATACAGGATTCAATCTATACTACTCTGAACTTGTCCCCTTTTAGCTAAAAGTGGCTGTTTCTACAAAGGAAATAATTTTTCCTTTACTTTTTTTCTACCTCCTTTCTTTTTGTTATGAGCTGGCCCTGGCCAGCAGCTAAGAACTCACAGAAACTCATTGCTCCCTCCCCTAGCCCAACCAAGTAGGACAGGGGAGAGAATAGAAAGACTGAAACTAATAAACTCATGGATCAAGATACGGACAGTTTAATAGGTGAAGGAGAAGAAAAAAAAGCTACACAATGCAATGTAATCATTTGCCATCTCCCAGGAGCATACAGATGCCCAGATAGTCTCCACATAATGGCCACCTTGGAAACCAAGGAGCTCCACATCTTTCTTCCTCTAGCCCAGTTTTAATGCTAACTATGATGTTACATGCTACAGAATTTCCCTTTGAAAAAAACTAGGACAGCTGTCTCAGACAACTATCAACTTCTTTCTGACACCCAGCTTACTCTCTGTGGAGGGATGGGGGAGCACAATGATAAGGGAGAAACCATTGATGCTGTGCAAATGATGTTTAACTGCAGCCAAAACACTGGTGTATTATCAATTCTGATTTAAGCACAAATCCAACCCACAGCACCACAGGAGTTACTATGAAGACAGTTAACTCAATACCAGCCAGATTCTGTACAGTCCTAGAAGAACTTGCCCATTTTCCAGGCCACTGAGTAACTGCATGTATAAAACATATCCTATTGTTTGTTACAGTCTTTGGCTTTCTAAATTTTTTGTTCCAGAACTGAGAGGTAGGGAGGTGTTATATATCCACAGTTTATAAAGTTATTTGTAGTCTTTCAAGGTAAGACTAAAGGCATGAAGTTAGATTTGTTTCAAATAAAATTTGTTCCCTCCAGAGCTTGGTTGGAGGACCATAAGATAACCACAGTGTTGGAAATGCACAAGTACTTTAATAAAATAAAAAGTAACTGCTTGGTTTATTTTTTTTCTGTCCTAAAGATTCAATAATAGAAATGGAAACGATTGCTGTCCATGTAGCAACCATTACCTACTTAAAGAGCTTTGATACTTCCCAGCATGGATGGGGTTGCTGAAAAGAGAAGCCAGTGAATTCACTCCTATTAGTGAGCTGGGACCAGAAAATGTGGTGGTGTTGGAACTTCCATGCTGTGCAAATTAGTGCCTAAATTACATCGGCCTCTTATAGGTACTGTTAATACAGTGGGTTTTGCTGTTTCTCTATCAGATGAAATTAATGGTAATTCAGCAAAACAGCAATAATAGACCTGTATTTTTTGTGTCCTACAGCTGAGCTTCATTAAAAGCTTTAGTCTAAAGCTCCACCATGGGAAGTCTCACAGAGCTAAAATAGGAGGTCTCTTAAGAGTTTTCATTTCAAACTCAGGTTGTATCTCATAAGCACTCTTTAGTGATTTTTGTTGTTGTTGTTGTTAGGACTGGGGTGTTTTGGGGGTTTTTGTTTGTGGCTTTTTTTGTTTGTATCTTCTTTCCTTCCAGTGATACCTTTTTAAAAAAACTTTCCAATTGCTTTGGGGAAAATAAGGCTTAGCTCACAAAGCTTAGTTTTAATGGGCTGTAAGAGGGATAGAATTGTGGAAGGGGAAGATAGGGGCAGACTAAAGTAGGGGCTGAATGTCATCTCACATTCATTGCTGCAGAGATGGATGCAATTTATAGGAGGAGCTGCAAAGCTGTTTAATAAAGCTATTTAATTTCATTCTATATTTCTGGGTTCCTACGGAAGGGGAAACAGAAAGTCTGTTTATCAGCATGGGAATGCCTGTGAATTTATGGGTTGAACAGATCTTCTTTTGAGGACAAATTCCTCTAAAATGTAAAAGTTGGTAGGATAATAGGCAACCTCACAATTCTGTAGGTCTGATACAGTAGGAATACTTAAATAAGTAGTTGATTTGCATTTTGATTAGATGCTTTGGTTACAACTTGCATAATTTTTCTGGAGGGTGTGGTGTTGTACAAATAAGAGGTCACCAAATCTTCACACCTACCAGCCCCTCCCATGTCTCTGTTTCACGTAGAGAAGACATAATAAAAAATCCAAGAAGATTCTGTGTTACCTTGCAGCCAAAGCAGCATCTCAGGTTTCAGTTTTACAGAATTCATTACCTTGTACTCATTTTGCATGCACACATTATTGATCTGCTCATTACCATTCTTAAATCCTTTTTTACTTATCTAGTAATTCCAGGGCTGGTAATCTCAAGGCAAGGCTTTGCAGCAGGAATGAACTTAATTCAAGCATTTTGTTCACAGTGGATCAATTACAATAGTCACTCACTATAAAAGTTTGCATTCAAAGAACATTAAAGTTATAAATTAAATGAACAGGTTCCAATGTGCTCGTAATCAGCCTTCCCATAGTGTGTTTAGCTGGGATGCAGCTCTACAGTGTAACAAGAATGACACTGGTGTATTAAGACCAGGGTAAAAAACACAACACTCTGAAAATACCCCAAGGGATAACAGTAGAAACACTGCAGGAATTTATCTAAAGGGAAAAATGAAGTGGAAAATGCATGACTGTGTGTCACTACAAATGACAAGAAAGTGTCCTAGTTGATAGGATTTGGAGTTGTGGTTTGAGTATACCCACTTTTATTTCTGATACTGCTCTGCTGGCTGAGCTAACAGCTTGCTGTGCCTCCATTTCCCTGTCCATTGAATAAGGTTATGGTGTTTTTCCAAGAATATTGTAAATCTCCAGCAGATAGCTATTTCTCACATATCCAAACTCACTTTTCCACCAAATCCCAAGTGAACTTCCCAAAGGATAGGAAGAAAAGAAAAACAAAAAAGAAAAAATAACTTTAGTAGAATTTCAAAGCAGACAATATATCCTTCTCTTTGTAGACAGATCAGGGCTTTTTGCTTTTGGATTTCTTTTTGGCTTGTGCCACTTGCTGTTTTGTACTGTTAAGTGAAAGCAAAGTTCTTGTGTATTTTAATATCTTTCTTGAAGGCAGAACAAATCAGAGTTTACATTTTACATTAAATGATCATTTCTTTATGAATTCATTTACAACAATACAATTTCTTTGAGAAAGTCAAAACAACATCCAGTACTTTGGGCCAAATGTACATGCAAATGGGGTATATTTTTATGATGAGGACATTGTCTCAGCCTTCACCTCATGCAGTAAATTCACACTGTTGTATGTAGTAGATGTGATAAAGTAGATGTGAAATTCATGCCTGATCAGGTATCATGTAGAATTAAGAAGCAAACATTTGGGTTTGTTTCTGTTAAAACTCAAGAAGATAGAGGCTTTCCCCAAGACTGCAGATTTCTTCCTCAGAACCTCTGAAGCAAAGCATGCACCAGCAGAAGCACAAGGGCAGAAAAGCAATGGCCCCTCTCTATCCCCACAGAACTGAATTTTAAACTCAAATAAATTGCATCTATCAAAGTATGGGCAGCAGCTTTGCATATGCTCTTATCTCAGTGTAGCTTATGGATGTGGGTCTCCGTGTTTATTTCCCATTTTACTGTGCCATCCCATTTTCTATGTCAGTGGTTTCATCATGGGAGCACAGTTTGTTTGAAGTAGCTGCCTAAGCTAAATAACCTAACTAAAAGTGAAAGGAAATTGAGTTGATTTGGGATTATCTCCATTCTCTCTTTTGTGCACTCTTCATTACAATTTGATTCCTGTTTTCATCTCTTGTAGGAAATGTTTTAACCAATGCAATCAAAATCTATGATCACATAGTCTAAGATTGCTCATAACCACTACAAGTGCCTAGAATTACTTTTTATTATAGATTTTTCAGGATTTCCAGGAGTTAATGCACGCATACATACAATATAAACATATGGAACTATATGCAAAGCTTCTTATTTACTCTAATAGGAAATTTTGTGTATGGAAAGTAGAAAATACTGCTGGTTTTAACTGTTTCATATATTGCCTTCAAGCAAATCCAAGCTCTGAGATTTTTTGAAATTCCTGAATACTGGGATGTGACTCGAAATCAGTTTCTTAATTAGTGAACAATTTGTATTTACTACAGCTTGAATTTAGGTTCCTCATATTGAATACCTTCTGCATCGGCTGTTCACCAGTGAAAGTGAGCTAGCTGGGGGCATCAAGGTTGGAGGCAGTCTAGACTGCAGTGGTCATGCATTGGTGAAGTTTGTAGTCCTGAGGGATATGGGTCATATAAGGAATAAAGTTAAGACCCTGACCTCTAGGAAGTTTAGGAATTCTAGCTGTAAGACTTCCAACTCTTCAGGGAGATAGTGGGATTCCCTTGGAGGCTATGGCTCAGAGCTGGCAGATCTTAAAGGAAAGTCTTCCACAAAGCACAACAGGTAGCAATCCCCAGGAGAAAGAATCCATTAAGGAAGGCAAGAGCCCAGTGATGTAGGACATACAGCTGACACCAAAGAAGGCTTCAAGCATCAGCACTTTATTGTTTTCCAGTACAACCTTTTATACCCTTCATCTTACATGCATTACACCTGTGTGCCCTATCTACACTCTTGTGAGTGGTCAGTACACCTCAGCACTCCATGTTTTATTGCCTTCAATACTGTTCACCAGTCCTACACAGTTATAGCCCATTAGGGATGAGGCTTGGCAGCAGCCCCATTCCCAATCACCACAAAGTGTTTGCATGTAGCCCAGCATGGCTGAATAGAGGTCTGCTGGACAAAGTAAAGGGAAAGAAGCAAATGCATAGATAGTTGAAGCTAGGACAAGTGACCTGTTGATAAAGTGTGGCTGTGTAGGGATGCGGTGAGAAAGGTAAGGTAAAGCTGGAACTGAACCTGGAAAGGGATGTAAAGAATAAGAGGGAGGGCTTCTATAAGTGTGTTAACCAGAAAAGGAAGGTGAAAGAAGGTGTACGCCCTCTTGATGTACAATGCTGTAAAACTGGTAACAATAGAGGTCCTGGTTTGGAAAGACAGGTGTCTGCCAGGGAAAGCCAGAGCCCTCCTCGGAGTGGAGAATGTAAACCCCCTCCCTCCAAATTATTATAATTTTGAATTAAAAATCAAGCAAAAATACGGAAATAGGAATAAAAGTTCTTTATGAGGAATATTAAAAATAAAAATATAGAAGTATAAAAAAGCAAACAAACAAGAAAGGAAACACTGACAGAGTCAGAATACAACCTGACACCCTGTTGGACAGGGTGTTGGTAGCAGACCAATTGAGTCCTCCTGGAGTGACAGATGTGGCTGTGTTGGGGCAGAGATGATCCTGTTTAAGGGTGTAGTTTTCTTTGAACGTCCAGTAGTGGTGAGATGGGTCCAGTCTTCCTCTGGGAAATCCAGTGGAAACAGGCTGTCCTGCTGTTCTGAACCTCAGGTTTTATCCAGGGAGGAATGTTTGGTTCCTCTTTCTGGGTGGAGCATCTCATAATGGGATGATGTAATTTTATCAATCATGTAGTGAGCCTTAATGGCTCATTAACAGCAGATATTTCCCTGGGGCAAAGATGGGTTGTGGAAGAGATAAAGAACACTGCCCTACCTGGTTTTAACAGCTGGCCCATTAACAGAAGACACTCATGCCCTCCCCCAGAGTCATGAGGAATGGGTCATAGAGGAGATAAAGAAAAACACCTCCCCGAACACTTTCAACAGATGGGAATAGAATACATCTTTCATTGCAACCCAAGACAATGGATGAGAGGAAGGCTGGGATACTCAACAGCTTTTTTGCCTGTCTTCAACAGCAACATCTCTTCCCATACCTTTTGAGTGGATAAACAGCAGGATGGGGAGTGGAGTGAGAGAACAAAGTCCCTCACACTGTATGTAAAAATCAGATTCATGACAACCTGAGGAGTTTGAATGTTTATGGAACCTGATGAGATCTGTCCCAGACTCCTGAGGGAATTGGCTGATGCAGTTGCCAAGACACTCTCCATGATATCTGAAAATTGGTGGTGTCAGGTGAAGTCCCATGTCACTGGAAAATGGGAAACATTGTACCCGTCTTTAAAAAGGGTAAAAAGGATGATCCTGGGAACTACTGACCTGCCAGCCTCAACCTCTGTGCCTGGGAAGATGCTGGAACAGGTCGTCCTAGAAGCCATGCTAAGGCACATGGAGAACAGGGAGCTGATTTGGGACAGCTAGCACAGTTTTACCAAGGGCAGGTCCTGCCTTTCAAACCTAGTGGCCTTCTATGATGGAGTGACTACATCAGTGGACAAGGGAAGGGTACAGGTCTCATTAATCTGGACTTCTGTAAAGCCTTTGACAATGCCACAACATCCTTCTTGCTAAATTGGAGAGAAAGTGATTTGATGAGTGAACTGACTGCTAGATGGATAAGAAAGCAGTTATATGATCACATCCAGAGGGTAGTGGTCAATGGCTCAGAGTCCCAATGGACATCACTGAAGATTGTTGTCCCTCCAGGATCCATATTGAGGCCAGTGTTATTTAACATATTCATTAATGACATAGACAAAGGGATAAAGTGCATCCTCAGCAAGTGCACCAACCTGAGTGGTGCAGTTGACACACTTCAAGGAGAGGATCCAGAGGGACCTGGACAAGCTCAAGAAGTGGACCCATAAGAATTTCATGAGGTTTAACAAGACCAAGTGCAAGCTGCTGCCTATGGGTCAAGGCAACCCCTGCTATCACTACAGGCTGAGGGACGAACAGATTGAGAGCAGATCTGCTGAGAAGAACTTGGGCATGGTGGTGGATAAGTGAGATGAGCATTGAGCCACTGCTGCCCCTCTACTCTGCTCTGGTGAAAGCCCACCTCCAGTGCTGCATCCAGCTCTGGGGTCCTCAGCACAGGAGGGACATGGACCTGTTGGAGAGCATCCAGAAGAGGACCACAGAGTTGATTAGAGGGATGGAGCATGTCTCTTATTATGAAAGGCTGGTAGAATTGGGTTGGTTTGTCTGGGAAAAACAAAGCCTTATGGGTGACTGTCCTGGTTTAGGGCAAATTTCAGAGAAAATCCCTGAATAAGGTCCCTCTGGGGTGCAAACCCAAACAGCCCAGCCCCCAGCTGGTCCAGGAAAAGAACTTCCTTGGAGAAAAGTGGAGAAAACTATTTATTTAACAAACAAAGTGCCCACAAGCATAAAGATTGAATAATATGAAACAATAAAACCTCTAGTAAGATGGCAAATTGAGAAAGTCCTTGCCGTGGGTGTAGCTCGACTTGGTCAGGCCTTCATTTGTTCCTCCAGAGGTCCAGGCCCTGGTGGGCCGCGGGTGGGAGCTCCCCAGTGCTCCTCTGGGTTTTTCAGTCCAGAGCAGGTTTAAACAGTCCCCAGAAAAAGGGGAAAAAAAAAAAAAAAAAAACAGTCCATGAAGCTTTTTTGCCTCAGCTAGCTAAACTAACAAAAAGCAAAAAAGATCTCTATCTGGCCACTGTCTATGCCTCCGATGAACAACACCGACCAGAGGGAGAGGAATGTGGAGGAGTGAATGCTGTTTTCAAAACAAACTCTGTGCTTCTGCTTTCCCTGCTTCACTCTCAGAACCAGAGATAAAGGTACAGAACTCACTATACAGCACACACAGAACAGACGATTGGGGATACAAGCATCATAAAGTCACCCTAGGACAGTGGCTGAATTGTAGCCTTTCAGTACCTGAAGGAAGCCTACAAGAAAGATGTAGAGGGATGTTTTACAAGAGCATGTAGTGACAGAACAAAAGGGAATGTCTTCAAGCTGACAGAGAGTAGGTTTATATTAGATATTAGGAAAATATTCTTTACTCTGAGGGTGATGGGGTACCAGAAGATGTTGCTCAGAGAAGCTGGGGATTCTTCATCCCTGAAGCTGTTGAAGTCTAGGTTGGGTGGAGATCTGAGCAATTTGGTCTAGTGAAAGGTGTCCCTGCCTATCAAAGGGGGGTTGGACCTAAATTATTTTTAAGATCACTTCCAGACAAAACTACTCTCTGATTCTACAACTCTATACAGCCTTCAAAATGTAAGTATGAGACACAGAGGTGAATTTGGAAATCAGTTTAAAATGCATGTACACAACTGGTTTTATATTGTATTTATCCAGTTGAACAGATACAAGAAGTATAAAAATTGAATTCAGCAATGAATTCAGCAACTCATGATAGGAGATTTTCATTCTGATACTTTTCTCTCAGGTTACTTGTGGTATCATGGAAGGTTAAATGCTGACATATTTTTATATATACTACTCCTCTAAAACTTCATAGACAATGACAACTTCTGTCATAAGGAACATTTGGTTACAATTTTATATCGGCAAGTTGAAACACCACTAAAAACATCATATCCAGCATTACAAGGAGAGAAGAAATACATAGTCATTGCTCTTTCATATTTTTTCTGAGGTACAGTGGAAACTGCACATTCAGCAAGACTACAGTACAGTTGACTAGATGAACAAAAAAACATCACCAAAGCTGTCATTTCAATTTCTTACTCATTTTTTCTCTTTCTCTTTTTCACAGCTTCTGCTGAAAGGGCTTATACGCCATCTCCTAGACGACGGCAACCTGTGAATAAAAATTCTCTATGTCAAAAATGTGTAGAGAAATGGAAAAAGAAAATGACTAGTGAAAAAACATCAGACATCCCTTATCAGGACCTATGGATACTGGCTTTAGCATATACATTAAGAAAATGATGACACATGCTGTAGCACTGCTTTTGGCACTTCTCCTGGTGCTGGAATGGTAAGATCTCATCTCTGTGAAGGATTTTAAGGTTATCTTCTATGAATGCAATGAGTAACCATTCAAATAAAAAAATGTGCTGTTCTCAAAGGAAATTCAGAAACCCCTGCTTTTCAAAACAATCACAGATTTTTGTTGCTCAAGTCTGGTAATTTGCGTAGAAAAACCTCCTTGGTCACTACAGTTTATTATACAAAACAAGAGCTGGCAGAAATGGTAATTTTTAAAAACTGGAATATTTCATTTGCTGCATGCTAGGAGAGACCTGGGAAAACCCCACTTGTTCTGAATAAACGATTTCTTTAAAGAAATAGCTCTGTCTTCATGCTTCCCTATGGACACAATCAAAGTTTATCCCACTTGGTGGACAGCATTTAATATCAAGGGCCATGAAACAGGATTAGGGCAGTATCGGCCAGTGAAGTCCTACAGTCAATTACTCTGAGACATCACTGGTGATGAAATTCATGAAATTTGAGAAGATTTCAGGAATTCTAAATTCAAGCTGCATCCAGAATTGTGACTTTCAGACTTGAAGTTGATATCAAAATTCGCCAGACAGAAATTTTCTAACAGTTTTGAGAATTCAAAAGCAGACATTCTTTATTGCAGTGAACTGGTCATTCAAAGGGACCTTCCTCTAATGGAGTGTGCCAAGTGTCATGTGAACAGAGTTTTCATCATACATATTAATTACATATTCATTAGCTCTATTTCCTTGATGCATATGTATTACTTTATTTTACATAGTCCCACCCATTATCAGAAGTGTCAGTATGGTTCGTTGGGGATCTTCTTTGGGGGTCTTCAAAGTTCAGTGTCCTTTTTAGGTAGCTGTTCCTGAACCCCCACTTTTGAGTAAGCACAATGTAATTGTTTTGCATAACTTCTACTTGGTCAGCCTCACAGAGATCAGCTGGCATGCTGCTTGTCTTGCATAACTTCTGTTTGCTTAAGTTACATTCTTTATCTACTTCTCCAAGGCTCCAGTTGCTCTGTTCTATTGTTCTTAGAGTAAAATGCTATTTTGTTCTATTGTCCTTTTCAAAGTGTTAATATCTAATTGCAAGTTTGTGGACAATGGCAGAACAAATGACATACATGAGATAGAGTTGGACACAATGAAATATAACAGCCTTACTCTTTATTTGGATGTCTTACTAGCTACAGGTTTTCTGTTTTCAGTTGGGACAGAGTTCTGTTCTTAGTAGCTGGTACAGTGCTGTGTTTTGGATTCAGTACTTGAATGATGTTGATAACACACTGATATTGTAGTTGTTGTTTGGTAGTGCTTACCCTAAGTCAAGGACTTTTCAGTTTCCTGTGTTCTGCCAGTAAGGAGCTGCACAAGGAGCTGCAAGGAGCATGGCCAGAACAGCTGACCAGAACTGACCAAAGGAATATTCCATACCATAGAATGTCATGCTCAGTATGTAAATATGGGTTGGGTTTTGGTGGGTTTTTTGTTTATTTTGTTTGTTTTAATTGTGATCAGTTTGTGTGGTACTTGTTGGCTGACAGAGGAGGAGGAGAATTTGATGGAAGACAGCAGCACTGTATTTCTGAACAACTCTGTCTTTTCATAACAGATAGCATAAAACTACACTACGGGGTTGAGTGTAGGATGATACACAATCAGACTAATCATGGTCTGTCTGATAGCAAGCACTGCCATCCCTGTTGCTTCAAGTTACTTGCTCTACAGGTTTCCTAGAGTTCTGAAAGTTGCTTTATTTGAAAGATTTCATATTTGTTATGTGTAACTCTTACATTTCCTGAAGTTCTTTTATTGTGCCTTTGAATATTTAAAAATCCTTTTATCTTTACCAATATTAGTAAAGGAGATAAAAATTTGACAGATAACTCCTTAGTTATAACACTCCATATTCATGCAAATATTTATTCAGTTCCCGTACATGCAGAACTTTAAACATCTGCTGAGGCCATTGAAATTCACTTTTCTTCAGTGAATTATCTCTCTAAGGAGTTGCAAGCCAAATGTGCTTATTCAGATATGATGAAAACTTGCTAGCAATGCAACCTTAGCTTTTAGCATATCAAATAAAACTAAACTTGTTTATTATATGTATTCTTAAACTCACTTTTCTTACATTAACAAAAGAATAGTAATGCCTTCAAATTATCTGTCTGATAAAAGTTGTGTTAGTGATGTATGTGTGTGAGAGTGATGGGAAATACAGGCACAGGGAATAGCTTCCCTTGATTTTTGTATGACTTGTCCATGTCTCAGATGAAACATTTGGTTCCCTTAGAGACTCAATTTCACTAAAATTTTAATATATCCAGTCACAGAGTTTTTAACAGCTACTGAATATAATAATAAACTGAGAATTGTAGACAGAAACTATGTGAGTTACAAAGAAGTGTAATGCCTTGTAACTTAAAATAACACAACATGTCAAAGAAATTTTGAAACAACACACATATTCTGAAAATGAATACTTAATATCAGTGTAGTACTATCCCAGGCAGGAACTCATTTGGGGATGCTTTCTCACAGTCCCTGTGAAATTCTGCCCTCCCTCCCTAGCAGAACTACAACTCTCTTCTTACAAAATTGGATACAACCAAACTCTTAGACCTACCACACAGAGTGCAGCTCTCATGATAAAGTTGCACTGTGCTGGGCAGCTTCTTTCTTTGTCCAGGCTAAGAAAGAGGCAGAGCTGTGGCTTTTAAGAGGAGATGGCATGCTTCACCTCCACTCTCAGGCTACAAAGGTTTTATTATTATATGTGATTAAAGAGAGGGTCTGCCTTTTCAAATAACACTGGGTATGATGATTTATGAAATAACTTTAAAACTGTGGTTGAAGAGGTGAATTACATATTTAATTAGGTTTACACTGATGTTTTCACAACCAGTTGGTTATGAAAGGTTATTCACATACCTTCTCGCATACCTAGTCTTATGCTAGCTTAATGTTTGAGAGATGTTGTCTGTACTTGTCATCCTTACTGAACATATAAGTTAGTCATGCATGCCCAAAAATAGTTCTTCTAGGCCAATACTTCATTTGCATGCTTAGAATTCAAGGAAATTGTGGCTTTCAAAGTGAAGACACTCAGCGGAAAAACTGAAAATTTATTCGAATGACATGATCTAAAATTATGCCTCTGAAAATCATTCTTCAAGGGTTTGGATGAAAGAACCGGTTGAAAATATGGGCATCCAAAACTATATATTTGCATTGTGATCAACTTAATTTTTGAAGGCCCAGTGCTTATCTCCAGTGTATGTAATAAAAGCTGTGAGTAAACTGTATTGAGATTCTTACATGAAAGGATTTTTTAAAGAACTGAACCACAGAACACTGACTTTTTTAATTCCCATTTGCTTAGGCAGATTTATATCAGTTCTCAAATGCAAAACAGAAGATCTAAGTCAAGCCTTTTAATAATTGCCTATTGCTAACCTGGAATTCAATATATGTGACAGTTCTTCTATTGAGAAAACATCCATTTTGGTCCTCTCCTTGCCAACGCATTTTTTCTGAGCCTTCAATTCCCTGAAAATCAGCTATGAGGAAGAAGATTGGGTAAGATTAATAATATTAATTTTCTCTGCCTCCTAATTTACATGAGAGAATGCAGTTTTCATGTCTTCCTCGCACACTGTCATAGCAATTTTTCCAGGCACCTGCTGTCATAGGCTTAGCTCAGTGAAATGATTCTGTCTTCATGCATTCAATTACACTCATTCTGTTTCTACTCATAAAGAACCTAAAATAAATGGCAGGAGGTACATGTAGACTCAAATTAGATGAATCTCTCCAATATGTTGGTTTTAAGATGTTTTGGTTTCATCCTTCTTTTACAGAGAAAAGGTACAAGAATAAGTATAGCTAGTATAAACATGTTGGCTACAAGAATGTGGAGTAATGAGCAGATTAATACACACTGAAGACATGCCTGGAGGCTGAGTTTTAATTTGAACAGTTTATATAAGCCTTTTTGCTTCTTTTCATGTGTATACAATTTTAAGAATAAAATTATGTATCCGACTGAAATATCTGTAGAGTTATAAAAGTGCCCAAAGGAAAAAGCTGAGTGTATATGAATACATACAAAACAGCTTCCACAGCAACATTCTCCTCAGGAGAGGAAACAACCATATTATCAAAAATGTAAGGAAAACCATAAAATTGAAGGTTCATATGAATTTTAGACACTAGATAATTTAATGAAATAATATTATTCCCTGATTTTGAGACTTCTTTAAAATTTCACTGTGTTCTTTTCTGGATGTTTATAAAAGCATAAATATTGCTGTCTTGTTTGTGGATTTTGTTGTTGTTGTTGTTTTGGTTTCTTTTAAGAAAGAATATTGACAGAAAATGAAGTGCTTGAATGTACTTAAATTAAAATGCTTGCCAATCTTAAGTAAGTTTCTTGATGTAGGTTCATTCAATGACATTACATACAGCCATGTGATTAAATAGTTTTCCTCAGTTTCATCATATAGCAATCATGGAAGGGTTGACATCAACCACTTAAGGATTTCCTTAAGGATTTGCTTTATGCCAGACACAATATAGGTGGTAAAGCTTCCAACAGGCAGTAAAGGTGCAACCTTTTCTAACAAAAATTACAAGGCACAACTGATTAGTTAAAATAGATACATGATAGGCAACAGAAGTTTATTAATAAAAGAGAAAAAATCTTATTAATATTTTGCAGACAAAATTTTCTTTGACGTTTATAATTCCAGACATATCAGTTAAGGTTAATTTGGGCTGTTTTCAAGAGATATGGTGCAGTGGGTTGATCTTGGCTGGCTGCCAGATGTCCACACAGTTGCTCTCTCACTCCTCCTCTACAAGAGGATAGGGAGAGAAATAAGACAAACAAAAGCTTGCAGGTCAAGATAAAGACAAGAAAATCAAGGATCAAATACCATCATGAGCAAACCAGACTCAATTTGGGGAAAACTAATTTATTGCTTATAAAAATAGAGTTGAATTAGAAGACTCACAGAAACATTGAAAGTTTTGGGCTAGAAGAGATCTTCAGAAATCATCTAGTCCAATTCCCCTGCCAGAGGACATCCTTCACTAGACCAGGTTGCTCAAAGTCCCATTCAACTTGACCTTGAACATTTCTAGGTATGGGGTATCCACAAGTTCTCTGGGCAACCTGTGCCAGTGTCTCACAAACATCATCATCCAAAAAATTATATCCAAAAATTAATTTACTCTCTTGCAGTTTAAAATTATTTTTCCTCTTCTTGTCACTGTAGGCATTGGTGAAAACCCTCTTCCTGACTTTCTTGCAATATCCCTTTAGGGCTCCTTATAAGAAAGGTTGCAATAAGATCTCCCAAAAACTCTCATCTCCAGGCTAAAAAACCCCATCTCTCTTGGATTTTCTACACAGAGGTGTTCCAATTCCCTAATTATTTTTATGGCCCATCTCTAGACCTGCTTCTAACAGGTTTGTGTCTTTCCTGTGCTGGGAACCCCAGCGCCAGATGCAGTACTCCAAGGAGAGTGTCATCAAAGCAGAATAGAGAGGGAGAACCACCTCCTTGTACTTGCTGGGCAAGCTCCTTTCTATGCAACCCAGCGACCATTGATTCCCTGGGCTCCAAGTGCAGGTTGCCAGCACACGTCCAATTTTACATACACCACTACACTATTCTGCAGAAAAAGCACAATCATTCAGAGCTAATGTAAACATGTCACTAGATGCTATCAGCCTACTACTGCTTTTATTTTCAGTTTTAATACACAAAATAATTGAAATAATTCAAAAGCATGGATGAAAGTACAAACCATACATATATAGAATCACAGAGTCATAGAATGCCTTGGATTGGAAAGGACCTTAAAGATCATCTAGTTCCAGCATCCCTGCCATAGGCAAGAAAAATAATTGAGAAAATACTAAAAATGTGGGTTGACCCTAATGCTCAAACTGTTTTTTTTCCTGTTGACACAGGTGGAGCTACTGGAATAAAGAGAAAAAAGGTATACAGGGAAGCTGCCAGTGCAAGTTTCTGTGGCAAGTTTGACTGACTCTTTTCTTATATTTACTTGAATTTTGACTCTAAGATAAGTAAACACAGCCCTATTGTCGTTGATCCTGCCTCCTGATGACCAGAATAGCTAAAGACATTTGATTTCATGTAAGACTTTTTGCTCTTCAGTATCAATATTTACTCATATGCACAACTCAGTCTTTCCAGCACAAATGAGGGCTTTGGAACAGAGCAATCTGCAGAATATTGTTCAAGGAAAATGACAAGGTAACACATCTTTTATGGTTTTACTTTGTACATATTTATGTCATTAAAAGTATATTATAGAGGCATTTGCAGAAAATGTATCCTGATCAAAGCATGTTACTTTGAAGAAATTTTAAAAGCATTTACAGGGAAAAAGCAAAACACAATAGTTATTTCTAACTCCAGTGAAGTTCAGTGTATCTTAGCAAGCATGTATTACCAGGTGAGAAGGATAAAATTCTAAAATTGTCATTCTGACATGCCATTTTAAAAGTCTTTAAAAAGGAAATTCCCTTCATCATTTTGTAACAGATTTAGATGTGAATAGTAGACCCAAGATATTCCTACTATGTGCATCTGTTCCATCAAACGCTTTTTCCCTTAAGGACAGGAAATTGCACACTACAGCCTGAAATAGGAAATAAATTGAAAGCTGAAGACATTGAACAGGGCCCAAAAGGAAAGGAAAGAGCTGTTGGCAATTTCCTCCTACATAAACTCTTAGCCATCATCAAGATGAAATAAAACTTCACCGGCAAACTGGTGATGTCAAGTGCACAGCACAACTTTTATGATTGACAGTCAGTTTGTGTTTCCATGGTCAGCTAAAAAAAAGAGGTAAATTACCATTATGTGCAATTTTGACTTCTTTGAGTTAACACAAGATGTGATGTTCTTTATATAAGGAGATACCTTCTTGTGCTTTAGCCCTTAGAAAAAATATTTAAAAATACAATAATTGTAGTTACTGCTCTGAACATGACACATACATTTCTCGGTGTGATTCTGGTGTTACTAATCCTTTTCTCACTTGTCCACTTGTCTGCTTCTGGTGATTTTAGTGCCAGGCTGAAAATATCTATTTTTGTAAAACTTTGTTACTTTATAAATAGTCTAGCCCACACATAAGATGCAACCTTGTCATCTGGAAGATTAGAAACTCTCAAGTCTCACAGTTCCAAAGCAGAACTTAATAAAAATTTAGTCTCCTCTCCCTTTCCTTTGTATGAAAACTATTTAATGAAAGTGCTCCATAGCATAAGAAATAAATATGCAGTTTCAAACACAAATGGGATTTTGTCTACAATGTGTTTCACAATCAGCCTGTGTGGCATATATATCCGGAGATATT
The DNA here is from genome assembly GCA_013398615.1 of Brachypodius melanocephalos. Classification (NCBI taxonomy): domain Eukaryota; kingdom Metazoa; phylum Chordata; class Aves; order Passeriformes; family Pycnonotidae; genus Brachypodius; species Brachypodius melanocephalos. The sequence continues at coordinate 12,297,880 of VZSR01003809.1, forward strand.
TGAAAGAAACAATGAAAATTTCTCTAAAAAAACTCAGTGTGTCTTACTATAGAGTATATTTTAATGGTAAAATCTGTGATAAGAACCCATGTGATCCATTTTTATGGTAATGCTTGTGGCAAAGAAAGGAGGTGACAGATGGTTTCTTTGCTATCACTCCAACTAGCATCCACCAACAAAGTAACACAGCATGATTCTCCTCAAATTACATGAAGACAGAGATAATTTTCCTACTTATTTTCTATTTAGAACCACACACAAAAGAAGCTTTTTATTGTAAAGCTTAATTTAAAAATAATTTTTAAAAACTCCAACAAAACAAAAAAACAGCAAAGCAAGACCAAAACAAAGAACAACTGGTTGAAATTGTTGTCAAAAAACTCAAGTTGTTATTTCAAGTAACAACAACGAAGAGTACTATCCAACCCTTAGGTACTCAAGGATTTTCTTCCTTATGACAACTGGCATATATTTCTATGAAATGTTGAGTGCTTTTTTAAAATCTATGTATAGAATTATATTTGGTCTAGAAAAGGAATGCTTTTATTGTTATTCCCTAAAAATTATGTTTGCTCTTTTATCTTTTTCAAAGATATAACAAACACTTTGAAGAGGAAAAGGGTGTTCTACACTGAAGGATCTGTTTTGCAAAATTTCCATTAAATATATTGGCATCATATGCCAGGGAAAGTCGATAGCATATGTTTTGCCAAAACAACATCACTGCACCAAATCACTTCCTGATGACTATTAATCCATTACAGAGGTTCTGATTCCTATTCCTTCTTCTGTAAACACTGTGTTGTGGTTTGAGCCACAATGGACCAATCAGAAGTTGGCTTTTTTGACTGGCGTGTCGTTTGGCCACTTGGGGAGCAGAGTGTGACTTCTGGAGGATATTCATAAAATCTCACCTGAGAGTTCAAGCTCTCTTGGACTTCTGGCCGGTGAGCAGTTAACAGCTCTGTGAGTTAGAGAGGCCCAGTCTAGGCCCCGCTGCCTCCGGGCGGCTGTGGGCTGGGCCAGGCCTCCGGGGGCAGGGGGTGGCCGGGACGGCCTGGCCTGCCTGAGCTCGGGCTTTTATGGGAGATCCACCTGGCTCGGGGACTCTCAGGCCGGGGGAGGCGATGATGTGCCCCTGTCCCAGCCCGGATCAGTTTTTAGCAGCTGTGAAACGCCCTATGAGGGGGAGCTGGCCTGAGAGCTGGCTGTGGGCCTGGGCCCTTTCCCCAGCGTGGGGAGGGGAGCCTGCAGCGGCTCCGGGCTGGGCTCGCCCTGGATGGGACCGAGGGGTGGAAGCAGGACCCTTCCAACAGCCGAGCTGCTTTGAAATCTGCCTGCCTGAATTTCTTCTCTGCCTCCCTGCAGCCTTTGAAAAAAATCCCACCTGTGCCTGGCAGAGATCACATGAGCACCGCCGGCCTGAGCAAAGACATTAACCCTTTCCTTCCTCCGTGGAAGGCAGCAAGTGAAGATGGAGAGAAAAAGACAGCATGGACTAAAGTCAACGAAAGATTTGATAAAGACTGATAGAATAAAGGGATAGAGGAAGTGAACATTTTGTCTGGACTTCTCTGGATGAATCATAGAGATATGGACTAACATCATGATGCTGTTTGGGGGAGTGCGAGTTCTAGTGAAAGCTTGTGTGTATAGACTAAGTCCCCGGCTCCTGGGATAGAATAAGGAGATCTCAGTTTTAAGATTTGAGGCCCAGCTCCTGGCCTAATAGGAGGTCTCTATTCCTTTGAGACAGAAACGATTTTAGAAGCAGAAAAAGAAAACCTTTGTTGTGTACTAGAGTAAGCATTCTTAAAATGATACCCCAAATGTGCTGAAGCCCATGAGCAGCTTAGAAAACTGCTAATGGGGTGGGACTGCACAGACCTGCAGGTCCCAGGTGGTTGCAGATTTGTGACATTGAGAGCCACCAGATTTTTTTCGTGTAGCATGGTCTCTATGAAAATTCTAGGGGGACTCCTCTCCCAAAAAAGAGTGTAAAGTTAAGTTTAATGGTTGCGGCTGACTGAAATCATGGCTTCTCTCTATGTTGTGTAGAAAAGTGAATAGTTTGTGGGGAAGGAAAAAGTCGGGTTTTGTTTCCTTTTTCTTTTTTTTTTCTTTTCTTCTTTAGTGTGTTAATAAACTATCTGTTTAGCTATAAGTTGAGCCTGTTTTGCCTTTTTCTTCCAAAATCCTATCTCATATTTAGTGAATGAAATTTGGTAAACTCAGAACCATTACACACTGGTGCTTCTTAAATTACATGAGTGTGTTTTTCTGGAGAGTGAATGTATAAATTAATATTTCATACTTGCGTTTAATTCCCAAAAACTATGATTTGTGAATGTGCACCCCATTGGAATTTTTGTGGTGTCAGTTGTGGCATTTTGATTCTGTTTTTCTCAGCACACTTCTATGTTAATGATGTAGCACTGTCTCATGTGGGAGAGAGCTGCCACAGTATCAGTCGTGATAAGCAAAGAGCACAGTTGCTTTAGACTCCCAATTCCTGGGTGTTGTATTTTCTCATAGAAGAAGGCAAAGGATGGGTAACCTTTCTAAAAGCTAACAGTGGCTGTCTTTCAACTGCCAATTTTTATTCCTAACTGACAGGCCTTGAATGCAACTCAAATATAGCGGGAGTCCAAAAAAGCGCTTTAAATAATAAATTACATTTTAAAAAGAACTAAGCTAGTAATTAAAAATATGGTCTGCAAAGTATTTTTTTCTTTTCCCTCGTGGCAACTGAGACAAGATCCCAAAGAAACTGCAATGTCAGCCCAAACCCTGAAAAACCTTCACTAGAAGCTTTGAAAAAGAAATTTGATCTGAGATTTGCCTCATGGAATGCTGAAGAGGAGGAACAAAACCTAAGCAAACAACAAAAATCCAGAAAGTTAAAATATATTTATCTATTTATTTATCTATCTATATTTATCTATATATTTATCTTTTTAAAGGGATATCTAGCCTCTAAATGAAACACTGCTCACAATCTTGGGGTTTTTTATTTGTTTTCTGTATTTTTGCCCCTGATCTGATTTGTTCATTGCTGGATTTTAGTGTATATTCTGCTCAGGAGAGAACTTGGCACATTTATGAAATACTGGGATAGATATTGTCATACAGATATCAAATAATAGCATATCAAAGGGATTCCTCTTCACACAAGAAACATGGCATTGAGTTTGTATTTCTCTATAAAGATGAGGCTTCGTGTGCAAGTCCTTGACAAACTGCTTTACTCTTTGCCTGTGATGGTTAGCTGTGGTCTTTCGGGGACTATAATTCAACACTTGCATCTCCAGCATCTCTAATGTTTGCCATTCAAGCTAATTTTTAAATGCTTGGTTCCACTCTGGAATTGTCACTGCTGAGGTGGGTGCCTTAAGCTGTTTTTGAAGGGTCTTCAGATAGTCTGGTGCTAGTGAATAGCACAGAAAACATGTTAATAACTTAACACACACACAAAAAAAATCTGGTTTTGTAAAACTCCTGTTTGCAATTGCTAAACTTAAAAATTCCAGCTTTGTAGTAGAAAGTGGGATTTTTTTTAAGTCTCATCATTAAGGTAGCTAAAACGGAAAAAAAATTGTTGAAGTAGAACATTATGATTTACTGAGAAAAAAATTGCTTTGGATATGTAAGAAAGGGTTTCTACACCATGAACATTTTGTATATTCTGGTTTTATTTTTTCCCTAGTTTGTAAAAAAGGATTTTTTGAAAATGCTTAAAATTTCTGCAGGTTATGGGAACTATTTTATTCCTTAATCTAATATCATCACAGAAGAAGCATGGTCAAGAAAAGTTCTACTAGGTCTTCCTAGTAGAAGAGACTTAAGTTTTGGATACAAAGTATCAAAACTGATAAAGAAGAATGTGATATTGCTTATTTGTTCTACATGACCTCTTTGGTCTCATTTGATGGTCATGCCTTTTTTTTTTTTTTAACTTTGCAATACAGTGATGGCACAATGGAAGTGGTCAGCTCCCTGAGCATAGCCACAAGAGTAAAATACAGTTAGGTCACATGGAAAAGGAGATGCTCTTTTGTGCCTGCTCCATGTCAACAGCTCTAGCAGTACCAGAGTAATGAATAGTTGCCTGGGCAGAGCAGAAGCCATCCCATCAAAAAACAGCAAAAACAGAGCTGCACTATGAGGAGGCCAAGCAAGTGACCACAGTGCAGGTTGGGGCTCACTGGGAGGGCTCCTTACAGCTCTGAACTGAGCCAGACTGGAGGTAGTTACAGGATCTGTTGGCAATCCAGGGACCATTCCTCCAGGATGAAGTAACAAGTCACATCTAGGGTTGATCCAAGAAGTCCAGTGAGGAAAAGCAAAAGCCAGGGCTAGAGACAATCTGTCTGTAACATAGGTCCAAAATTATAGATATATGGCTACACGGAGTGCAGATATATTCACTAAATCAGGTCATGGAGTGTCCTGGATAACCCCAAATGTTACTGTATTCCATATCTATCTGTGCCCAAAATTGTTACTGCCTCTTTAAGCCCCAGCCTTGAGGCTGAGGGGAAGTGCTTGGGCTTTTTAAAAAGTCAGGTCACCTAAGCAGAGCTCTCTTGGCTGTGGCTCTTTGCTTTGGTTCTGCACAGAGGCAGCATGGGCAGAATCTCCCCTCTGGTTTTCCATCTCAGGGAGTTGCTTCAGACAGGTTTCCAGGCAGCAGCAGTAGCAACCCAAGACAATGAATCTCTCACTCAGAAACTGTTTCAGGGTGAATTTTGCAACACCTGTTGTCAGTACGAAGCAGAGCAGGTTAGGGTCAGACCATGGCTTGCCAGCGCTCAAGAGTCCATCTCTTTTCCTCCCCTTCATTGAGGCAAGACCCAAGACAGCAGCACTGACATCAGTGACTTGCAGGCTGCAGTGCTGACACCGGTGGATCCAGCCACCAGAGCGTGCCGTCTGCCTTTGCTGATGGAGCTGCTGCCACCAGAGCGATAAGGACTGTGGGGAGGGCTGCTGCCACCTTTTCTCTGTGTCTCCTGATACATGGGAGGCTGTGGAGGCTGCCATCTTGGGGGAGGGGATCCATTGCCATTTTGAGCTTCTCTTTGCTCCAGGCAGTCCCTGAGATTTCAGAAATTTTGTAATTAGTGATTATTTACGGTTATTTTTTGCCTGTTTTGATTTTTAGTAAACTGTTATTTTTTCACTTCTATCTATTTGTATTTGTCTCTCCTTATTGGTGGAAATGGATTAGTTAAAACTAAAGGGGAAGTAACTAAGTTTGAAGGATCTGCCTCTTAAACTGTCTTAAAACAAAGTATGGGAATGGGCCCAGAGTGCAGGTCAGGCAGGGTCTGGGTAAAATTTGCCCTACCATGGAAGGTCTGACCCACTGGAACAATTCTTCATTTACAATTCCAAGGTTAAAAGGGAATAGATAACTGTGTAACACAACAAGGAAACTTCTTAAATTAAGATGGAGAATTTAAGGGTACTGTACTCCACCCCTTTATACAATTACAAATACAAAGTAGAGGTGATGTCCAGTACCAGGAATGCAGTTATGCAAACAGTAGATAAGGTGTCAGTAGACAGCACTTGGGAAGTCATAGAATACTTGGGTGGATGTCTTAAGCAATGACATATGATGTGCATGGGACATGAGAGGACTGTCACTGAAACAAATACATTTTTATACCAAAGGAAGTGTTGAACAGAATTTAGTGTGGGAAGGAAGACTAGTGAAGATGATGGGATGATGGTGTGATAGTGTTTCTAATTATGGTAGTCACAATCCTGTCTGTAGTGCATGTTTAAATAGAAAAGAAGTAAATAGCCAAAGGAGCAAAAGTGTTATTGGTTTTGCTGCTCCTGGGTTTAGGGTGGGTGAGGCCTTTTTTTGGAGAGGACAAAGTTTTTCTTTGGTTTATGCACACTAGCTTGTTTGAATCTGGTAAGTTTTGTAAAGTAGGACAGAAGCTAACACAAACTTAAAATCCTTTGGCAGATTTTAGTTTTGTATCTCTGAAACTCCTCCTATTCCCTGCTTATCTGTCTTGTTCCGAGGTACCTGTCTCAAGGTTTGTTTGCACACAAACCTTTCTTTTCAGACACAGCAAACAGTCACAGAAATGTGACAGCTTGGACTTTGAACTTCAAGCAAAATGTATCCTGGGCATTTATATATGTATAATATATGCTTCTGCCAGAACAGATATATGTTACTAAAGTGATGTTAGTAAAGATATATGTTAGTAAAGATATATGTTAGTAAAGTCATAACTGTTTATGTTAGTAAAGATATATGTTAGTAAAGTCATAACTGTTTCAAATTCCTCAATGCATCTTTTTTTCATTTTCTCACAGGCCTCTCTGAGGTTAAAAGTTCCATGTAAACTCAGAAAAATCAATTTATATCCTGAATGTGCTATTCTAGTTCAAAATTATCTGTGTTTAATGTCATTAATTTTGGATAGGCATGCTCTCAAGGGTGCATTTGGTTTTTTCCTATAATTATATGAATAAAAAATGATCTCCTAGGTTTTTGTTCCTACTGCTCTAAGGGGCAATAGAGTTACTTGTAGTGCTAAACTCCAAAAAAAAAAAAAAAAAAAAAAAAAAAAAGAACATTCATGTAAGCCCTAGCTGCCAAGAAATCTATCAAGTGCCATGTCCTGCTCTGGTTTGCTGTCTTTTTCAGACAATACCATCCTATGTGCTCATTATGTAACATTCCCTTTTACTTTTTGTTTTCCCCAAGTGTATGCAAACAGAATGCAGATAGGGCTCAGATTTGGTTAAAGGAGACTAGAGATCAGCAATAAGTGATTATAAAAAGAGAGGCAAGGTGTTGTCACATACATTTATGTACTTTTTAACTACAACTATCTTTTTCACTCATGATGTATGCCTTCTTTTATAGTAAGGTGTGTAGCAAAAGGCTCATGTTCAGCTTCCTAACCCAGAAACCTAGATGTGGCTGCTGATCTGTCTTCTTTTGTTTCAAAGAAGTCATAGTCTTGTTCAGAATTTTGAGCCAGAAGAATTACAGCTGCAATTTCAGTACAACATCTTCAAGTCTTGCTGCTAAGAATTTTGCTGTGGCTGTTTTCCTTAACATTTTATAAGGCAGCTGGCTGCAGACCTCATAAAATCTCGCAAGATAACTAGATGTCTGTTACTGCACCTCTCACTGCTTTTCCTCATAAGCTATAAAGAACAAATTCATAGACTGATTAAGTTCATTGGAAGGCAAAATGGCTTATTTGAAAGACTGGCAAGGTCATTTCCTACATCTAACGTGTGTATAAATTCCATCAAAGTGGATTTAATGTGAAGACTGCACAGCATCCCTACAAAGACTAGCAGGGAATACCACAGCTAGATACTTCGTTGTAGATCACTGGGTCTAAGAACATTTGGATGTATAACATAGACTCAGAAAAGAAGACTTTTAGAGAGAAAAGAAGACCAGAGAAAATGATTGCTTAATACTAGAAGAACTAGAATTGTATAATATAGTTCAGAGGCTCTTGTATCTTACAGCATGGCTGATATGTTACATAAGGTCTCAAGGGAATCTCTTATTCAGCATTTCTGCATTCTCCCTTCCAGTTTCTCCCATCCTTGGTTCCATGTTTTAGAAACAACACAAAGACTGATGTTTAAGTAGTATTTATCTGAATCGTTGAAATTTGTAACCACAAAGTCAGGATAAAACATCTTCATTTTGTCTACAGTGAATTTTAAATTTTTTGTGTGTGTGTATGCATGATCATGGGCATTTATTTATCTCCTGCTAATATGAGCATTTGTGCTTGAAAAACATTCCCTGTAGTCCGATATTCCTCTGGATTTCTTAGGGGCAATACAGGTTCTGGTTGAATGTCTGTGCTAATTTTCACAAACTGTTTGTTGTGGGATTATAGGTAGCAGGGATCTGCTCTACGGAGACACATTTGCTTACTTTGCCATAGTGCCAGCAAAACAAACTCTCAAGCTTTAGGCACAAAGACAGCAACTTTAGGAGGAGAATAGAGAGGCAATAGCTTTCAAATATGCCTATCTATTTCACTTTCCCAAATGGATATCTTGTTATAAATAACTACATAATATTTCCATCACAGCCATTAATGTGCAGGGTTTACAGCATATATTTAAGTTGAATGGATTTTAGTTTACCCTTGAGGGAAGGGCAAAGTCTCAGTAGGGCAACCTTGCTTCCTTTAGACAAGATATAAGCTACAACTGTGCAACTGCAGAGCAGATCTAAAAATAGCTTTCTGGCAGTACAGTACAAAGCAATGAAGTATAAAAGCAAGATATTCAGTCTTGTACTGCCGTTACCTGCTTGCTGAATATTTTTTTCCACTTTAATCCAAAGTACTATGAAAGAAACTATTTAATACATAGGTACATAAATTTTTCTATTACATAAGTTAACTGTACTTCATGGAGTTGCAAATGTCCAAATTCATTCAGATTATATAAAGGAAAAGACAAGGTGTGACAGTACCAAAAAAAACCCCAACAAACCCCAAAAAAGTAAATCCTGTTATAGTAATATTGATGCTCAGAGCCATTTCAGCTACAATAGCTTGATCTCCTTTCTACCACTCAAAAAGAAAAAAAAAAAAAAAAAAAGAGACATTTTATTGCAAGCAATGACAGTGAGGAAGAGACAAAGACATAATTGAGTCTGTTTCTGAACAAAGTCTTCAGCTTTGACCCAGCCCAGCACTCTCTCAGTCATGCTCCTCACCTCCTTTTGGTCAAGGAGGCATTTAGTCCTGCTGATACACAGCTCAGCAATCCCGGGAGTCAACAGGCTATTACACTTTCTATGCAACCTTTTCACTTAGACAAGAAAAAAAATCATTCATTGGGCTGATTGAAAATAAATGAGCATCCTATTAAAATGTGATTGTGTTGTGTATAATGTTGATGTACTTGTTCAACAGACAAAATAATTAGCTAACTTCCTAATTATGTATAGATATTGGTTTGACATTTTTTAATTTCTTAGATCTATTAATTTTTAAATTGGATGTATATAATGCTGTTTATTTCCATCTTTGTTATCCTTACATTAGTAGCAAAATTTAATTTTGTTTACTCTAATGATCTGTCCATTATTTTGCCTTAGTTTTCTGGTTTGCTCTAGAAGCTTGGCTGCTCATACTAGCAGCTTGAATAAGATATTAAGGGGGAGTTGGGGAGGGATCACACTGATAATGTGGTGGTGAGATCCGCAGCAGAAACCTTACTAGCTTTAGTGGTTGTCCTTCACAGAGTAAAAGTCTTTTTAAAGTGGAGTTTTTACAATGCCTAAAACACGGACTCTGCCTATTCTGTCACCTTTTGAAACAATTGATAAAATAAAGCACCATTGACACAATAAAGCCACACAAAGTTTCTTGGGTCAGATTTCTGTTTTAATTTTAAGGATATTTCTGAATTTTCTGATTAAGAAGAAGAAATCAGGAGCTTACTGGACAATTCTTAAAACCAGTCTTAAAAAGTTCAAACACTACTACTATTTTTGTAAAAGCATCTGTCAATACTATGGAAATTTGGCTGTTCCCATAAATAAACCTAACCGTTTGGGGGGAGCAGGGTGGAGAGGGGTGGAAATTGCTTTTTCCTCCTTTTCCCCCTGTTTTCTTAACTTGAATCTAATACCAAAATATTACTGTACTGTGTCTTAACTGATATTTAACTAACATATGTATTTTTGAAAAGATCATCCTCATTAAGTGTTCCAACAAGGTAAAATAAAGCAGGAAGCAAAACTTTAGTTTATCATTAAAAAGTGCTTCCTAATCTTCAGTGTTCTGATGACAGAACTGCATGACCAAAATTACTTCTGGATGAAAGAAACTAAGTAAGTGTTTGGTAAGCCTAACTGGTCTTATTTGTGCTGTTTTCCATTGCTATTCTTTGAATATAGATGATTCTTCAATCTAGGAAGAAGATAGGTCATTTGCACTGCATTTTGAACCATCACAAGAAGCAGCATTATTCTTGCCTCTATTGTTCCTGTTTATCACATAGAGTGGCAGGTCATTGTTTTATGGCTTGGCTATTAAAAGTGGAAAATCCTCTGAACTTCAGAGTAGTAGATTCATAAGGGTATTAGGCATCATAGCTGGATTCAATAAATGAGGTAGGTATCTGAAGTGGAACTTATGCAGAATTTTTACATGCATTTTGTGTATTAGATAAAAATGCCTATATGTTTATTCCTTTATTAGATTTATCTTTCTACAAATTCTAAAAGCTATAAGAGTCTATAGAACATATTGTGTCTTTGAATAGCAGAAGCAAGCATGATGCAGATTTAACACTCTTCAGTGCTAAAATTAGGAATTATTTTACACAATGCAAAGATTTTCTTACTTTGCTTGCTATCAGTTCAATTTGACAGGAGACAGATGAATGCCAGACATCAAGTCTCTTGCTGCAGCAAAAAGCATTTCAAAAGGAGTTCCTCAAATGTATCCTTTTTACTTCTGAGAAACTGTACCTGTTGGAACCCAGGGCATCTCTCTGGCTGCCCTGGGAGCTCAGGAGACCCTGGCCAAACAGTCTGGGAACTGAGCTAAGGAAATTTGAGTTTTGTTCAAGAGCACTGTAATACCCTGGGCCTGTCCAGGGGGGTGAACAGGGGGGTTTTTCCTCTGTCCGTGGGGGTCACAGACCATGGCACAAAGCAGAGATGAATTACAAATCTCAAGAGTGTGAAACAGTAGTTTAGCTTATCACTGAGTAAGAAATATGTAGTTTTAGGTTTTCATGTTAGAAGTGGATGAAGACAAGATGGAGATTTTGGGGCAGTCCCTAAGGCTTTTCTTCTTCTTCTTCACCTCCATTTTGTGCTGTGACGTTAGCACAATGTGGCTTGGGGAGATTGGGCCAAGTAGAGATGGTCTGTTTGATGTGGATCGTGGACATTGGTGGGAAATGGTAAATAATATGTTCGTAATAATCTGTATATGAGACAACGACCTTTCAGAGGAGTGGGAGTTCCCTGATGGCCGGTGTTCAGAACAGTCCTAGCTGAGGACAGAGCGAACTATGAGATAAGAGAAATATTAAACAACATGATAAACCTTGAGAAAACAGAAGATTGAAGCTTCCGTCTCTTTCTTGCATCTGCCCTGAATCATCCAGGAGGGCAAAAAGACTCTAAACCATCTGAATGCTGGAAAATCGTAATCTGACATGTACCATTTCCATATATATTCCTGAGTAAAAACTTGCCTTTGAAAATAGAATATGGGACATCTTATACAGCATTGGATCTGTAACAGGTGACTTATAGCCATCCAACTCTTCATTGTCAAAGCTTTACTTTATAATATGTTAATATAGTTGTATTGACTATATACAAAGATTTATTTGAGGATTTATGCCCTCACCCTCTAATATAATACCCAAGCTCCTTCCAGAACATCAGTGTTAGCTTTTTTATTTATTGTCCATTAAACTAATGAAAATTTTAACTGCTTAACCACCTAAAACATTATTGGTTTGTGACCTGAAAGTTTTCGTTAGGCTACCTTTCTCTAGGCCTTGTATCCCACCCACACTCAGAACTCTGACCCAGAGCACCAAACCCTCAGATCAGCAGACTTCTTCATTTCCTCTTCTGCTCAGAAGAACACAAATCCACAGTTTTCACCTTGAATGGTTGATAAACTGCATCTTGGATCATTAGCTGTCATAGAAAATAGTGGCTTCCACCTTGAAACCTCAGAATACCAGTCAGATTTTTTAATACATTCAGAAATCTATACTGTTGTTCTGCTGGCACCTAAGGTGGCTAAGATAAAGCCAGTCTAGGTGTATCTGCCACTAAGTGAAACAGAAAGCATTGGTGAAAGAAAAAGAACCCCACATGGGTGGATTTTAAAAGTGAATAAACTGCTGATACATATTGTAAACAAACACAAATTAAATTTAAACTGCTTACTTCAGTGGTGTTAGCCATCATGTTTTTATAGCTACATTGAAAATGTGGCCTAAACCCTTTTTCAGATTTGCCCTCTGGTTGTTTACCTCTCCATTGTTTTGATTAAAATTGAGCCCCCATTTACTCTTAAAACATTATGCCATTGAAAACCTTTCTCTCCAGATGAGAAGACTGGCTTATGTTTCAACATACTTAATTGGTTTTATAACACCTTATTTTCCCTTCTGTCAAGATATAATGCTGTTTTGCTGATGCATCTTTAGTTATGGCATATACAACACAATATACACCACGGCAATTTCTCCTGGTTATCTTTTTGCTGTAATTTATGCTGCGTTTGTATAACTCAAGCCTACAGCAAAGCTACAACTGTACACTAAAAATGTGATAACATCTCAGAGCTTGCCTTTCTCACTTTACTAGAGCAAGAAATTGTTCCAGTGTTGCCTGTCTCTGTATTGGAAGCAAAGGCCAAAGTAAACAGAATGTAGACACACTATAAACAAAAACCAGCTATTGTTAACAGTATTTCCTATGTAAATATGCAGATTGCTGAATTAAGCATGAATCGAAGTGTTTTGAATATGACAAAAGCTACTTGATTGGGAATATGTAGTTTAAAAGGAAATGGTAGTTAGGTCTAACCAAGTTAGTTAATGGTACAGAAATTGCACTCCTGAAAACTCTCTGCAGAACATACTGAAAAATAAAAAATGTTCCATCTGTAACATTTAATGCATAACTGCAAATTAGTTTTGGCAGGTGTTAAAATGTCCATTGAAAGCAGAAGAAAAGAAAAAATCTTTAATGGCTATGCATCTGAAAAAAAAAAAAAGTTTTGGACATCTTAGATGAACGATGTCATTAGTTTTCCTGCCTAAGCCTCGCTGTTTAATTTTTTTCCCAAAACTTCTGTGATTATGGATTCTACATTCATAAGATTCCTTTTGGGGTATTTTAGAGTAACAGCAACATAGAGAAATGTCTTAATTTCAGCCAAGAACATGGTTAATTTTTTGCGGTAGCCAGGAGGGCACAGAGCTCAGAGCAAGTACAAGACATTGTGTTACTCAATACCATCTTATATCATGGCCAGGGGCAGGCAAAAGGGACTTTCACTTGTCCTGAAGAAGAGGGGAGAGGGGGTGTTCTGTTTCGGTGGAGCAACTGTAGCAAACTGGGGTAACACTGATCTCAGCCAAAGAGAGTGGTTTGGGTGGTGTGGCTGCGGTTGAGTTGAGTCCCACACTCTCTTTTGTACATTTTTGTTATCAATATGGTTTCTCTTACTGAGAGTTTTCTTATCTCATTGCTGTTTCTAGTAAATTATTCCTGTCTCTGCCCTCTGCCAGAAGTGAGCAAGTAATGTCTGGTTTGTGAAAGTCTTGGGGGAGGCAGGAGTGTCATTATATTAGGCAGTGCTATTCCTAAACCACAAGAAGGAAGAAGTGCTGTACAACAGGGATTCACCTTGTATAAATGACACTTTAGTAATGGCTATATTTTGTAGGTTAGTTTTCATCCTTTCTTTCCAGACTACATAGTTCTAATACTTAAAATACTCCTCTAGCACCTAAAGTATTCACTGCTTGGAAAAGTAATGGTAAATAAGCTTGATTTTTTTTCAAGTTTTGAGAACTGACAGCTCCCTAGTGAAATCCAAGGAGAAAAGCAGTGTCCATAATCTTTGAGAATCAAGGTATTTTTACCAACTTACATTGACATTTATAGAACCTGGAAATCTTAACTCTCAACATCTCTTTACATGACCAGCAGGTCGTGGATGACTCATTGAGAACTTCCCTTACAAAGAACCTTCCGTTTATGGTATCAATATTAAACAATCTTTCCTCTTTCTAACTTCTTAAAGGTAGGTTTTATCTGCCAGTTCCATGCTATACTTTCCATATGCAAGTGGCTTTTCTGATACTGCTTAAGGTGAACAAGAGAACCAGAATTTGTTTATAACATTGCTCTTTTTAGAATTGTTATATAATGAATGTTGAAATTAAAATACTAAAATTCTCTCAAATATTTTCAAAACAGGAAGAAAATAGGATAGTTATAGAGTAATTAGCATTTTTAAACTTCCTTTCAAATCACAAGGACCATCTTTACTTTGGTCTAGACTCTTGTGGATTATAAAAACAGCACCACTCAACTACTTGAGAAAAGTTTTTTGTGCCTACATTCATATCAGAGGGAACACCAAGTTCCTCGTTTGGGAGTCACTGCTTATCCACTGGAGAGAAGAAACAGTAGTATTAAGTAGTACAATTTAGGTCAGAGATGAAATTTTACACTCAGGAAAAACCTATTTCCAAAAGAACTTCTACCATATTTTGTTTAAAAGCCTAGCTGTTGCTCTTACCCATACATGTCAAACACACAGGTGCCAGTAAATAATTTCTAATAAGAAATATCATAATACTGTACTTGTGAATAATGCATTAATCCACAAATTGCTCAGTGTAAATCCCTGCTCCATGGAAGCCTGGTTTTACTATTACTTTAAACTTCTAGTTTACTCCCTTTACACCAGACAGTGGGCACCAACAGGTCTGAGATGTACAGATGAAGATTTTGAACTGTAAAAATATTAATGATAGAGCAAAAGTATTGAAGCGCAATCTGTGAACAGGAAGGACTAGACTTAAGCAAAAAGACTGTCTGCAGAGATTAGTGAAGGGGAAAAAATTACAGTCAATCTGTTCCATTCAGTTAGCACTTCCACTAAAAGGCAGATCATGCTACTTCTTCATTGACTTTGAAAACTAAAATAAGACTGCCCCGGGGGTGCTGGCTGAGGTGATCAGAATGGTGCTGCTGAAACTGATCTACTGCTGCTTCAGAAATAATCTAATAAAGTTAATACTGAAGGTGGTATTTTACAAGTGTTTATAAAGGTAACTGTCATACTCAGGAAAGCAGAAACTCCAGTGATTGTACCAAAAAGCGAGAAAATGAAAATGTGAAGCTGGTAGTGGGTAGAGAAGAAAATAGCAGCTTAATTAACAGCATAACTGCATTTGAAAATCAGTTCAGCCCTCCATTAAAAGGTAATTTGAAATTTGTAGTGAAGAAATGTGTGTTCAAATATTCTAGCATGTACCAAAACTGTACGCAGACCAGACACAAGGTCATTAAAAAGTGAATGGCTTGAAAATGCCTAAAATCATGACATTTTGAGGTAGCTTTTCAGCTAGTCTGTAACTACTCAAAGTGCACTTCCCTTCTGTGGAACTGCCCTCATTTACATGAGCTGAGAAGGTGACCTAATATTTTATCACTGCAACTGGGAATGGATGTCAGTTTTTTGAGGAAAAGGTACAGACATTTCTTTAGAAAACTGGTGAAGACTGCAAATTGGGTGCTGGGTCCAATTATGAATTTGCCACTATAAGACACAGACATACTCAGACTAGTTCATTAGAGGGCCATAAGGATGATCAAAGAGTTAAAGTAGCTGATCTGTGAAGAGAATCTAGGAGAGATGAGGGTATTTAGTTTGGAAAACAGAAGAATAAAGGGGGTTATTATCAATGTGCTTAAATACCTGATGGGAGAGGTTAAAGAAGATGGGGCTTGAGTCCTGCCAGAGGTGTCCAGATTGCTGAGATTGTCTCTGGAGAGCCCATACATGTAGACATTTAAAACCCTGATGACATCCAGAGCCACCTACTGTCCTTGACTCTGTCTTGACCAGAGACATTGGTCTTTATGAACTCTTGATGAACTTCCTGCCTCAACCATTCTAAAATTCTTTCACCTGAGAAAACTGATAAAGGGAGCATGGGTGAAGAGATTATTCTTTTTATTATTGTTATTACCATTAAGACTTATAATCTAGTATTAGTAAAGAAATTGAAAACTAGTTCTCTTGAAGTGAACTATGCAAGTGAAATATGCAAGTGTGTGAAATAAATACTTGGATTTTTTCTTTGTTTGCTTCTGATATGCTTTTGGAGGGTAGTTTATTTAGGCTTGCAGATACTTTAGAAGTGCTTAACACTTCTAAAGGCATGGGGAAGAAATAAAAAGTCATTTCGATTGCAGAGTCAAAGTTCTTGGAATCAGATCTGGGCTCTTCTCTTTTGGCTAGTTCAATCTACATTGAACTTTTACAGTACTGTCCCCAAAAAAGGGACTGTTTGGGGTTTTTTTTTTCAATTGCAGACTCAAAGTTCACAAGATCTGGGCTCTTCTCTCTTGACTAGCTCAGTCTACATTGAGTTTTCACAGTAGTGTCCCCCCCAAAAAGAATTGTTTATTTTTTTTCAAGTAGCTGCTAGATCAAGTAACTTCATGTAGTAAATATAGGGTATTCTAAATGGCTTGGAGAAGATAGAAAAAGAAGACATACACAGAGCAGGATGCAAGATATATTTTTGTCTGTTCTGGTCTCACCAAAAAAAACCCCAAAAACAAACAAACAAACAAAAAACCCCACACAAGTCAATGGAAGATAAAGATGTTCTTATTTCTTCATAGCACATGTACAAAGGTCTAAACCATTCAGGTTTTACACTGTACTTCCTGGAAAGAGAAGTTGCTGTTAAATTTTGAGGCATGTCAATTTGTCTAGAATTTTGTTAGCCTATGACTTGGAAAGAGTCTCTCTGTTTTAACCTGTAATGACTAACATCTTATCAAAAACAATGCTTTACACTCTGCAGCATTAACTGTAAGAGGAGATATCCCTAAGCAGAAATAAAAGAAAATGAGATTCTCCTGTTCGGTGAGGTAAGCAGTTCACCTAAAAATTTACTTCTTAATATAGAGGTGTGCACATTTTTATAATGCATTTGTTTCCATAAAGCTTCTTTAAGGTGGTGTGGTAAAGTCTTGAATCACTTTTCCCATGCAACAAGAATGCAAATTATTTGCTCAGCAGCCTAGGAATGATGTAGTGACTGGATTTCTTTAGTAACTGGGTCCTAACACAAGAGAGAAATCCAGCTCCAGCAAAGCCTATGGAAAACTGCTCCTGTCTGTTTATTCTTGGCTGACTACCAGACATATAAGCTAGCTGTTCTCTCCCTGTGTACCTCAACAGAACAGGAATAGAAAGTAAGATTAAAAAGAATGTCAAGACAAGGACATCACTCACAAATTACCATCACAGGCAAAACAGACATGATGTGGGAAAAATAATTCATGGGCAATTAAAGTTGAACAGAAAGGAACAAAAGACAAAACCTGAAGACATCATATCACACACCCCTTATTCCCAGGCTCAATTTCACTTCTTCATTTCTGACTTCTGATTTGCTCCAACCTCCAGAGGCCACAAAAGAGTGCTTTCGGTGACACCGTAGTAAGTTCCTCTCTCCTAATTCTTCCTCTTCAAATTTCTTGCCTGCTCCAGCATGGATCCTCTCCATGGATCACTGTTCTTAAGGATAAACCTGCTCCAGCATGGGCTCTCCATAGTTCACTGTTCCTTCATAGTCCACTTGCTTCAGTATGGGGACCTACATGGGCTATTATGTGGAAAGCTGCTCTATCATTCTTTCCTCCACAGGCTGCAGTGAGCTCCATGAGCAGCTATATTTTGGAAATAGTGAATATTTCTTTCCCATTGAAAGTACTGAATTTGGAACTATAAAAATACTCACTGAATAGACAGCAGTAAATTATATAGGTGAGTTAAACTCTTAATCACTACACTGAGAAGTAGGGAAACTTCTTTCCTGGAGAAAAAGATTTTACTGTAAAAAAAAAATTCTGTTTGGGTAGACATATGTGACAAAATATCACTGTGTCAAATCAACACTATATTTCCAATGTCCATATGCAATAAGTCAATAATCTTCCTAAAAAAATTCATGCCCTTTCTCATATCCCTTTCAAGGCTGAACTAGGCCAGAAATAATTTTATTCATATTTTAAATTGTTATTGCCCATTTATTAAGTCAATGTGCTGTAAATCTGTAACCTGCAGAAGTTCCAATTCAAAAATAAACAGCATGAAAAGCTTGCTGAATATTGTGTTTGTTTTATTGCTAAAGTTGAATTGCAAACCTTATAAGGTTTGCTATGTATAGTAAAAGAATTATTTTAATATCTGTGGAATGTATAGATTGGTAGATGATAAATATCTTATTAAAATCATCTTTTTGGAGCACTTATAGTAGCCAAAAAGCATCAATTAATTTATTAGCAGATAAAAAGTACACAGTTTATTTATACTTTCATCCTGAAATGCTCATTAAAGGCTGGAACTGAATGAATTGAAGGAATGTAAGCAGTGCACTGCTTACATTGTTTTACATTGAAAAAATAAGTGTGTTTCTGTAGTTTAAACAACCAAATGATGATGACTATCTTTTCACATTCATTTGTCAGAAGAAAATGGTGCAAATAGCTTCTATATGCTGCTGCTTCTCAGGAAAAAAAAAATTAAAAGTGTAGAGAAAAAGGAAAAAAAAAAAAAGGAAAAAACCCCCCAAAATATACTGACAAAAAAAAAAAAAAAAACAAACCCAAAAAAAAAAACAAACCACAGAGGGAGAATGATTCTTTATTCCTAAAAGAAAGCATAACTTTTCTGATGGAGAGCATTTATATCAGTTATTTCCCTCTCAGGGGATTCCTTTAAAGCCTGATTCTTAGACTATTGCACCTCTACTCTTCCTCTGCAAAATAATAAGTCCAACATCTTCTGCATTCTAAGCTACATATGTGAAAAGGGTTTATGAAGGTCACAGAAATTGAGGTTATATTGACTGATATAAAAAAAAAATAGAAAGTTATACATTTATAGCTATTTAAGCTATGCAATGTAACTACAAGCATGCTGGATTTCATGCTATCTATGCAAAAACATACTTATTTGTTAGAGGAAGACTCAAAATATGCATCTTTATAGATATGTAGAAGCAGTGTTAATAATACCAGACCAGTTTGCAAATTTTTTCTAAAATAATATAAACTAGGTCTTTTTAGTAGATAAAATAAGTTATTTTATGGATCACCATGATGTCGTCTGTACCTTCCTGTAAATAAATAAAACACAATACAAACACGCCTTTTCTGTGTCAGAAAATTTGTTTTGATTAGTGAAAAATTATTTCCACAATTTTAAACTCAGTGCTAACTTAACTATGAAAAAATTTGATGTTCTGTGTTTCTGCCTTGCTAAAATTTTTGTTCCTCTTTTCTTTTTGTGTTCTATTACAGAAGTTAAATATCATGCTGACAATGCCACTGTCTTATGGGTTAATAAAATGTATATGTGTTCTACTGTGGTGTAAATAACAAAGCCTTTCTATCTCGTCTATAAAAATACCAGATAGCAACACATTTAAGTCAACTAAAAATGATGCCTTTATACCTTTTAAATAGTTGTATTTATGAAAAAGATTTTGAAAGACCTTGTGATTCATCAGTAGTCACTGCCAGAAATTCAATATGTTCCTCACAGAGCACCTAAACATTATGTTTTGTTCTCCTCCCTTACAAACTACATCAGATCCCATTGATGTTGGACACTTTAATCAATACTACTCACAGAGTGTATGTGCATGTGCTTCCTTAATACATGTTTACTAACAGGGCTTGATGCTTTTCTTGGCCTACTGATTATGTCTATCTTGAAGTGACTGTGTTTTCTGGTTCAGCAAATGTAGACTGAAAATCTTACTCTCATATTTCTTAACTGAGATGCTACAAGACCAGCCACTAGTGGGACTTAGCATTTCTGATCAATGGATGTAGTGGATGAAAATGTTAAAAGTACCATGAAATCAAGATGGTGTCTTACTGCTACTGGTTGCCAGTATTTTCCAAAGGCCATCTGTTCCTCTTAAACTCTGGGGAACACTAGAATTCTTTCTAAATAATTTAGGTATGTAATTAAAATTCTGCAATAACCTCCAAAATTTAGTTCTGGATGAAACTGTAGCTGTATTGAAGCAATAACAGTATTATGGTAGACTACAGTGGGAAGGACTGTGAGCTCATACATTTAGTAACTGTGTTTTTCTTTTAATGTAAGAACACAATACAAGACTTGGCACTGTGATAAAAATCACATATGATCTAATAATGAAATCATAAGATGGTTAAGGTTGGATGGTATTTCTGGAAGTCATCTGATACAACCCACCTGTTTAAGCAGGACTAATCTAGAGTAGACGGTCCATAACCACGCCCAGAGATGTCCAGAGCTCTAGAATTGTATTAGAAGATACTAATGTGTAAGATCTAAGTGTCCTGTGGTGAGGCCAGGAAGGCTTGAACTTTTGCTAGTTGTACTGCCTATCTATCGAAATAATTTCTTTTCTTTCTCCTCTCTTGTCTACTTCCTAGGCATAAACCTGAAGACTGAAAAGAAGTTCAGGAGACTTTCACTGAATGGCTTGTCACCTTATATATATATATATATATATATATGTGTGTGTGTGTGTGTGTGTGTGTGTGTGTGTATGTATGTATGTATTTTTTTTCCTTTTCTTTTTAAAGCACCTCAATTTTAATGACTGGATAAACAGACTACCCATATGTATGATTTGTGTATATAGGTACTTAATACAGTTTTGATTTCATTTGAACTGTGCTGTTTGGTCATTATAAATACTACTCTACCTTGCATTTTCTGCTTCATGAATATGATGAGTCATGACATAGCACTTAACAAAATGGATGTCTCTATTATTATGAAGTGTTACGGCTGAATTATGCTTTTAGCCAATAGCCATGGGGTGCTGGACTTTTGTTATTCTTTATGTTTGCTGAGACTTTCTAAATTGTTTCTCAGATAATGCTTCTGAAATGCATTTCCTTCCTTATTTATAAAGAACTTTCTATATGAAATAAAGTCGTGGTTCGGTGCTGCCCTTGGGATCCTGTGTCCCGTTCCTGGCTAGCCCTTTCACCAACCTGACTTTATTGAATCCTGATTTGTGAGTTTGTGCCTCTAGCAGAAGCATAGCAGTGGTGAAGAAAGAATAGAGGACTTCTGTGGGGGTAACTTGGTTTATTCCTTCACCTGGAGCTGGGGAACCCACCGAAGTGAAATTTCCCGGCTCAATATCACCTTATCAAGCAGGGCGGGGAAAAAGGAAGGTACAGATTTGGAACCAATTGGAAACATGGAGGGAGTGACCCAAAAACAAAAGGGGTACCTGTGATACAATCTAATGCATAAATGGAGGAAGGGGATCTAGAATCTGTGGACTAATCAATAGCTTTTCTGGACCCTTTAAGCACCAGGGCATAGGCTGCAAAGTAATGGAAAGGTCCAGGTGTCAGCAGGGCAGAGAGGGGTGAGCCCAAGATCCTGAGTGCCCCAGCAAATGGAGATTGGTCCCTCTTGTAGTGAGGGAGGTGATAATAAGGTCCCAGTTCAGTGGCTGCTCTCAAGCAGAGGCTTACCTCATGGCAGAAGAAAACAGGAATATACCAGTCTTACACCTCCTTACTTCTTCAAAAGAGGCAGCACTCCCTAGGCTATTTCAGAGCAAATTAGAAGATATTAATGCTAAATATTTATATTTTAAGCTAATTTTAACTAATTTGGCATACTTAGAATAAACTTAGCAGTAGAAGCCCTTGCACAGTCAGCTACAGTGGTGTAGGAATAAGCATTGTATCTAATTTCCAAGAGAAACCAAATCATCAAAAGATTTGCCAGTTCTATGTATCTACAAGATATGTTTATGTTTAGTCATGGTGTCTCCACCCTCTTCAATGTGCTTTTTAATTCTTGTCATACATCAACTTTTCCACACTGTAAATGATTGATGTATGGATGCAAAGTGTTTGGAAATGGTTGTACAGAGTCTAATTGTGTGTGCCTGTGTTCCTGTAAGAAGAGGCAAAAAGTAATTAAAGAAAAAAAAAAAAGAAAATACAAGAAAAGGAAAAAAGTAATTATTGCAGGGAGCAGAGGAGACATCATAGTTCCCAAGGCAACAAATCTTTTCTCTTTTTGTTAAACCCTACAGCTCATGTAGGAAAAGAGCAATCTCACATCTTCAAAAACATATTCCTATTTTTTAAGAACAATCTCTGTCACTGAAGAACAACTTAGCCCAAGATACAATTTTTCTGTTTAAAGTGGGAGAGATTTATGTTTCCACTGACAAAGGATTATGTACTTTATGAATAGTATATGAATAGTATGCTCTCTTTCATCCATTTTATTTCTCTTCTTGAAATTTTATTCATTTGAGTGGTACCTCTGTCCTGGTTTAACTCCAACCAGCAGCCAAGCCCTACACAGCCATTCCCTCACTCCCCCACCAGTTGGATCAGGAAGAGAATTGGAAGAGTAAAAGCTGGACAACTCATGGATTGAGTTGAAGAGAGTTTAATAAGCAAAGCAAAAGTCACATATGCAAGCAAAGAAAAGCAAGGAATTAATTCACTGCTTCCCATGGGCAGGCATGTGTTCAGCCATCCCCAGGAGAGCAGGGCCCCACATCATGTGACCCTTATATGGGAATACAAATGCCATCACTTCAAACATCCCTTCCTTCTTCTTCCTCCCACTTTATTTACTGACCATGATGTCATGTGGTCTGGAATATCCCTCTGGTCAGTTGGGGTCACTTGTCCTGGCTCTGTCTCCTCCCAACCTCCCAAGTACCCTCATATTCCTCGCCAGTATGGCAATATGGAAAGAAGAAAAGGCCTTGTCTCTGTGTAAGTCCTGCTCAGCACTAACAAAAACATCTCTATATTATCAAACCTGTGCTCAGCACAAATCCAAAACAGCACCATACCAGCTATTATGAAGAAAACTACCTCAGTCAAAATCAGCATAACCTCCCAGAAGGCAAGAGAGATTAAAAAAGATTAGTCTCAGAATGCAAAATTAGATCTACTCACTCAGGTATTTTAGTCCACTCTTTTTTTTTTTTTTTTTTTTTTTTTTTTTTTAACATAAGCCAGTTAAGTGATACTACAAAATCCCACATTTGTAGAACAGTGCTAATATTAATAAATTATATTACTCAAATACAGTACAGCCTTATTCATTCTGTCACCTTACGCTAACAAACATTGTGACTACTATCATGAATAGATGATTCTATACATATTCAAAATCTCAGTCTCTTTCCTTGAGCTATTTTTGTTTCATGCATACGTGTGTATGCACTCATGCTCATGTTTAACTCACAACGAAGGAAAAATTTATATTCATTTCTGACTTCAAAACCACATTCTACCTGCATAAAAAAACTCTACTTTCCTTACTGCAGTGTGTTTAATGTGAATATGTGAACAAAAGGACCAAAATCCAGGGATCTTTAGTTATTCCTATTGAATGATTGTTTTTGGGAACTAACTCAGCAATGTAGAGGACACACATAAGAGCAACTGAGCTGATGGCAAGGACAAGCTGGAGAATTCAATTAATGAAAATGTAATAAACATAACTATAAACATAACTAGAACAAAAAGTTAAGGCAATGTGAGGAACCTGTTTTAGAAAGTTATTTGGGTTTTTTCAAGGTTCTTGCACATGTTTTCCCAGCCTTTTGGAGGACACATGGACTTCAAGATGAACTTATTTAACTGGGATTTTGGTCATCTGTTCTCTGCAAGGATCCATAATTAACTCAGTGAACTCTTGCTAGACTTTAGACCAAGCCATTTACATTTCAATGGAGAAGACTAACCCAGATGGAAGTGAGTGAACTGTCAAACTGTGGATAGGCTATAAAATTGTTAGGGGTTGGGTTTCTTTCCTTTTGTTCCTTTTTACTTGTGGAATTTTTTCCCAGTGAGTTGCTATGAAGCACTGATGGGTGGGTACTTGAGACAACAGAGAAGTAGCCAGGCCTCAGGGGAGGAGGGTGTCTGGTGGCACTCCTCTGGTTTTTGGGAGTTTCTCTAGGAGGGGCAGAAGCGCCATGAGAGTGAGGCAGGTAGGGGCGGGCCTGGGGCAGCTGCTGGCTCTCTCTCTCACTTTTGGTTTCAGAGGAGGACAGTTGGAGCTGCTGCTTGGGAAGGGAATTCACTGCTGCCTCCAGAGCCCAGCCCAGAGCTGTTTCTTCTGCCGTGAGGTAAGCCTCTGCTTGAGAGCAGCCACTGAACTGGGACTTTATCACCTCCCTCACTACAAGAGGGACCAATCTCCATTTGCTGGGGTGCCCAGGATCTTGGGCTCGCCCCTCTCTGCCCTGCCGGGGAGCCAGACTGCCGCTGTCTCACCCCTGCTGCTTCTTCAGCACTTTCAGCAGGAAACCGCTCCAAGTTTTTGCTTCACAGTAGCCCCACACGCCCTGCCTGCCAAAACAAACTGTCACAGCTTCTGAATTTCTGGTACATCTCATCCTCCAGCCCAGAATTTTTGCTCATTCCTGTCATTCCAGCTTGGTGCTCCTTGGAGTCCTGCTGGGGCACCAGGATGGACAGCCCCACGAGTTTGTGAAGCAAGGCCTCTCCTCCATCCCCCCCATCTCAGCCAAGCCGCCATTACCGCGTGCTCCCCGAACCTGCGCCACAGCGCCCCTTGCAGCCACGGAGGAATCATCGCACCGGCCCTGCCCGCCGGGAACCACCAGCGCCCCTGCTGGCTGTGACTGGAACTGCACCCAAGGGGAAAGTGCGGCTGAGAAGGGGTCACTGGGTTTGTGGTTCTGTTTGTTGTTAATGCCAGAGTTGTTGTTGTTTGTTTGCCTTGTTACACACACTAGTAAAGAACTGTTATTCCTATTGTCATACCTTTGCCTGGCAGCCCCTTAATTTCAAAATTATAATTCAGAAGGAAGGGGTTTACATTTTTCATTCCAAGGGAGGCTCTTGCCTTCCTTAGCAGACACCTGTCTTTCAAACCAAAACAAAAGTGTAGCTGGAACCCTAAATATCTTGACTTTATATTCCTGACTTTATATTCTTGACTTTATATTCCCTGATCACTAAACAGCACAGTTTTCATCAATTTAGACTATACCTTGGAATTTAGAGGACATATACTTATTTTAAGGCTTTTTAAGTAAGAGAAGGCAAGTGAAGGCATCCTCACTGTTGTTCATTACACTCAGTGCTTCTACCAGTTGCTGATTTTCCTGGAGAATATTAAATTTTACTGCAGTAATATAGGTTTACCAAATCAGAAATATGGTATTGACAATCCACCAACAATATTTATACTTCCATATTTGTGGTTGTCTTAGTCCAAAGCAGTGAGTAAAACATGGAGTGAAATAATAAGTCTTTCTTTGCTGAGGACCCCTGATCTAGAAAAGTGTCAAATAACTGCTTATTGAACTTAAAGCCTGCAACTTGGAGTCAATAATTCTGCTTTAGTGCACAAATTGCATCAAATTTAGAAACATTTTTAAGCATCAACTGGTGACTTTCATTTCTATATGAACCTTTCATACACTGCTGCATGGAAATATTATAGTAATGGGCTAGAAATTTATAGCAGTTCTTGCAGTACCAGCAAAGATTAATAACATAGGGAACACACTATCCCTTTAATAAAACAAAGGCTTGGAACACTGAAATCAGGATTGAGAGACCAGGAGCCATCTTATCCCATTAATTGTCTTCATTTCATTTGGTAATATGAAACCAGTAATAGAAATAAAGCGAGCAACAGGTTATGTGTAGGAAGAGCAACATTACTGCTTACCTCTCAGGGCAATTTTGTGCTGTTAAGTTTCGTATTTATACTTGACAATAACCTTTCACATATTTAGCAATTTCTTCTAGAAATCTAGAACTAACCAGATCACTCAGCAAACTGAAGGATTAGAATTTTTTAGGACCTATGCCATGAATGCTTCAAAGAAATTAGAGCTTTTTCATCAAATTCTGTAAGCTTAGAATCAGGCTGTGAATGCAGAGATAAATTCAAAGTAAACTTGGCCATTTTGTTAGGGTCAAAACATTGCTGTTATTTTTCCTCTACTATAATTTTGCCTTCTTATAGCCTATGTCTTCTACTAGCAATGGTGACTCTTGAGGAAGTATTCAAAAGCATGGACAGTTATAGGATTTTAATTGTACTAAATGTCTTTCATATACAGATTGATAAATCATATTCTCCTCTGCTTACAATAGAGCACTTAACTTCCAACTAATGTTAAATGAAGTTTAAATTCCACTTGCACCAGAAGAGCATGTAAGAAGCAGGAAAGATAAAGATATATCTAGATATTTCCAAGAAAAGACCAAAACTCAAGACATGAATGTATTCTTTTCTAGTTCTAGCACCAGCAAATTTGTACCAAGAAAATGGTGTTAGCACAGACCTGCCCTTACTCAGGCATCTATCTTGGAACACCCTAAATCCTTGCACTGATTCTGAGACAATTTGGTATGGAATGTTCTCTTGGGTTGGTAGGAAATGTAGAAATGAGGCATTTAAAAAAATGAAGAAATCCGCTTCAGCCATTAAAGATACGTGGTGTACAAACATATTAGGGAATGTGGTCTTAACTGTCTAAGAGGTCTGGATGAGAGTAGGGGTTCCTAAAATATTTCACAGACACATTTCAACAATATTTTTTCTTTATTTCCAAAGACTGAAATCATGTCAGTCTAGGCAATAGAGTTAACAGTAGCAAAACTGGTCCCTGCTAATCTAAGCAGTCAAAAATCATAGTGCCATGTAATGTTGTAAGAAGCTAGGCAGAAAGCACAGGTTTTTCACTGATGTGCTAAAGTATATCTAAGATACTGAGCATCCCATACTTCCAGAATTTTTATTTAAATAAGAAAAATAGATATAGGCAAAATATAAAAACTATTTTAAAATCTGCTTTTCTTTTCAAAATAAGACGATATACAGAGAACAACATATTTAGAAATTTGTGTTCTTAAAACTAAAGTGAGCAAAATCTTTATAAGACTCCCAAGCTGACATTTTCTTATGGAATACACTGTAATTTGGAAAGCAGATGAGATTTTTTAAAAAAGGGTTTTGGGGAAAAAAAAAAAGTATTTTTCAAAATCAAATCTGAAGTGCCTTAATGCAGATCGTTTTTTGTGTAGTGTCTATGTGTCTAATCTAGTGTCTAATTCTGTTAACTTGGATTTTTCTGTGTTGTTTTCGTTCTGTTCTTTGTTTTCTCATACTGTTAAGGCCTTACATTGCCTATAGAGATTTTGCTATATAGGCATAGCATTATTTTCTATTTTCACCTCAAAAACTGAAGTGACTTCTTTTTCCTTCAAAGTACTCAAGTCCCAGTTACACATTAGTATGACAAGTAAATTTATTTCTCCTAGGGGCTTTTCTAACTGGAATTTTGCCCAGAGTTACTTGGCTGCCAGGTAAGCCATAGTGGAAACCGGCTGGAAATTCTAGAACATTATTAAGTAACAATAGAATCAGGATACAAATAAAATGAAAAGATTTGTATCTTGGAAGGGACTTCTAAAGAATATACAGAATAGCATTTATAAGCTTATTAATTGGCATTTAATTACCTTGTGGTATGAAGTGCTTTATAGTGGGTCTCGTTTCAGCTTTAGCTGTTAAGTGCTGAAATCAGGTAATACACGATGTAGCCGGGGCCCCAGAAGGACGATGTTGTCCACTTGCTTCTGGAGCCTCTTGGCAGGGGTCCTGCTGGACTTCCAGGACAACCAGGTGGTTTCATAATTAGTCTGATATGGATAATGTCCTTGTGCATTCTCAGGTCACTCATTTTCATGTGTAGACTAAACCAGCATCGGGCAGGATTTCTCATGAAAAACAAATCCATAGATCCTTCAAAAGCAGTGCAGTTTTAACCTTGTTTAGTATTTTGCCACTAGTCCTTAGTAGAGAAACAATTTGCCATTACTACTCTTTTGGTCCTCATAATAGTGATTAATTGTACAACCAATAAAAGCTTTTTTTAATAAATGTCTTAAATGGGACAGCAGCCCTGAGGTACTGACTACTGGAGTTTGAGTAATTTCAGCATTAAGAAACAGCCAATCCATTGCCATGGGGAGAGAGTCTTTTACTGCTGCTGGTGCTTCCTAAATGCTGTGACCTGGCTCAAAGCCTGATTGCAAAGGCTTCTGGATTTTGGCAGGTGTGCTCTTTTGTTATTTTCTTGGCACTACTTTGTTGATGGCTATACCTATCAGTGAAAGATGGGATAAAAGTCAATTACATTCCCACTCTTTCCAAGAGGGCAATTCAGAAAAATGGAACCTGAAACTATACTGTTCCTGATGTGGAATTTTTAAAAGCTCTTTGGTTTTTTTAATATGTCTTTTTTTGTTTGTTTTGCTCACTGTAACAATTTCATCCGAACAGCAGCATTTAGGGATTTCTTGGCCCAGCCTTCCATATTTGGGAGGTTTGGATGGCTCAGAAAAACATGAATTTCTGAGGCCAAAGCCTCCTACACTCATATGCTTAAAATTAATGTCTGAAACACAGTATTGCACTGATAGGACACATTGTCTTTAAATGACACCAAGATCAGTGGTGATGCCACATACAAGGAAAGTGGGAGGGAAGGGAAGTGAGTAGGGTCCCTGAGCTATGTTGGTCTGCAGGAAGAGGTTGTAGCAAAGTAAATGCGTCATTGATGCTTAATAAATGTATTTTACCCACCTCATTAGTGTTAATTTCTTAAAATTAAACTAATCATAGTTTTATGATTATGTTTTTTTTCTTTTCCTGGCAAAATGTCTCCTTTTTCCCTACCTTATTCATGCAGCAGATGACTGACACATTCTGTGTGGAACGAAATAGAGCATTCAGTAAAAACTTTTTCTCCTCTTTACTGTTAAGAATAGAAAATTCATTAAACTTGTTTTGATTTGAACACAAATTCTTTACTGACTTCTAAAGACTTCAGTGTTCTTTAATATTTCCTTGGGAAAATGACAGCTTATTTAAATCATAAAATTTATAACCTTCCTATTGCACAAAGAAAGAATTTTAAAATAACAGAATGGCAGCTCAGTAGCAACAGCTTTTTTTTTGACACTATGTAGGTCAGTAGATCATATTTGACAATGGGTGTCTATAGAGACTGTACAGTCCCTCCGTGTTTTTATGGTTTTAAGCAGAAAGAGCTTAATGTGTATACGCAGAAAGGTGGGGGTGGTTATACAGCCATATGTAGGAAGCAAACAGAAACACAGTAGGTTGGAAGGCACCATGGAAAATCTGTAATCCAACCTCCAGCTCCAAGCAGGGCCAATGCTGACTTGAGATCAATTTTCTTGGGGCTTTATCCGCTTGAGTCTTGAAAACCATTAAGGTTGGGGACTGTAAAACCTCTCCAGGTATACTGTTCCATTTTTTGATTCTCCTCATAGGGAAAAGTTTCATCAAATGCAACTCTCTTGTTTCAGTTTATATCTGTTGTATCTCATCTGCTACCAGAAGTTATTCCATAGCTATCCAGACATGTCTTGTCCCTACATATATTTCATAGCTCACCTCAGTTGGGAATACTCTGCAAACCTGATGGCAGGGTACTCCATTTCCTCCAGGTAATTGATAAGTGTATTAAACTAGCATAAATTCCTGTGGTACTTTGCTTTTAACCAGTGTCCAGTACCCTTTTAAACCATTTTTTACCCATCTCGTAGTCAACCTGTCTTGGTCTTAAAGATGCTCTGAGAGATCATCTAGAAAGCCTTGCTCTTGGCAAATTAGTTCCCGTTCACTTCTCACTCCTCATGTATAAATTCCGTCCTTCAGTTTAGAAGGCGATCAGGCTGATTTTGTAACATTAATTCCTGGCAAATGCATGCCAGTTACCATTCCAGTTACCTTTTACTTCCTTCAGTTGCCCAGAATGTGCATCAAGATTACTTATTCCGTGATTTGATGGGCATGAATGTTAGGCAAAATCTCGAGTCACGCTTCATACTTTTTCTGAGGATGAGTGCCATATTTATTTTTCTTCAGCTGTTGTGGTCTGTCTCTGATTAATAACCTTTCAAAGATGATAGAGTGTCATAGTTACATCTTGCAGCTTTCTTAGCACCCCAGATCCATCTCATTGGGTGCTACGGACTTGCATAGGATGAGATTTATTGAGCAATCCCTGAATCAATCCTTTTCTACTCCTGATACATTGTCTCCTCCTTGAACATTATCTCCAGGCAGAAAGACCTCAGAGATTTTGTTGTTAAAGGATAAACCAAAAAAAGGCTTTGGGCATCTCAGCTTGTTTTGCTAGTTATACTATTTTTGCTTTTGTGTTGTCTCAGTTGTGGTATTTTTTATACAAATAAGTATTGGAATTCCTAGGAATAAAGTGTGAAAATGTTGCTAGAAGTCCAAGACTTTATGGTAAAATGTATTCATTTTACCAGAGAACAGCAACAACACTGCCAAAAACTTCATGTTTCTGAAATAAGAAACTAAAGTGGTTAACATTTTTAAAGCTTAAAACATGCAAGACAGAAGAATAATTTACTGTCCCTCTTTCTTTCTAAAGGTTGAAAGACCTTCTTGCTGTTTAGTTTCCAAGTCAGTTTTTTCCAAAGAGGGATATTCTCAAATTGTGTAGAGTTTGATCAAGGGCAGAACATGCTAGTGAGTTCATTGTCTCCACATATCTGACCTATTATCTGCATTATTTATCCACATGTGTGCACATTTTCATAGAAAAATGTGCATACATGCATATATGTACACATACAAATGTCTACATATTTGTATATAAAATTAGGCCTTTAGTACATACTCAGAAGAACAAGGGAGGTAAGATTTGAGAATGCTTTGAGTCCAGAATGAGCCCTGGAGGTGTTGAGTACAGCACAATTAATGTTTTTTTCCTAGAATATTTTGTATTGGAATGGACCTTAAAGTTCATCTAGTTACAAACTCCTTTGACATGGGCAGGGACACCTTCCACTAGATCAAGTTGTTCATAGCCTCATCCAATCTGACCTTGAACACTTCCAGGGATGGGGCATCTACGGCTTCTTTGGGCCACACGTTCCTGTCTCATAGTAAAGACTTAATCTGTCAACAACTGTTTGGACATTGTATCTCTGCAAGCACAAAAGGGATGCATGAAGTCAAACGCAAGTTAATCTAGTAAGAATATTAATGACAGGCACTGTTTTGGGGGCTTAGCATGCTTAAATATTCTCTTCAGACCACCCATTAACTCTGCAATATAAATAAGGGGAAATATCTATGCTCTTAATACAGCTTTGAGGGTCTAAAACAGATTAGAACAAAGCTGCAATAGAGACGAAAGGAAAAATCAAAATGTGCCAGTCAGGTTAATGTCCACAAAAATTTTTTATTACTTGTTTGCGAGAGAGGAATTTAAGATACTACACATTCTTTCTCACATAACTATTCATCTGTCCACTTTTATTTGCTGACCTTTTTCTCAAGACCTCCATGGTGTCTTAATGAAACTTGGGAAACATTGCAAAACTTTTTTATGAGAAATATATTTCCTTTTCTGGTTACATTTGAAATGGTGGTTTGAAAATATGGACTAGCTAAATCACACAATCTGCTGTCTTACTGAGTCTGAAAAATATTACCATAATTTTGGGATGGAGATTTGACACTGTTGTAGTAAAGCACCTCCATTGCTGGTATACTGCCCCCGTGTAAGAGGTATTGACAATAAAATGATACATGAGAATGCATCTCTTTAAAAGACAAGATGATGATCTGTGTAGGGCATGACCAGTATAAATGTTGAGATCAAGCTGATTTGACACTTTAGAGTCAAGCTCCAACATATGTCAGGAGCTGAGCAGTACCCCCAGGAACCATCAGTGTAAGGATTCATATCAATATTTAGATCTCAATGAAATTTCCTTAATCTGGACTTTATTTTTTGTGCATTTCCTCTCCATAGGGCAACAGATCTTTTTCAAAATCAAGAATAGATTATCTGTTAGGTTTTGTGTATCTGTATGCAAAAGAAAGTTTCTAATATGGAAATTAGAAATTAGGAAAATATGGTTTGCAGAAAACCTGGAATGCTACTGTGTCTTGGCTCATCCATATTCTGCCACCATCTACATGCATAGTGCTATGGCCTTGTGAGTAAAGAGGAAGAAACAGTTTGGGAATTGGATAGCTTGCTGTTACAGGAACTATCAGAGTCAAGATATATATACTGTCTTGCTAAATTGAATAGAACAAAACAGCTTTCTGTTGAAGAACACTGTAAAGATAATCATAAGTGTCAAACCATTCAGCTGCTAGCAAAGAACATCCAAGCTCAAGTTATGAATATTTCTTTTTGGAGTGTATGTGAGAATGGTTTAAACTAAAACTTTCTTTTTGTGGAATGATGGGAGTATTAAGATCCAAGTAGGAAAAATATATACCCATTTTTATATCAGTGTATGTTCATTTCAGGGTTTTCATTTTCCTATTATATTTCCTATTATATCTTTTATTTAGCCTATTAGCATGAAAGAAAAAGCAGATACCAAAGCAAACTAGAATTATTTTCTTCTGTTTAACCTATAACTTCCTGTACTTTTGCTCTTGTTTCTTCATATTCCATTACTCCAGTCATAAGAAACTTGCTTTTAATGTTGAAATCAAACAAGAAAACTGTGGAGAGTTAACTGCTGGTTTCTTCTACAATGGAAGTTAGCAAGATCCTTACATAAGGGTGATGATCTGTGCTGTTTAGAAATAAATATGATGACCTGTCCTAAGGCATCACTACTAGTATATATTAACAATGTCCTCGTGACACTCTTTGTTTACAATATCTTCAGTGTATATAGGTATTAATTATATCTTCAAGGCTACCTTCAGCAACAGGTGACTTTTTTTTTTCTGGGATGGGTAAAAATGGAATGTGAAAGCAGATATTTCATGGAGAAAATTTTGTCAAAGGGAGTCTGAGTGAATCCCACTGGTGCACCAGAGGAGCAAAAGTGCAAACTACTTGAGCAATAACAACAACAAAAAGATCCCCATTATAATATATATGGAATTTGAGTTAAGGCTTCTACTAACTTTCATGTGCATTGTGCTTGTGTAGTCAGACTTTCTTCCACATCTGAGTCTGTGGGCCTATACTGTTATCTATCCATTAACTGTGAAATATGCTTTACTACCTCACATTTTTAGTTGCCATTGGAGGGACTATACCTGGGCTTATTTCTTGGGCAAAATACAAAATGCTCTTCTAAGTTCCCTTCTTTCATGAGAAGCAGTCAACTTCTGCTACTGGGTATAGTTTTTTAAGACTTTGTTGAAATAACAGGAAAGGCAACAAAGAAAGAAGAAAGAAATGGTAATATTTTTGCTGGCCAGCATGGGGCTTTTTATCATCAGTGCTGTAGTTAAGCTCTAAACACCCTGACAGATCTGACAAGCTAGGAACTATATGCAAGGAGTTGCAGATTTGTTCTTCTTACCATTTCTTACCTTATACACAAATTCTAAGCCCCAAAAACTAACAACACTAAATTAGAAAACATTTAAAAGGTCTATTATTCTTCAGTGTCTATTGATCCAAAAAATTCTGCTCTCACAGATTCCCAGATTTAGAATGAGCCTGGTGTTTCAGTGAATTGTTTGGTTTCAGTTTCAGTTTCAGATTAAGCTCTCTGTTCTTTTTCTTTAGAAATCTTTTTCCAGAGAGGGTTTTTAGTCTGTCCAGAAGCGGAGATAGAGTAAGTTAAGGACACAGTCTCTTTCTCCTATGTCTTGAGAGATAGCTTCTCCCTGACATCTTGGAGTACCTAGCATGGGGAAAATGCCTAGGGGTACTTGCTTTTTCTGGGCATACTGTTTGTTGTAGAATTTTTGAAATTAAGGTAGGGATAAATAAAATGAGAAACACGTTGCACCTACAGCAACTGTACTCTCACTGTCTGTTCCCAGTAATTTAATGTGAAACCTGTAGAAAAGTAACTCATTATGTGAAGATGAGAGTGATCTATTCTGCAAGAATAACAAATTGCATATACCAATTAAGAACCCGGGCCATCTGGCCCTTCAGCAAGACTTTCTGGATCTCCACTTGTTGTGATAAATTAAAAAGCTGTTTCTATGTGCACACTCAGGCCAAACATATTTTCTTCAAACTATCTGCTGTCTTAGCCACTCATTAGGTCAAACAGAAGTTTTAAATTTTACTCCAATTTTTTAAATTTTGCTCCAATTTTTTGTTCCACACTCTCAGTTGACATTGCTTCATGAACATATAGATAATAATGTGAAATTCAGTGCTTTCTTTTCACAGTAGAAACTGTATCTACCCTTCTGTAGTGAGGACACACAGTCATGGAGTGTCACTGTTACATAGAGGGAATTTCTTAGAACTGGCACTCTAATGATTAAACGACATTCTCCCTGAATCATATTTCACTGCTCTGGTTTCACTCGGCAGTTGAAACTTTTGGTTATATACTGAAACTATACCAACCTCACTCCAACATGTAGCCTCCAAACATAAATTAGGCATCTGCACACTTTCTATGAGGGACTTGCCTGAAATAACCAGTGAAAGATTATAAGGAAAAAGTGTGACTTGAGTACCCAAGTGCAACCTGGAGTGGGATGCTTCCTTCCCCTCAGTATTGACAGCCAGGGTATTTTACCTTGGGTTACAGAGCCCCTGCTGATTGAACAGCGTACACGGGACTCTCTTGCTGAAGGTCTTTGATCCTGTGCAGATAGTTATGCAGCCAGCAGAGAGAGGAAGAAAGTAACTCTTAGTTGAAGGTTAAGTACTGATATGGATTAATCAAATTTTTGTATTGATAAATCCTCAATTAATTGCTTCTGAAAAGAATAAAGGTTTCATTGTTTTTGAAATGTATGTTAGATAGCCTGATGATTTCCAAAACTCCCTGGATTGAGAGTCCTTATGCCAAAGGAATTTTGAACCTTATCTTGGCAGTATGTCTTCAGTAAGTTCTGTAAGAGATGACACAAGAAGCTTTTCCTACCTCTGTGTGAGTGTGGGAGAGACTGAGAGCAATGGAACACCAATGGTGGGGAAGCAGTTCTAGCTTTTACAGTTCTTCACCCAGGAGTTATAACTGAACTTGTATATCAACAGCTAATAAAACCAGGAGTTAGCAGGCTTAGTTCACAGAATTCAGGATTCAGTAAATCTAAAATACCAGCCCAGAACAGGCAATAAGGCTGCAGAGCCCAATTTACTCATCCCATTTCTATCAGCAATGGAGTATTGACTTCTCCAGTGAGATAACCCCAAAACTCATTCCCTGAGGTCTGTGGGGCATTTTGTGATTCTTTGCTTTGCAAAATATTAGCCTGCAGGTCAGGAGATCAGGAAAGCTGGTTACCCTGTGAGAGTCTGCCTTCCAGCTCATGTTCTGCAGATGTCCTTGATCTTTCTGACTTGATGAATTCTGAATTCTGCTTGAGCTGGAAGAGTAGGACAGCTTAATGTGTTTGGAAGATTATATTCTTTCACTTGGAGAGCAGTGAGTGCCTTGAGACATTACAAAATTTGTCCCTCAGGAAATATATTTAAATGTCTCTGGAACAACGCCTGAAATAGGCATGTTAAGGTTTAAATTTTGAATATTGCTATTCAATGGGAAAGTTAGTTGTCACCTTTTTTTTTTTTTTTCACCCATTTCAAAGAACCTTTGTAAATCAGGCTGGAGGTCTGATTTAAAGACTCAGGCTGATTGCTGTTTTAACCTACCTCAAGTGAGCCTTTACACTTTTAATATATCTCTCAAACATCCTCAACTGTAAGTCCTCTCAGGCATATTATCTTTCCATTGAAAGAAAAATTTCAGAATTTGTAAATCAATAAGAAATTGTTAACAATTATTCCATTGGTTTCTAAAAGAAATATTTGGATATCACCAAATATTTGGTCTTTCCCTCCTAGAAAAGCTTTGAATTCAAAGCTTTTATTTCTGAGCCATTATCTCAGAAAAGCAGTTAAGAACATCTACTAAAACACTTTCCAGATAAAACTGAAATCTGAGACTTGCTCAAATCTTTGTTGCTCATCTAGAAAAATTACAAGTTTATGGGAGAATGTTTTAATTTTTTTATCTCCTTCTCCTATTAAAGTGTATCTGTTGAGGGGAAAAGAAAACAAAATAGAAAGCCATAATGGTTCAATGAAACTGTGACAAAAGAGGCTATGGTCATCAGCCAAATAGTATACCAAGGCATGTCAATGCAGATCTTAAAGCTTTCACCTTTTAAATCTGACTAGATTTTGTATTTCTCATACAAATATTACTCTTCTTCCTTTTCACTCTTTGTCTCCATGATACCAGTTGATTTCTGGTTATGTCTC
Source organism: Brachypodius melanocephalos (assembly GCA_013398615.1). Classification (NCBI taxonomy): domain Eukaryota; kingdom Metazoa; phylum Chordata; class Aves; order Passeriformes; family Pycnonotidae; genus Brachypodius; species Brachypodius melanocephalos. The sequence continues at coordinate 12,334,000 of VZSR01003809.1, forward strand.
TGAAAGTGATACGCATGTAAATAGGAACTGCTTGAGTAGTTCAGAGAGCATAATGTTTTTTACCTTAGTCACAGTTTTCTAGTGGTTGGACATAGCAGCAACTCAGACTGATTTTTTAATATTTAACAGATGTTTCAGATTCTGTGTATGGCATGTGCCTAATTGCCTTACCATGCCTTTGCTTATCTTAAAAAAAAGCACTTCAACACACAGAAAACAACCTCAGAAAAAGAGATAAATTCCCAGTCTCATTCTCTTTTACTCTTGAAATGCTATAGTTCTTGAATTACACAAAAATATTTGGAATGGGTATCTCCATGAAAGGTTGGAATCAAGTGGAAATTCTGAACATGATTGCATGTAGTTTTCAATTGAAATATCTTTCTGTGCACTTTGTTTCCTTCAAAGCATTTTTTTTCCTTTCTAAATCTCCCTCTCCCAGTCTCCCAGTCTCTCATGAGATGAGATGGAGATACGTTATATGCCAATGAACCATCTGCTTATTTTTCTTTCAAGAGCCTCTTCTGCCCTGACTGATCTGTTCACCTAAATTGATCCATGGTGTTTACAAAAAGTAGTTTGTCTGAAATCGTTATCTATAATAAAATATGGTTTCTATTACACTATAGTCATCTTTTACAGTATTTCTATTTAATTTATGTAAAATGCTCCTACATTGCTTGAACATGCCCCAGACAATGTGGGATGCTAGAAATACCAAAATCTCCATTTCAAATCATACTCACTGATTTAAGGATAGTAGGATTGTTGTTTGTGTATTTCCAACACTTGTGAGAAACATGTAAGTCTTGTTTGCCTGTCATTAATGTATAATCTCAGGGGTGCTGCATATGAAAAAGGAATGTGTTTGACACAGGTATACAGGAATATGTGTTGTCATCATATCTCAAATTTTATTCTGAACTATTTCAGTAGGAAAAAGCCTGGATAAATACCATGGAATATTTGTCTTGAAACAAAAATCTGGCTACTTAAGATGCATAGGTTTGAAAGGAATGTACCGAGAGTTGTGCTCTTAGAAGAACTTTAAAACAAACACAGTGAGAAAGTGTTGGCATCTGGGAGATAATTAAACTTTTATATTGGAATACAGTTAATATAAATTATTTCATGTGTATGAAAGGTAATAGGAGGACTTTTAGAAAGATAGTAAACTATTTCTTATGGATGCCTTCATTACAAATATGAAACCTGAACTTGTTGCTGGTGAAGCCAATGGCAAAGCTTCCACTGGGACCTGTGAGATTAGCTTTGGGACCCAAGAGGTTAAAAGAGAAATTCCTTCACAGTGCAAAATGTACTGTTTATGTAGTAAGTCAGATAGAAATTGCCTCAGAGTTAATATATATATATTTGCTTTATGTTGTACATCCTAAGATAATGAAAAGCGAAAATAAAGTTTTCATTTTTTGCAGATAAATTATAGTCAAGCATGAATCTGTAGAAAATGTGCAGAGTTACAGAGAATTGAGGTTCGTTTTGGCTTATGAAATGTGAACTAAAATATATTCTGTTGCCTATTTAGATATGAGTGTAGTACTCTAGATATGAGTGTACATGTGAGAAAGAATAAAAGGAGGCAGCAGGAAGATGAAGCTTGACAGGCTCTGACAGCACAAGGTTAAAATGACTAGCATATTCATACTGATGATTCTGTCATACTCTTTTCTGTTGGAATCTGTATTTATTCTTATAGCAAAAAGAAAAAAAAAATTGACAGGGAAGGAAAGAGGAGCTTGGTGTCATTCACCAAAACAAAAAAACATGTATGAGCATTTCTGTCACTCAAATAGCTCTACACTCTAGAAGAGATTGCTTTGTGCTGGGCCCCATATTTCCCAACCTTCAACCAGCTGCAGGCATAAGAGTAGATTTTCAGTGCACAACACCAGTGACAAAGGAGTATCTGTCTTCCATGCGCTATTATGAAAGGCAATACTTTCCTTGTAATATTGACACCATTGCTTACAAAAAGGGCGTTTGATATTGCCAACTTATGTGATAAGACCCTGTCATGGCTTTCCTAGAGATCCCTTGTACTGCAGTGAACAGTTCAGACAACACATGAAGGAAGCATCAAGTTCTGGGTGGCATCACTGTTCCTCTGGTGTTATATAGGTAAGCACATGCATTGTTAAGTCCCTTCTCTGTAACTTATTTTTTCAGTTAGAACATTATCTGAATTGCCAAAAGCAGAGGGGAAAGAGATGTGCAGTGTTTTCTTATTTGTGTGCTCTTCTTATTCATCTTAAATAAATAAATAAATAAATAAATAAATAAATAAATAAATCTTGTTTTGATCTCTGAAAGCAGGTGGCTTATTTACATTCAACAACCTGAATTGCTCTGAGAAGGTTTTAAAATGTTGACAGAGCTATTGATAAAATAGGCAACCTTCACTGAGAAAAGGTAATTGTAGCAGGAATAAGCAGGCTTATTCAGGCTTCTGCTTTCATAATTTGAGCTTTCTGCCTTGGCTCAATGATTTCATCAAAAATAAGTCATCAAGGGAGAGCCCTATGTTGTGCTTTGTTTGTTTAGGAAGCAGGTGCAGCACATGTTTGTAATTTTGAAGTGCTGATACTCTGCAATTTCTGCAGTGTAGGTAAAATCTGCTGCAAAACAGAGCTTACTGTTCAGCTCATTTTTCTTTCTGCTTTTCAGTAAGGAGCCTTTCTACTCAGCTAGGGTCCTTAGAAAGACCTGATTGTCCAAAGGCACACCACAAAGAGCAAATCATTAGATTAATATTATGGTTTTGCTGGTTGTAGATATGAATGGATTTTGTGTCCATTTTCTCTTCCCTTATTCAACGTGGATGATGAATCATGTTGAGCCAATGAAAATGGCACTTTTTGGTGGAAAATGGAATGATTAGCCTATGACATTTTAGTGATAAATAATCAAATAGTCATCAATAATAATCAATAGGGATAAATAATTGAATATCCTCTGTTTATAATTTTCTGCACTTCACAATTAGTGTTGACATTCATCTGCAACTGACATAAAATTAACATTGGTTCTTGAAGTCAAATAGTTAATTGCTGGCAAATTGTCAATTAGGAGTCCCACCACAATAATGGATAGCACATATTTATGGAGTTATTGCCAAGAATAATTCCATCTTTTTTATAGTATACATCTTCATCATTAAAAAGCACACAGAGATGCTCAGTTATGAATTGCTTTATTCTAGAATAGAAATTACTAAACAAGTAAAATGAAGGCCTTACAGCATTAGGTGGCATGGCTGTGGAGGTGTGGAGCCAGGAGGTTGCAAATGAGACGGTCCTGTAGTAAAGCCAGTGTGCAGTGGTTGATAGTGAGCACTGGGCTCTCAGCATCCTTTGGGAGCCATGGCTGCCTCTACATTCTGCAGCAGTGTGACATCCTCAGCACGGGATGAATAAATGGTATTAGGAATGAGGAAAACAGAGAAAAATTATATACCAAGGGCAGACACACACCACTTACGATTAGGTTCCACAGCACATTTTGCTGCACCCACCTTCAGTTTTCCTCTCTCTTTAGTGGAGAAAAGTGTTACTTTTATCTTAAAGGATGCCTTTAGAGAAAAGGAGAAAACTAGAACCTTTACTTCTTGTACTGGTATTAGTTACTAAGTCTGATTTCTAAAGAACTCAAGTGCACAGTACGTTGTAAATTGTAGAAAAGGTAAGAATGCCTACTTTCACCTTGTGAATATTTATTTATATTGGTGTTTGAGACTCTCTGAATGGAACTAGCTTGTGAGAGAAGCACAGATGGGTGAGATTCCTTTTTAATATTTACAATCATCAGGATATCATAGAAATAGTATTGCTAAGGTTTTCTGCACCTTGCACTAGCTGCAGGTTTTGGAAAAATACTAGACAAGAAATATGGTAGAGAAAATTCTGGGTCCTCAGCATTTTGCTGTTTTACTGTGGGGCATGCCAGCTTAACAGGATTTAACACTTCTAGGAACGTACTGGAGGGTTCTGCCTAATTCCAGAGTAAATCACCTTTTGTCTGGAGTACCAGGTATTTTTGATTCTGTTCTTGTGATGATCTAGCTCTGTATCAGTCTGACATGCTACTGAAATAAACACTTTCACTGTGGCAAAATGTCTCCTGGTTGTTTTATTTCTTTTTCTATTTTACTCACAAATGAAGACGTACATGCACAATATATGCCCCATATTAAGAATAGTGTTACAATACACTAGGGAGTGTTTAAAATTAATTAAAAAATAAACATATATTTTAAATTATCTAAGAAGAATAATTTAAAGTAAGTGTAAGTATATGTCCTATTATAAGTACTTCTATAACTATTTCTAAAAAGATATTATGTTCATAAGGGCATTAATCATAGAGAGTTAAGCACAAATTCCATGAGGCTGCCAAAGAGTGTACAATTAGATATGCAAAAATTTTGCAAAATGGGGAACTAAAGGACAAATTGTCTGAAGTTTGTATTTTTATGCCTGTTATGCCTGTTCAGTGTCTGTTGGGAAGGTTGTCTGTTGCAGGTAGTCAGAGATGCTGTGTTCTTAATATTCACCTAGATATTGTAGGAGTCTAGATTTTTTAAATCCAAGACTCTAGAAAGCTTCCTGAAATACTTATCTTGGCCAAAATACATGCTGGTCTACTACCGACACATTATCCTAGCAATTAACATATCTAAGACTCAATTAAGATATCTAGTTATTGAAATCTTTCAATTGTTATATCACAGTTATGTCCATGGATTAAAAAAATCTGTTTCATACCTCTTTATTAAGTGGACGAGCTGAAGTACAGAGACAAAAGGCTTAGTCTTTGAGAGTGCTGAGACGTTGAATGTGTGTGAGAAGAGATGAGGCTAAGGTCTTCCAAGCTTTGGGGAAGCACCCAAGGATCATCAAGCCCTGCCTTCTAGCCACACACAGGACACCCCAAGAGTCACAACATGTACTCAAGAGCATTGTCCAAATGTTTCTTGAACTCTATCAGCTTTGGTGCTGTGACCACTTCCCTGGGGAGCCTGTTCCAGTGCCCAACAAACCCATGGGTGAAGAACATTTTCCTAATATCCAACCTAAACCTCCCCTGACACAGCTTCAGACCATTCCCTCGAGTCCTATCTCTGGTCACCACAGAGCAGAGATCAGTGCCTGCCCCTCTCCCTCACAAGGAAGTTGTCGACTCTGATGGGGTCTCTCCTCAGCTTCCTCTTCTCCAGGCTGAACAGACCAAGTGACCTCAGCTGCTCCTCACACGGCGTCCCCTCAAGGCTCTTCACCATCTTCACTGCCCTCCTTTGGACGGTCCCTAATATCTTTATATCTTTGTTATATTGCTGTGACCAAAACTGCCCCAGCACTGGAGGTGAGGCTGCCCCAGCTCAGAGCAGAGTGGGACAATCCCCTCCCTTGCCCACCTGGCCATGCTGTGCCTGGTGTCCCCCAGGACAGGGATGGCCCTTCTGGCTGCCAGGGCACCGCTGACTCACATTCAACTTTCTGTTAATCAGGATCCCCAGATCCCTTTCTGTGGTGCTTCCCTCCAGCATCTCATTCCCCACACATCTGTACATCCAGGGTTGTTCCATTCCAGGTGTGGAATCCACTGCTTTCCCTTGTCATATGGTTGGTGACTGCCAATCTCTCTGATTGTCCAAGGTCTCTCTGCAGGGCCTCCCTGCCTTGGAGGAAGTCAACAGCTCTGCCCAGTTTTGTATAATCAGTAAACTTGCTCCATAACCCTTCCAGTCCTGCATCCAAATAATTTATGAAGATGTTAAAGAGAATGAGGCCTAAGATGGAGCCCTGCGGAATCCTACTAGTGACAGGACACCAGTCCAATGCTATAATCCTTTGTGCCCAGCCCATGAGGCAGTGGCTCATGCATGCCGTGATGTGGGCTAGAGATTTTTGTCCCAGAGGATAGTGTGAGAGACAGCATGGAAAGCTTTACTGAAATCCAAAGGGATTGCATCAACTGCCTTCCCATGATTAATTAGGTGGGTTACTTTGTCATAAAAGGAAATAAGGCTTGATAAGCAGGACTTTCCTCTCAGGAAGCTATGCTGGCTGTAATCAGTGACTGCATTGTCTTTCAGGTTTATTTTAATACCTCCAAGAATCTTCTCCATAACTTTACCAGGCACTGAAGACAGACTGAGAGGTCTGTAGTTCCTGGGGTCCTCCTTCTTGCCCTTGTTGAAAATCAGGACAATATTCACCAGTTTCCAGTCAGCTGGAATCTCTCCATATTCCAAAGATCACTCAAAAATCATTCAGAGAGGTTTTGCAATGACATCAGGTAGCTTTTTGAAAACTCTTGGATGGATCTAATCAGACACCATAGATTTGTAGGGATCCAGCTCAAGCAGCAGATCCTGCAAAATGCCAGGCTCAGCTGAGAGTTGATCATTCTTGTAGTCATGGTTATCCAGCTCAGGGCACTGAGCCCCTTGATCCACCATCTATGTTAAAGACACAGGCAGAGAATGTGTTAAGCACTTCTGCTTGTCTCTGTCACTATTTGTGAGGTGACCATATTTTACTTTATGTATAAAATTAAATCTGTTTAAAAACCAAGTAGATGCTCAGAAACTATGTTTTTCCCTTTCTAGTGAAATATGGTAGTGGGCTCTTTTCCATGACTGTTAGAAGCTTCTGGCATAAAATGAAAGCCTGATCTTGCTCTGTTGCACTGTTAAATCACTGGCACACAAACATGCATCCAGAAAGCATCCTGTCAGTACTATTGCATTTGTTAAAATTGAAGAGTTTGGCTAAAGCATAGGCTAGTACACAAGCTGATGGAGGCAAAAGTGAAACATGTATTTGCTTTTCTAGGATGAACTGAAGAATATCTCCACCTTTTCTTGTCTTCTAAAATGCTAATTAATGCATTAGTCTTTATAATGGTAATTACTGTTGTTAGAGGCAAGTGAGTTAACCAAGTTCTGTCTGGCTTTATGCCAAACCCTTGATCTCGCTCTGCTCCTTGTCCCTGAACAAATATGAATTGAGGACAAGAAAATCCAAGCCAGAAAAGCATTCAGACATTATATTGAGTCATAGACAGAGCACGGTCATGAGCCACACTGAGAATAAATCTGTCCTCAAATATCTCAAATCTACTTTGATTGTTTTAATCAAACTGGCAGAACTGTCACCCAGCCCCCAGTGATGTGCACTGAAACCATGCCATGTGCTGTAGGTAGCATAGTGGGAGCATAGTAATTGCCCAGTGCTATTTTAACTACAAAAAAGGGATGCAGGGCACTGCTTATTCCCATATAACCACCCTCTCTTGTCTTAGGTGCCTGTTCCATGGCCTTCGAGTGTTTGGAGTTACAACTCAGGCATTTTCTTCAAAATTATTTTGTCCTTTGTCTAAAGAAGATCCCATTTTTACCTTCTTACCTTTTAGATTTTTCTCCTCCAAGAATGACTAAAGCAGCTTTTCTAGTTAGAAAGAAAACAAGCTAAAAATTAAAGTATTTCTGACTTTGTTAATATTTATTTTCTTTCTATTTAGGACTTTATGAATAATGATGGGTTCACAGTTCTGACACCTGTATTCTCTGCTGTGTCTGAGCTGTACTCTGATGCTGGGCCAGACAAGTATCTCTCTGATCACTTCAACATGAGGTCAAGCCAACTGCAGAGCTGATGTCAGGAGCAGGAGCATCCTAGAAAAAGAGATGAGGACAGAGGTGGAGCAGGCAGTTGTGTGTGCGGTGGGGCTTTTCAGCAATGTATGGAAACACTTTCGAGTCATAATCAACAGAACATCTTTTTGAGACAGGAAAATACTGTGATCCTTTCCTAAACTGAGAGGTTCAGGCTCAGAAGTAAGACTGCACCCCTGGGTTTCATTGAGTGCTGTCTCCTATCTCAGAGCAGAAGCACAATATTTCACCTTTCAAGTACTTTCATCTTAATATCTTTCTGTATAGCTCCATAACTCTAGAAACAATTTATTAACTGTTTTTCACCCATTTGTGAACACAATTGAACTGTGCAAAAAAAAAGTTGCTTTTGTTATTAGCTGAACTTACACATTCATAAAACTAAAATCATAATTTTGTTTCCTTAGAGTTAGTTCTCTTTAAGCTGAAGTCCCACATAAAATATTGCTTTTGCTTTACTGATATTGACCCAAAATTCTCTTAAACATTTTTAAAGTGTGAGTTATGGTCAGAGTTACTGAAAAATAACTGTCTTTCTCAGTGTCATGCTGGCAGCCTCCTCTCAGCTGATATTTATTTTTTTGGAGGTCAGAGTGGGGATAAGTTGGCATGTTTGTACATCTTAAAGATCTATAGCTGGTGCAATGGGAAACTTGACTTCCCACATCTTGATTTTCTTGAAGAGGTTATAGCACAGAGTGAATGTGGTTGAACTTTCACATGTGGAAATCTCCTGTACCCTTCTGATTTTAATGTTTGGGCCTTGGCTGGTTTTGGTTGGTTGGTTTTTAATTTTCTTTTTATTTTTTCTCTTTTTAAATTTTTTTTATTTTTCTCTTCAGGAAATATATTTCCTGTAAACTCTTAGAACTTTTAGAAGGAATGAAATGGGAAATTGTTTCATGTATTAGAGGGGAATAATAATTTAAAATTTCCTAGCTGTTAAATCAAATCCTTCTCTAGCTTTACCCTCATGTGCCCATATGGGCAACAGAGACATCCTGTGATCATTTTTATAATATGTTAATCAACATGAATTTAGCTACTGTAAAGGTTAGATGACTTTTAATGTATTCACTCTTGTTTAGGTTTCATTATAAATCGTAAACAGAGGGGAAACAAAACAACATGGGGAAATATGTGGATACAGAAACTTTTGTTTATTAAATTTTCTTGGTTTCTTTAGTGTGTGTTTTTTGTGTTTGTGTGCTGTTTTTCCCATAGAGTTTATTGCAAAGTATGTGGACCTGAGCATAATATATAAGTCTAGGATTTTAATGACAGATTAGTTAATCCAGATTCTATACACTGCCTGTTAATTACTATCAACTGATGTATGCTTGAATGCATTTCCTATCAGTCACCATTCCAGCCTCTAGTAAATGGAGATGAGCTAGAATGAATTGCACATACAGACACACGTGGTGTGTTGCATACAATGAAAGCAGGAAGTAATATTTCAATATTATAGTAGGATGTGAATTGTTCTTGATTTATATTTGCAGAATGTGGATTGATGCCTTGTATACATGGCATTAGATTAAAAATTATCACATTTGGACATATAAATTAAGATCCACCAGAAAACAGGTATATTACACTTTGGTGAGGGATTTATGGAGGAAGGTGATATTTTTAGGTTGCAGTCACATGGTGTGAACTGTTATTTTGGCAAACGAGCCCCAGCAGTCTTAAGGGTCTTGCTGCTTGTTCTGATACTGGGTCCTAAGCCTCTTTACCGTTAGTTTGCTGTGGATTTTGTAGTTCACCACAGGTAATGATTACCTGTAGCTATAAAACCTGCAGTATTTTAGAAGGCTCTAAGTAGCTTTCTGCAATGAACACCTGATAGAGCTATAAGTGATGAAAAGAAAATTTTAGTCTGATTAATGTTCAAAAAATGCTAAAGCCTTTCAAAGTGATGCATGGAAAAAATGTACCCCAATGACATTCTGTATCTTATTTCTTCCATCTATTTGTAGCTGCTATTTTTTTAAAAGCTGTGTTTTGGTAAAGTCTGTGTACACATCCTGAAGCTTAGAACTGGAAGAATTTTAATAAATCAAAAATAACCTGCAATTTTTTTCCATTCTCAGGAACTCTTATTGAATTTTATTTGTGTATGAACCTGCTGGAAGTTCTAATTTGTTTATGAGGCCAAGGCTTTAAAAAGAACAGATGTTGGATATTTATGCACAGTCATTTCAAACCAGCTCTTGTAGGTCCTACAAGCAAGCACTTAACATTTAGAAACCAGACAGGCAGATGTAAATACAGCAGACCTCAGCTTTGTGCACCTGGTTATACGAAGATACGAGTTACTAGATATTTGAGGATTCCAAGAATTATATCTTCCTTTCTTCCCTATTTTGTGCCATGATGGCAATCAAAAATTATACCTTCTTAGTACCCAAACATTTTAGGGAAAAAAAAATCTTACTCTACATTCTGAGTATAAAATATACAATAGAAGTACAAAAAAACCCCAAACCAACTGAGCAAGGTAAGAGTACTGTTATGATGTCTGTCACCAGTATGCCTGCTGTCTGTGCAGGACAAAAATTCCAGTCAACAAACATGATCTGAACTCAAAAGATCAGTTCAGCTGTGTCAAGTCTGGTGAAAGAAAGGCAGCAGAGTTTCAAGATGAAATCTTAGATCTAAGCCAACCTGTCTTTGAGAATAAAGGCTTTCAGAGGGCAATGGGCAGGTATAGCAGCCAGTAAAGACTGAAGAAAACAAGGCAAAGGCAGAGACTGTATTTAGCCACCTGCCACTCAATCGTGAATTCATATAGTCATACTAGTGTGTGTAGCTGTGCAGAAAAGGTTGTGACAGACTCTTCAGTAAAGTAAAATGCTTTGGGGGGAGAGAGGGAGAAAGCAAGCCATCTTTCTGCCTGTCAGTATTCAGTGTATCTTGCATGACTGCCCTCATATGCTGGAAGAAACAGAAAGAAATCAGACTTCCAAATGTATTTGCAATTGCACTGTTGCTAAAAAAGCCTCAGCTCTGCTGTGTGCCATCAGGAAACGCTCTGTTATTTTTGTATAGTTCACAGATGTGGTTTGACAGACGATCTAGAGGAGCCTTGATTTTCATTTTCCTTTTGTCAATTTGATTAATTTCTGATTTTAAATACTGTTTTAGAGATGTCCTTTTTTATTTTTAATTTGGCATCTTATACCTTTCTAAACTACAACAGAGACATTGTTTTGAATTATTATTTGCAGAAAAAGAAGCTAATTTTTCAAGTCCATGCATTTCAAGTGGTCACATTCAGCATCACAGTTGTGTTACTTTCTCTGTAAACTTGCAGGGACTTTTATATACAACTCTTATTCAAGTTCACACGTTTTCACCACAGATGGTATCAGATTACAAAAGAAAGTTATCGCATGTTTAACTATGCAGAACAGGTCTCTTAATTTTTCTTAGGACAATGCAAAGCATACGCAAGTAACTCTTGAAAACATACTCAACTAGCATTTTTGTTCCTTCCACAAATGTGAACTTAGACTTTACTGATAGGAAAAGATGACAGAAATAACCCAGATCTACACTCTGGTTGTCTGGCTGAAATCTCATAAATTCTATTTTGTTGCCCACCTCAATACTAATTCTAAAATAATCTCCTCTTCATCTGTTCCTAGTGCCACCTTATTAACCCTACTCTGAGTCGGCTTCAGTTCTGTGGGATAATTTAGCAGCGGGGAAAGGACTGACAAATAAATAGAAGTGTGAAAATGATGCCACAAAGTGTGTATGCCAAATTTGGTCAATTAACTGAGATGCTGGTAGCTGGAAAATGTCAGCTAAGGTTCTGATAAATTGTCAGCAATTCAGTAATAATCACTTAACATACTGGAAGCATTGTGAAATGAAACATTTATTGGAATGTATAACCATAGAATGCCATGTTGCTCACAGTTTTAGAAGAAAAATTTGACAAGTTAAAAATAGTTAAAATAATAGTTAAAATAATATATTGTTATCTTCTTTGAATTTTAAATTTCATTTTGCCTTTTAACGGTTTGCTTTAAAATTTTTGGATATTAAGCATGTCAAAAGAGCTTAACTGTCAGGTATGGAAATTCATCTTTAGAAAATCACTAAGAGTCAATGATAACCACAAGCGTAAAAGGAAGGCAAAGGAGTAACTTAAAAATGCCTCTGCTATCATAAAACAGACTGGACTAGAAAGTCATGATAGTCCTTTGTCAATCCCCCACACGTAGCTATTTCTGGTATTGAGAAAACTATGAATTCTCTTTATTGGAATTCAACTAAATATTGGAGAAGTATCTCAGCAGAAATCTCTAACAGAGAGAAATATTATAGTGGTTAGGATATGTAATCATACAGCACTTCAATTAAAATATGTTTGATGGTGAAAATCCAGAGTGTATTTCCCTCCATGGGGATTATTTGACCCAAAGGGTGAAATGTTACAAGTCTCTCAGTGCTGTAATTAGTATAAAAAAGGACTCTTGTTGCTTTAGTTACAAAATCCAAACGCAGAAATGCCAAGGGTGTCCAAAGTACCTCTGTGTAAGTATTTTAGCTTTATTTGGATATTTGCTCTTGAAACAAACATCCTAATCATCCTCATCTATTGTGCCTTATTTCACATCACCGCAGAGTCTCAGGGTCTATGCGCTGGCTTTCTTTGGGGTTGTCCTGGTTTTGGCTGAGATAGGCGTAGAATTAATTTTTTTCATAGTAGCTGGCATGGGGCTGTGTTTTGGATTTGTGCTGAAAACAGCATTGATAACACAGTAATATTTTAATTATTGTTGAGTAGGGTTTACAAAGAGCAAAGACCTTTTCTGCCTCTCACCCCAGCAAAGCATCTGGGTGTGCACAAGAAGTTGGGAGGGGACACAGCTGGGATCGCTGACCCCAATTGACCACAGAGTTATTCCACATCATATGACATCATGTCTAGCATATAGAGATGGGGGAAGAAGGAGGAGGGAGGGGACCTTTGGAGTGACAGTGTTTGTCTTCCCAAGTAATCATAACACACAATGGAGACCTGCTTTTTTGGGAATGGCTGAACACCTACCTGCCTGCCCATGGGAAGTGGTGAATCAATCCCTTGTTTCACTTTGCTTGTTTGTATGGATCTTGCTTTACCTACTCATGTTGTGGTTTGAAAGCAAAACAAGTGAGAGGCTCCAAG